>CM055403.1:137430853-137526819 GCA_029228625.1 Pseudolycoriella hygida | reverse complement strand
TAATATCTCAAGAGAAGACTCATCAACTTTCTTAATCCCTGGCAATAATGCTGATATCTCAGAATACATGTTGGCCTGATCTGCATCAGTGGCATTAACAAAAAAAACTTCGCATTTTTTTTTTTTGTTTAATGACAATCCTGATAATTCACAAAAATCTAACACCTTCCTAATATCATCTAGTACTGTTGAAAGTTTGTCACCAACAGTACCATCATCTAAATACCAACCATTTAGCCCAGAAGAAAGAGAATGTGTCATTCTCATAATACCGATGCAGAAACCAGGAGGACCTAGTGGATCACCCTGTTGAAACCCTCTCTTTGAAAGCAAAGGTTCATCAAGAAAGTAAAGATTTGAGGAAAGCCTGTAAGCTTGTTGAAGCAAAGGAAATAATTCTGGGCATATTTCCTTCACTTCACCTAACATAAACTTTCTAAATAACATATTAAAGGCATTGCTAAAGTCAAACTTAACTAAAGCCATTGGCTCATCATGGTCAGCTGTACAGAATCTACGTACAGCATGTACCAAAGCTTCTGCGCCTCCTTGAACACTAAATCCTAACTGAACAGGCTTTTACTTTTCAACTAAGTTATCTCTAACGTTATAACAGCAAATTTTACCTGTCAAGCGTCTCCAAACAATACCTACTGCTATCGGCCTAACATCATCCTCACCTTTCATAAGAGCAGTCAACGAAGCTCCAAAAAAAATTTTAGAAACATCTTCTTGAACATTACCATACTTAATAATGTCCACCAATGAGGCTATTGCTAGTAAAAGACGATTTGCAGATTCACCACAAGTAAAAGAAGTCAAATCTTTTAAATGTCGAGGTCGCAAACCACCTATACCACCAGAAGAGCTCAATGGAAAACTACTAATAGCTTTGATGACGTCCTCAACTGTAGTAGCTGACAAACTAGTAACCAGATCTATTTTCTCAAAATTTCCCCCATCATCATCTGGGTGCTTGGCCTTCAACTTGGAATCAGTTTCCAAATTTTGAGGCGCAACCGTTTCATTAGAGCATAAAACTCTAACAGCACCTTTGATGTCACCCTCACTAACTTTCCTCGTAGCTATTCTTATACTAACAGTAGGGATACTGACAGATTTATTCAATGTGAATGGAATACTTGCATCAACTAAAACTTTAGACAAAGCTTCATTGATGTCCTTACAATCTCTAAAGAAATTCAAATTAGACCTAATAATATTAATACCCAGAGGCGCCCAGTTTGACTTTCGAGTGGGGGGGCAAGGGACAAGACTACTTTTTGAGAATTCGATTTGGAAGTGATGTGTTTGTTCCTGTATTCTCAACATTGAGACTTGTAGCATTGTCCTGCGACCTATCTTTAGGCATTAATGACAAGAATAGGTATTAATGTCTTTAATCGCGAGCGAAGCGAGCGAAAAATTTGGTTTTTTATAAACGAGTAGCTTACACGGAGCTTTCTCCTTGAATATTCAAAGTAATCTATGTGATTGATTCTTGTCGATAAAACAAGCTAATCTACAAATTGGTGAATTTCCTCTGTTGTTTCTTATGCTATTTCCTAGGCTCTGTGAAATCAACTTTGCTTTCCTGCTATATTGGCAAAAAGAATATTCAAATAGGTCAGCATATAAATTAGGAAGAGTAGTGTAATTCAATTTTATTATTAAAGTTATTAAATTTGTAGCGCCGCAGGCAAAAATTTTAAGAGTTGAAAACGTTTCTTAGTGTATTTTTTTGGTTAAAAAAAATTGTTAGCATAATAAAGATCATAATTTTTCCATTAGTATCTTTCAAACAATTTATACTAGAAAGTTATGAAACAACACTCTCTTTCAACTTAGAAAGTACTGAAATTAATTTCAATTTTTGTATTTGGTATTTTTGTGGCATCTAAAAAATTTGTTAGCAAAATTTACTAAGAAATATTTATTAAACACACGATAGTGTCGCCGAAAGACTAAACGTCAACGTTATATGAACATTACGTTCACGTTCAGTTTTTCGGCAACACTGTCGTGTGGTCAACAAATATTTCTTAGCAAATTTTGCTAAAAACTTTTTTAGAAGCCACAAAAATACACTGTAAAATTGAAATTAATTTAAGTACTTTCTAAGTAGGAAGTCAATGAGAGCGCTGGACTTACGTGCGAATATTGAGTCAGAAAAATTAAAGAAGTCGTTTCTAACATGCCCATAATCATATCGGTGATTTGTATAAGTCTGATTGTTGTAATAAAAAACTGGACAAGACAGATGTTTTGAGTAAGGTCCAAGCGCATAAAACTTTCTTGCACTTCTTAGTAATGAAAATATTTTAACTAAGAGCCAAGCAATTCAAGATATTCTAAATAATTGAGTTTATATTTCTTCAGTAAGAGGGTTGATTCTTCCCGTTTGAATAATTTGAAAATTAAGGGGGGGGCTACGCCCCCCTTGGTTTTATAAGGGGGGGGCGGCCGCCCCCATTGCCCCCACTAGTCGGCGCCACTGTTAATACCATCTTTTCCAAGAATTAACATCATTTTTTTGTAATAAATCTTCAATTTCTTTACAAAGTTCCTGACAAACAGCAATCCTCACTGATTTCTGTATAATACGGGTCAAGGGAACTGAAACTCGGCACTTATTAAGTAGCAAACCGAAATTATGTAAAGTTTCAGATGCAGTCTCACTATGTGCCAACCCATCAGAATTTGCCTTATCAGGCGAATTCTTACTAACATTAATAAAACGCTTATGTTTACTCATATGAACATTCAATCCATGAGTATTCTTGGCCAGGAAGCCGCATATATTACAAATTACCCTACCAGAAACAGATACATCTTCAAAAGAAAAATCTGAAACAGTCTTTGGGTATTTGTTTTTGCATTTCCTAGTCAACCGCTCACGAGTTGGACGTTTTATTTTATTGTTACCTCCAAGAGAAGAAAAAATCCCATCGCATTGAATGCTTGAGCAGTACCAGTCTGTTCCATTTATAATCCTGTTGTATTCTTCATCGTTAACCAAACAACAATTCCTATGATATCACTTCTTGCATCCTTCACAAAAAATCCAATTTTCAGCATTGACATCCTGTCCATTATCCACTAAACAAAAGCACACACAATCACTAACATTAAGTGGACCACTAGACGATTGACCCATAATAAATTCTTAAAAATCTACTAAAAAAAAATTAATTAATTTAAAAAATTTAAGAAAAACAAAAATAATGTTTGTCTGTTATATTGCACGGCCATGTAATATATATATGTAAAAGTGATTTTTTTCGCTGAGCATAGGTAAATAAAAGTTGTGTTCCTAGTGTTATCACATATTATCAATTTTTGCCGTCAGATAGTCAAATGTAAACAAGTTAAAAGTTAACTTTTAGCCATCAAAGTTGAGACATTAACTTTTAATGTCGACGTCGTGAGTTTCTCTAATAATTATTACGTATAAAATAAAATTACGATTTCTTTTTGTTAGTAATTGATTTATTCTATAATTGGGTGTAAAAAGCTGTTGAAAAAATCAGTGGATGAATAAATAAATAAACATATGAACGGACCCGTACGTATCAGAATAGATGCGGCAAACAGAGTTGATGTTACGAAAAGACTCGAACGTATTTAAGTATATCCTGCCTTACGTCGACATCAAATTGTATTGGAAATTGCCGAAAGGGCAATATTGAAAAACCCGTCCGAAGAAACGGTTTAAGAAAGGCCTTTCGAAAATACAAAATTGACACCCAAACAGACAAAAATTTGCATCTCAATTTTTTCTACAATACAGCAAAAAACAATTTTTCTGTCAAGGGCCGTCCTAGGGCCATAAGGAAATGCCTCAGACACATAATTCCGTAGACAAAAATGTTTGCCTCAATTTGCTCTGCAACATAGCAAAAAAAAATTTTTTGGGTTGAGCCAACCTTAGGACAGACCTGAGGCCCACTTCAGCCCTAAGCACAGGCACCGGGTTCAAATTTGTTTTTGAATATAATTCGGTACTCAAAAACCTCTCAAAAGAATCAATAAAATCAGTTAAGATTTATCGAACTTATGTAAGCAAACACGTTGGGCGCTTGTAGAAACAGAGTCGAGAAATTCAACTGACTACCAACGTCTCGGTAACCGCATCGTGGTAATCGCCTTGCTCGCAATTTCTAATTCCCAACCACTGATAAAAATATGTACATTTATGGTGTTTTCCTCTAATTGTCGTCAACCCTATACCCTAAAACCAGACGTCACGCAGAACACAGCATGGAGTCTAAAGAGTTCCAACGAATCAAAAGAAAAATTTACGACACACAGAACGTAACATTTGTTTTAGGTATGAGCGTAGAAGACTTTTTGCTTATTTTGATGTTTTTGACATGTTGATATATATCTCAAGCCTTGACACAAAATGTGAATCGTTTCCAATATAATTAAGACTTTGTAGATCAATTTCTGTCCTTTATTCTCTATTTTATTATCCTGACATACAATTTCGACCAGTTCTCAACATAAAACGAAAATGGAAACTTCAGACATACCAATTCGGTGGCGCTAAAACAACTAGAGAATACTTAAAAGGCTACCGGCTAAGTGCAAAGTTGAACAGTTATTCGTTTCAAGTGAGATGATGAACATATCACAACAATTTCATATTTTTCCTTCGTTTACTCGCTCACATAACAATACCGAGAAAAACTAAATATGAAATTTATATGTTGAGCAGCTTTATATGCCCGTTGTAGACATGATGGCACCAATGAATCATGTTTACATGTTTATTCAATGTGAAAGTACCGTTCATTATTCTACTTATTCACCCATTTCCTGTGCTGTCCTAATTCGTAAAACTAACGAGATATGTTCACGTCGAGGTTCACGTTGATATAATAATCCAACTTTCCAATGAAAAACTGTCCATGCCGAACAGGTCGACTAAATAAAAATTCGATTTTCTGTTTTTTTTTTTGTTATATTTTGAAATAAATAAATCAATCTCTCTGTATCAGTTTGTAACATCCGGCAAAGTATGGGTCTACGTATGCATTTGAATTTACCAACACATTAACAACAATCGGGCACAACTTGTCTCCACTACCTCCACTATAAAATATATCCATATAACGATGTAGTTTGGGATGAAAACACGGGGTGGATGAACTTCAATCAGGTTGCCATTGCATTTATTACGTAACGCGTTGCAAAATAAAGTTGAAATTCGGATGCCATAACTTACAGTATAGTAGGAGACATTGTGATTCGGTGGGCAGACGTTCCGTTTTTAAGTATTTGTCAAATTTATGGTTGTAAATTATCGAAATTTCATTCAGGCGAGGGTTTTTGGCGCATTTTGATTTATTTCGACCATTATTATCGCATAGGCGTGTTAGTATTCCATACATTTAATATTACTGTATAAACTCTTACATTATATTTTAGAAGTATAGTATGTGAACATATTTCTAGTAGACAAAATAGACACTACAGTAGACCCTAATTGCTCTATAAAGCTGGTGTGTTTTTATTTGTTACACATACACTTATGCTCCCCAAAGTAGGTGTACAACAATTAGCCGAGGGTGACACATTTAATTTATTCCAAAACATTACCAAAGACCCGTACATATCAGAATAGATGTTGCAAACAAAATAGATGTGGCAAACGGAATAGATGTTACAAAAAGAATCGAACGTATCGAAATGATAAAAATGAGCAAACAAATCAATGTTTTAAGTTCTTTTAGAACTATAAGAATTTAAAAGATCCATAGAAATTATCCAAGGTAATGTCAAAGGCCCTACCGAAGTATGTCTTTTGACATCTGAGATCTTCATTTTCCATCAACTTTCTAACTGCCGTAGTTCTAGAGATATGAGTCCCATCTAAAATTCAAGAAGTGGCCATACCTCAAAGATTGGGCCATATTTCCCACCTGAGATATTTGTTCGCTAAAATTCGATTCTCTACAATTTTGCCTTTGGATGCAACTTTGTACCTTTCATAGTTCAAGAGATAGAGAAGTGGCCATATACCAGGATTAGGCCATATTACCCCAAAACCCTGAAACACGTGTTCGCTTGAATATAATTCTCTACAACTGCGTCTTTGGTACCAACTTTCTAATTCTCACAGTTCTGGAGATCTGGGTCATCCTGCCCAATTATGGAAGTGGCCATATACCAGGATTGGGCCATATTTTCCCAAAACCCTGAAACACATTTCGCTTAAATTTAATTCTCTACAACTTTGCCTTTGACAGTAAATCTCCATATTGCATAGTTAAGGAAATATAGACGAAAAACTGTTTTCATACAAGGTCAAGAATCTCAATTTCGTCCATTCCATTAGTCCCAGTGCCCAGACCCCTGTACCGATTCCCACAAAAAAATTTTCCAAGTTTTGTGACATCAAATGTTTTTTTTTGACACCAAAATGAGGAATTTCCGCGCTAAACTTGCTGATATATTTGCGAAAAAGTTTCATCGACCCTAAAAAATTTCATGTCCGACCTCCACTTCTTCGACCATATCTCCGGAACTACTTGGCCGATTTTGCTCATCTTCGAACTTGAATCATAGGAGGCATGTACCTTTCAGGGGAAAAAACTTTAGGCTGATCGGTTGAGCCCTTTGAAAGACGGACTTTTTTATTGCTGATTCGTCATCTCTAGACGATAATAGATGCATCCCCCCTCCCACCACGATCTACCCCATGTTACAATTAAATTTGTTTTTAGTAAACGTTTAGGACCTTTGTACTTCGGAAGGGTCCAAAAATGTTCTTTTTTCAGCTTTATCGAATTATTATAATGATTATAAGCAGGACCGCAATAATAACCCGAAGGCCCATCAGGCTAAATTTTGATAAAGCCAACGAAATGAGTTTTATGAGGCCCGAATCGGGGCATGTTTTTTTATATATTTATTTCATCAATAGCCGAAGCCTCCTGATTACTTACAGTCGCAAAAAAGCATAGATACATAGAAACATATGAAGGGACCCGTACGTATCAGAATAGATGTGGCAAACAGAGTTGACGTTACGAAAAGACTCGAACGTATTTAGGTAAATATTGCCTTAATTCTTAAGTGTATGAAATTACGTCCACATTAAATTGTATTGGAAATTGCCGAGAGGGCAATATTGAAAAACTCGTCCGAAGAAACGGTGTAAAAAAACCTTTCCGAAAGTACAAAATTGACCCCCAAATAGAGAAAAATTTTCTCTACAATGACAGATCTTAGGACCGACCTAGGGTCTTCAGGAGAGGCCTCGGACAAATACTTACATAGACAAAATGTTTCCCTCAATTTGCTTTGCAACTTAGCAAAAAAAATTTTTTGTTTGTTAGGGCCGACCTTAGGACAGACCTGAGGCCCACTTCAGCGCTAAGTCCAAATTTGTTCTTGAATATAATTCGGTACTCGATTACCTCTCAAATAGAAAAAGAATCAACAAAATCAGTTAGGATTTATCCAATTTACGTAAGCAAACACGATGGGCCCTTGTAGAAACTCAGTTTTAAGTAACTCAGAGTTAAGTACAAAAAACATGTAGAGCGCTAGCAGAGACTAATTTTTAGTGCCCTAGCTATATCCTAGGGCCTTATCTCAAAAAAGTTTCTTCTGCAAGTTGTTGGGCTTTCATAGACCTATCGATTAAAAGAACAATTTATGACAAACGGAAAAGATTTACTCGAGTTATGTACAAAAAACGAAAAACCTCTTAAAAGGCCCTAGGTCGGCGGTCCTTGGGCCGACACTGCCCAGATTCAATCTCGTAAGAGATATTTCGATTACCTTTCAGGGAAAAAAAAAAGTTTTTGAAAATCGATCCAGTTTTACTCAAGTTATCGCGGTAGCGGACGGACGGACGGACATTTTTTTATTGCTGATTCGTGATCTAGGGACCATGATCGGGAAAATTACAGGAAATCACTAGATACCAAGATTGGAAGAATCGGACAGGTGTGCATTTTTCGCGAAGTAAAAAATTATGCAACATATTTTTGTAATATTAGAATTTCTATAGAAAGGTTGGCCCTATCAAAAAAAATTGTCTTGCTATGTTGCAGAGCAAATTGAAGTAAACATTTTTGTTTATAGAAGTATGTGTCCGAGGCATATCCTTATGGCCCTAGGTCGGTACTAAGTAGAGGTGTGCGGGCCGACCTTTTTTGGAAGCCCGACCCGGACCGAACCCGATCCGAAATTAAAACCCGAAGCCCGACCGCCCGGAAAATGCTGGCGGCTCGGCCCGACCCGACCCGAACCCGATCCGAAATTAAAACCCGAAGCCCGACCGACCGGAATTTTCTAAACCCGAAAGCCCGAAACCCAAACCCGTGAAAAGTAGTTCGGGTTCTGGTCGGGTTCGGGTCGGGTCGGGTTCGGGTCGGGTCGGGTTCGGGCGGGCTTTTTTTTGAATTTCGGGCAACCCGCTCACCTCTAATACATCATTGTTTTGTAGTCGATGTGATTTGAATATTCCAGGGTGCATCATTTTCAAAAATTTTTTTTGTAGCATTATTATCGAACCTGAATCGTAAACCCGATAAAAAGTACACCCGAAACCCGCCCGACCGGAAATTTTAAAACCCGAAACCCGGCCGACCGGAATTTTCTAGACCCGAAAGCCCGAAACCCAAACCCGTGAAAAGTAGTTCGAGTTCGGGTCGGGTTCGGGCGGGCTTTTTTCCGAATTTCGGGCAACCCGCTCACCTTTAGTCCTAAGATCTGCCCTAGACAAAAAAATGGTTTTTCACTATGTTGTAGAGAAAATGGAGGGAAATATTTTTGTCTATGTAAGTATTTGTCCGAGGCCTCTCCTGAGGACCTTAGGTCGACCCTAGACAAGAAAATGGTTTTCTGCTATGTTGTAGAAAAAATTGAGATATACATTTTTGTCTATTTGGGGGTCAATTTTGTACTTTCGAAAGGTTTTTTTTACACCGTTTCTTCGGACGGGTTTTTCAATATTGCCCTCTCGGCAATTTCCAATACAATTTAATGTGAACGTAATTTCACACACTTAAGGGTTATGCGATATTTACTTAGATACGATCGAGTCTTTTTGCATATCTATTCTGTTCGCCACATCTATTCTGATGCACATGTTTTTGGTAGAAATTTTTTTTGTCATTTTTTTAGATAAAAGATAGCTGTTTGGTGTCAAAGGGAAAGTTGTTACATGTGTTGGCTTGTGTTTCAAGGTACACAACAAAAAAGAGGATATGCTTCAGCATTTGGAAACGTGGGTAATTTTTATGTTTTTAGAAGAATCTGCGAAGGTATGAGAGATAGACCAACGGTGCACAGTGGAAACGGTATTACGGGAGAAAGGCCAAAAATTACACGCTTCATAGCACACATGTTATTCAATCTCTTTCCTCGCGTCCACGTCTCTTTTCACATTTAGAACTCCAATGTGTTATAATTAACTAACACGAACAAAATACTTCTAAGATACTACCGAATTTTATTTCTTCTTCATATACATCAAACTTTACAGAGCCCTATGCACATTTTGGTTTAAGTTGCTCAAGCCACAAATAATTCCTCACAAACAAGACAACACATTGGAGTGAATAGATTTTGGAAGAATTTTTCCCTCTAGCCTAGCATTGGTCTTGTCAAGTTCCATCATGTAGGATGAAAAGTTTCGTAATTATTTGTATGGGAAGTGCAGAGTAATAAAAAACAAAATAATATAAAGTCTTATACGAGCAATAACGAAAACCATTAAATAAATTTGATAAACTGAATGCGACAGCTAGACACAAATATGTTTCTATTTGTCTTTTATTCTAATGAAAATTGAGAAAAAAATTGAGCTACCATATTCTTTCTTCAATATGCCATTTTTTCCGACCTCCTCATGTTGTTTATTTAATTCTATTAGTGCGATAGGCCTCTTAATGTGTTTCATATGAATATATTTTTCAGAAATGTTTACTTAGCACAGATTACTCTACACGCGATAGTTGATAGTCAAATATATCCCAAAGTTATTTCTTTAATAAACATCGTTTATTGCTCGTTGGCGCGTCCCCTGGTGACACAATTCAAAATTCTAAGAATATTGTATGTGAGTAGTGATATCATGATTTTTAACGAGTAATTCAAGTAGTATTGAGCTGTGACTAGTCCGCTACACGTTTGAAATTTGTAATTAACATTCTCTCAGTCCGGTATGGGATGACGGACGCCACAAAAATTAGTTGCTTGCTATGTAGCTTACGCAGGGTTACATAACATTATAAGATTATAGCTTTACCTGTCTGAAAACGTTGATTTTAGCGCGACGTAATTTATGAACAACCCCTTAGTTGCGTGTGTATCGTAAAATATCTGGGCATAATTCTAGACTGCAGACTCAACTGGTTATTAAACATAGACTCTCGACTAGAAAAGGCTTTGATAGCTCTATGGCAATGTCGCAAAGCGTATAGCAAAAAGTGGGGACTCTCGCCGAAGGTAATGTTTTGGATATATACAACTGTCATAAGACCAATTATAGCATACGCCTCTTTTCTCTGGAATCACAAATGCCAACTAAAATATATTCAGAATAAACTAGACAAGTTCCAAAGGAAAGCATGCATTGCCATTACGAGCGCTTGGAAATCAACTCCCACAGCCGCAATGGAAGCAATGCTAAATTTACCTCCATTACATATCTTCATCCATACAGAGGCACTGGCCACTCTAAGTAGGATATCAAGACACCAACCTATAAAAAATACAGACCGCTCACAGATCTGGCTAGAATATATAAATAAAGAACCTCAGTTAAGCATGCCCACAGATACGATAATAGCTGAATTTAAATTTGACAAGAATTTTGACATTTATATACCTCCAAAAGAGGACTGGTTTAACGGTGTTTACCCACCAGAGCATGAAATAGTTATGTACTCGGACGGTTCACTAATACTTGATTCAGCAGGAGCAGGATTATACTGTGACAAACTTAATATACAAAGATCCATTGAGATGATACCATTGGGAAACTACGTTTCGATCTTCCTAGCAGAAATAAGAGCCATCATAGAAGGTTGCCATGCCATCAAAGATAGTAACACCACTAATAAGATCGTCTTCATCTGCTCAGATAGTGAAGCGGCTTTGAAAGCTCTATCATCAGTTGAAATAAAATCAGCACTAACTTTAGAATGTTGGGATTTACTAAACAACCTTGCTTCAGACAACCGCATAGACTTATTATGGGTACCAGCTCACGCAAACATAGAGGGTAATGAAACAGCAGATGAATTAGCGAAAAAGGGAGCCTTGAGTAAATTCATAGGTCCAGAGCCAGTAATGGGAACACCATATTCCAATATAAGACGTAAAATAACAACTGTAAGGTCCAAAAGGTTTGCTTCGCACTGGCAGAGTATCCCAAGCTGTCGCCAGGCTAAAAATTGCATTAGAATTGACAAGAAAACGTCGAAATTCCTATTAAATGTAAGCAGAACTAGACTGAAAAACTATGTTGGCACAGTAACAGGACACTTCAGCTTCAATAAACACTTGACGACAGTGGAAACAGCTGAACATTTTCTTTGCTACTGTCCTGCTTTCATTACAGCAAGAAGAAAGCATTTAGGCGGTTACACAATTAGGTATAGCCTAATTAGATCTTTGCAACTAAAAGACATCCTGAACTACATTGCTAGTACAGGAAGGTTCGATACAACAGCAAATGTCTAAACAACAATATAGTAAGCACAATGGGCACAACAGAACTACTAATTTTAATAAAAAAAAAATAGTTGCGTGTGTACTTCCTAAGATTATTATTTATGTAACTTTTTTTCGTTACACCGACCGCTCAGCGTTTTTTTGTATTACTCATTTTTTCGTTAGTTTTTTGAAGATCAAGAAAATATCGTATAACAAAAAATTGAAAAACATAATGTTACGTAAGTTGTTAGTGTTAGTGCAAAAAGGTAATGATAATTGTATTTATAATATTCAAAAAGATAAAATGATTAATGACATTGCGAAATTTAAAATTTACGCCGTGATGATGTCTGCCAAGAAGCGACGAAATATAGCCATATGAAACTAATTCAAAAGGTTTTTTGATCTTACCCGAGAACAAGATATCAGAAAAGAATTAATAGTAGATTACAGTGGGGGATCCGGAAATAAGTCATTACATGAGGGATTAATTTTGTGAAATTAGCCAAACTCAAAAGCTTTGAAAACTGTTTTTGCGAGGGGGAAACGACAATGGCAAATCGTGTCCCACCATTGGAATTTCCTTCTAATAGCAAATAGAAGGACGCAGCTATTTCCTTCCTATTTACCTAAAGAAATGTAAAATTTGAGCCTAAATACAAGCTATTTCTTAATTTTTGTCTGAAAAATTGATGAAATTAAGGAAATAGTAGAAAAATATGTATATATTTCCTTCTATTCGCTTGCTACTTCCTTCTATTTGCTCCAATACCAAATGGCACCTGTCCCACCATTTACCATCGTCGTTTCCCCCTCGGTTTTTTGACGAGTGCTACCCCCAAATCCTCGCCTAAATCACCCCGGATCGACCGGACCCCATATACTTTTGTGTTCAGTGATACATGTAGAGTAGCGGATGGGTTGTCACAGTGGTTAACGAACTGGCCTTCCACCAAAACGATCCGGGTTCAAATCCCGTGTCGGAAAAATTCTACATGGGATTTTCCTAGCAAGTGTAGCGCATTAATAACGTCCTAAAGTTCACTCAAGCTTCAAAAGTTGGGTAGTTGTGGTGTGTTTGGTGCCCATAACGGCGTACACACTGAATTAATCGTATGACGTAACCCATATACGACGAATTTGTGCACGAAATATCTAATTCTTGGAGTAATTGCATAATAACAAAGACGCTACATTCGCATTACTCTGAGACGTGGTTCGGAAGTCACGTTAAGCCGGTGGTCCAGACAACACTTGTTATTGGCTGTAAAAAGCTGTTAGTGGAGTCTCTAAAAAATACAAATACAAATTATTCCGGTTGGTGCCCCAAAGTTTTTGCAACTTGAATTTTTTGGACCCCCCACTGTACATTGATAACGTCAAAATTTCATCCTTTCTTGTAACGTTATGTAATTGTAACGTTATTTATAACGTGTTTTCGTAACGTAACGCTGCATTTCGTAATTATAACGTTAAGTAGGAACACTGAGTTTACGCATATTGCATTTTCGGTCAATATTACCAGTATTACCAATATTATTTTGAATTACAGTGAACTCTCTCTATAATGAATATGGCTAATTCCATCGGTATGGGTTATACATTGTCGCTACCATGTCACCTGGGGAACGAATGTGTTTTGTCTCATGTTAATATAAATCACATTGAAAGAATGAAAGAGATGAAATTCGTTACCCAGGTGACGGTACCGTATATGGCTAATTCCATCGGTACTGTCACCTGGGTAACGAATTTCATCTCTTTCATTCTTTCAATGTGATTTATATTAACATGAGACAAAACACATTCGTTCCCCAGGTGACATGGTAGCGACAATGTATGGGTTACCGATGGAATTAGCCAGATATATATCCTTAAGAGAGTCGTGTTCATTATAGAGAGGTAATACGTGTAACAAATTTGAAAATGCGAAAAATCATAAAATAAATTTATTTCGAAAATATGTTCGGTTTATTTCATAACAACCAAATCGTTAACGTGTGAAATTCATGATGTGATCACTTCCAATCAACGTATGAAACCTAAATCAATTATTTCGCCGAACGCACATGCATGATAAACAATGAGTTAGTTGTTGTTGATTTTTACAACATCCATTGCCATTGGCGTCACCTTTTAAAGGGGTAAAGAATTATTTTTTTAATTATTTATTTTTTGTTAATTATAGAGAAAGTTCACTGTATTATAAAATTTATTTATTTATCACTTCTTTTTTACAGTGTGAAGTAGGGTAAATGCACCAGTTATCGGCCATGTTGTAGTGTCTGGCCCGAGGGGCAAACAACTCGAGGAAATACTGGGACAGGCTCTATTAGTACTGGGGGAAATAGAAGGAAATGGTAGAGAAATAGTAGGGCAATAGAAGGAAATAGAGGTAAATAGCTAACATTAGGAAAATTAGGAGGAAATAGGGGAAATAGGAGGAAATAGAAGGGAAATATAGGAAAATAGGGGCAAGTAGAAGTTAATTTTATGAGGAAATAAAAAGGAAATAGGAGTAAATAGTAAGAAAGTAGGAGCTAATAGAAAGGAAATCATCCATTTTATTTTTCGAATTTTAAATTTGGCGCCTTAGACAGTCAATGATCGGCGATGTTTTAGTCACAGAGAAATAATAACAGAGGGTTATCATATGTTATAATTTCTATGTAAACATATTTGACGTTTTCCTCGTGTTTTGTTATGTAACTTCTCCCTTATCACAAAACATGTGTAATGTGTTGTGTATTTCGCTGCCATCACAGTAAGAAAAAGCAAATTGACGACTGTCAGTCGTATCCTCGAAGGATGTGGTTTGTGTTTTAAAGAATTATACTATAAATCGTAGGCAAGGAATCGTCGTCAACGATCCCAAAATAGAAAAATATTTGTTAAATTAATTTGTAAGAAAAAGAAAACACTTCTTTTTGGCAATAATTTACAGAAAAAAAATAAAACAACTAGAAGTTGATACATTTAATAATGTCACAGTACATTTCCAGAATAATTTGATAACTTCGAAGGTGAATAATAGAGACAGCTAAAAACTCAAGCATTTTGACCCGTCCACAGTTCATCTTGCAATACACCGTAAAGTTTATGTTTGAAATGAGGCATCTAAATGAATTTAAATTGGCAAATAAGGGAAATCACTTGAGAAATAGACAGTCAAATAGCGCCAATGGCAAGGACATAGAGGAAATAAACAGTCAAATAGCCCAATAGATAGACCAATGGAGGGAAATACTTTTTCGTTGGCTTATCAGGAGGAGATAGGTAAATGACTAATCACTTCAGGGCAAATAGACACCAATGCCAATAGATGGAACACGATTTTCTCGAGTTGTTTCCCCCTCGGTCTGGCCTGCACCAGCAATCGACCATATTTCAATGCGAAATGTGGCCTGTAACTAGTGAAGCTATGGTTTGGCCGGAAACTGCTTTACATGGCCGATAACTAGTGCATTTACCCTACAATGTACAAAATCGTTGGAAAAAAAGGGTTGAAGTTTCATATGACTATTGATGAAGAGTACACTTGATTAATCGTTCGTGAGACTTAGACCATGATACGAGTACAATTAAACATACTCAACTACTTGAAGTCGATTGGAAATAACTTTTGAAATGAGTGCTCTTGAAATACAAAATAATTTTACTTTGAGGGAATTTTTCATGGATGAGAGTTCAAAATGTTGCTTCCTTTGATATCGATACGTTTGTAAGCCTATAAAAAGACTTATGTCACACTTTCACTTTAAGTGGTCTTTTTTTAGCAAAATAATACACTATTTAGCATAATATGCCCACACAGAGGCCTCCATGAGTTCTCTCACTGATGGAACAACTATTTTAATAAATTAAATGTTAGTTTTGTTGAAATGATCTTGTGTTTAATTAAAAGTTCCGGTTTACGAAACTACGTCTTTATTCATCGAATGAATATCTTACAGATTGTAAATACAAAATCATTTGATACTAGGCATACTAAATCTATTCCAATGTTAGAATGTTAGAACTGATTTGGATTGTAGGATTAATAGAAACTTACATTAAATAACAATACATTACAATTGATAGAACCACTACAATCACACATAGCGATAAAGTATTTCCTCGTTGAACAGCTATCGAAAAGCGTTATAACAAATAGTATATTTTGTAACAAGTGATGAAAAGTTGATTTTTTTGGGACTAGTCGTAAGCTTGTCCTAACGAGGCGAAGCCGAGACTGACGTTCCCTGAAAATTTTAAGGAAATCGCTCGGGCGGTTCTCGAGAAAAAAAAAGTAGATAGAGACATACATAGATCGTTGACACACAACACAGGAATAAAATTTTTATTACTTTCAAAGCAGATTTTACCATTAATATACGGAAATTGGTCATCTTTGGTCAATTTTTCAACCGATTTTGATGGGCTCGTTTGAAAGCTGCTGCGGATTAGTTTTTTTTTAATATTTTGGAGGGGGAAGGAGGCGAGGGAAAAAAACTCAAAAGTTCGCCTATACATCGTGTCTTGTCCCAAAGGTTTTTGTATGGAGTTTTTTTGGGTTTGTGGACGTTTTCTTTGGGGTGTGGGGACTGCGTCACGCTCTTCGCTACCGCTCCGAGCATGATTACATCCACTTTAAATTGGACTGGAAATTGCCGAAACCTCTCCAAACAATTAAAATAGGCCCAGAATTTAGAACCGACCTAGATCACTTAACAGAGGCATGGACAAAAAAGTTTGCCTTTTTTTAGACCCGTACAAAGAACGCAGTGCTTCGAAAAGGGGTCTATTGCGTTTACCACGACGTTTGTAACCAGTCGAATTTACACCCGGGAGAAGGGTGGGAGCACCTATCATGGTCCTTAGATGACGAATCAGCAATAAAAAAAATGTCCGTCCGTCCGTCTGTCAACACGATAACTCGAGTAAAACTCAACCGATTTTCAAAAACTTTTTTTTGCTTGAAAGTTAATTGGCAAATCTTTTATTGGATAGAATCTGGGCACTGTCGGCCCAAGAACCAATGAGCTAGGGCCGTTTAAGTAGTTTTTGGTTTTTTGTACATAACTCGAGTAAATCTTCTTCGATTTTTATAAAATGTTTTTGTTTGAAAGGTCTGGGCATGCCTCACAACTTACGGAAGAAACTTTTTTGATTTTGAGCTTTTGGAGTCAGCCAAACTGAGTCTCTACTAGGGCCCAACGTGTTTTTTCTACATAAATCGGGTAAATCTTATTCAATTTTCAAGAAAAAATTTTTCCTGAAAGATAATCGAAATATTGATATCAGGATTGAATTTGAGCAAAATCAGTTGAAAATTTTCGAAGTTACGATCGAAAACGTGATCAAAAATGTGATTTTTTGAAGGTTTTGGAACTTTTTCACTTATATCTCTGCGAAATTAGAAAGGAAATCGCTCAGGAAGGTTTTAAATAAAAGATATGGACAATGGATATCAGAAAATCACAAAAATTAAATTATAGAAAATCTGTTGAGTTTTTCGGGCTGTAGTGTCCTTAGTGTGGGCCAAACTCACCACCCAAGGACCACGTGACCCTACACGATATTTGGTCTTTTTTCGTGAAAATTTCTTTAATGATAAGGTTGCACAAAAGCAGTGTTGTAGAGAAAAAGAAGCGAACCTTTTGTATGGAACTGTGGGTTAGAGGCCTCTTCTAAGTGCCCCAGATCAATTCTAAGATCGGCTCTAGTACAAAAAATTTTTTTTTTTTGTTTGAAAAAAATTGTTTTTAATTTTTTCTTCAAACTTTTTATGGAATTTTCTTTTTGCAATTTTAGACCTTTTTAGGGATTTGGAGATGTTTTTTGCGTCGGTGCTTCGGACGGGTTTTTCAATATTGCCCTTTCAGCAATTTCCGGTGCAATTTAATGTGGACGCAATTTTATACACTTAAGAGTTAAGGCAATATTTACTTACATACGTCGAGTCTTTTTGCAACATCTATTCTGTTTGTCACATCTATTCTGATACGTACGGGTCTCTTGCATTATGTTTCGATTATCTTTCAGGATAAGATTTACCCGATTCATGAAGAAAAAACACGCAGTGCCCTTGTAGAGGCTCAGTTTCAGGGCCTTGGCTGAGTTCAAGAGATCAAAATAAAAAAAAAAATTCTTCCATAAATTGTCGAGCATTCTTAGACCTTACGAACAAATAAACATTTTTGAAAATCGGAAGAGATTTAGCGTCCGTTCATAAATTACCTAACGCTAAAAAATGACCCCTCCTCCCCCCTGCAAATCTAGCGTAACTCAAAGCCATTATCCATCGGTCAAGTTTTATTCCGGTTATCGTGTTGACGAACGTACAAATTTTTTTTCTACGAACCATGATCGATGCTCCCCCTCAAATCGACTGGGTACAAACATCGTGATAAACTCAATAGACCCCTTTTCGAAGAATTTCGTTCTTCGTATGGGTCTAAGTAGTTATTTACGCAACAAGGGAGTAGGCCGAAAATTCTTTGCCGTGTTGCTTATTAAGTTTTTCATGCTTGCTACCAGGGACGAAAGTTGAAAAATGTAAGCCCAAGGGGCGAAAGCGTAAGCTTTTGCCCCATTGGATTACATTTCTCTTTTCGTCCCTGCTAGCAAGCATGAAAACTTCTAAATTAATTCTATTTTGAACGAGCTACACATCAACATCGGTTGGAAAGGAAATACAGCCAAACCTATGAGTGGTCGATTCAAGGCGAGAACAGGACTGCTGCAGGTCTTGGTGACATGTGACAAGTGTTGTTGAACGCTTCTTATCGCCAGTGAACCTCAACCCTCATAGAACATTTCTTGAGCACCGAAATCGAATTTAGACCCAATTACCTCATTTTTGAAGGAGATTTTTGAAGACGTAGTAAGACAATCGAAAATTAGCTCAGTCCGTAAAATTCTTATACATCAAAACAACTCCCTCTTTTTAACCGAATACTTTCATCTTTTATTCATTCACTAAGTTTTCAATTTATTTTAAATCTTTATTGATGAACAGGAAACTAAAAAATTAATTCAAACCAAAACAATATTTACAAGACGTTTCTTTCACTTGTTTACCAAACTATTTTTTTGTTAGTAAGCCCTTTGCAAAGTCAATCATTTTTCCAGTCAACCAACTGAGCATGTCCATCATGCGAGAAAAATCGCGAGAAAAATCAGGAAATGAATATACGGGGCGACCTCTTTGACTGACTTCAGAACGAGCAGAAGGAGAAGTCTTACTTATGATTTCTTCTATGTAATCCAAATTATCTGTCACTCTAGTGAGAGCACTGGGACTATCGCTGGAACAATCACTGGCACCATGCGAGACAATTCCAACTTGACGATTGGTTGATGTGTCAAGGATCGGACCTGCAAACAATTTCTGCTATCAAATTGTCCCAAAAAATCATACCTCTTTACTTCCAGAATCTCCTTGGCATTGATTTTTCCCCGGAGCTTGAACGCAAATAAGGTGCTGGTCAACATCTTCAACTGTTCCTCCCTCCAACTCAGCAACACAATCTTTTGCTGTGATTACATTTAAATGAACTTGGTACAACTTCTGGCTGTGTGGAGCGTCTGGATTTTTTCCATATCCAGTAATAATAAAATCAGCGCCTTCTTCCGGTCTATCCTCACGGTTAGCTAGTTCCACAAGTTGTGCTTTATCGTTGAGTTCTATATCTTCATCCAACTCAAGTAATCCCACATCGTGGTACACATCACCATTTTGAAATTTCGGATGGGTAAAGACTGTTTTAACGGTATGGGTAACACCTCCGGTCAGCTCTTTGGTATTTGTGCCAACACTAACGTAAAATTGTTCGGCTTTGTATTGGTGTTGCCTGTGTTCTTCGTCCACGTTACCTTTAACAAACAATCTTGAATCATTCTACTCTACTTTCTTTATAAGTTATTCACAATGTGCAGCTGTCAAAATTAAATTAGTTCTCAAGATTGAGCCACCACATTCATGTACGATAGTTGTTCCATTATCAAGCTCTTCTATGACTATAGTTATGCTAACAATGTAAGGCGCTTCCGTTATATCAATTTCGTTGCCTCCGTATATCCGTCCGTTGTTGGAATCGGCTAGATCGCAGAGGATGGTGAAAGATAAACTTATGAGGAATAGTTTTGAGTTCATTTTCACGGAGGTACTGGCCAAATGAATGCCATGTATTGTTTTATAAGTGTTACAGTAACAATTACACTAATTGCAATATTTCGTTGCAACACTAATTTAATTTTGTAATTATTAGTTTCTTGTGTAGAAAAGAATGTAAAGTAATTTCAAAAAATTGCAATAATTTGTGAGTAATGCGTTAATTCTCGCTGATATGATTGATTATTATAATCATTGCACAAAACCTAAACGTGGTGGATTTAGCATTAGCAATTGACTAGAAAAAGCAAACAGATAACATATTTCATAGGTTGTTACTCAGCGAGTAGTACAGTAATCCATTACTTTTTCTGTACCGAGTAATGACTTTCGAAGCGATTTCGAATCAATTATTTTGGTAGGGTAAAAAAAAGAGATGACAGTAATGGATTTTGAATGCAGTCGCAACAATCTACTTTACCCGCCGGGATATTGCGACTACACTCTACAATTCGAGCGCGAAAAAGTGCGCCACATCTGTAATTCTTGTCGTATTTCAAACAATTATACATCAAAAGAAAGACAACTAAACAAGGAACATTTTGGTTTCTAGTTCAGTAAAGAATAATGACAAGTACGGCCACAGCGCAATTTGTCGTGATTATTGTTGCAGTTCTAACTGCGGTGTTTTAGAAGGTATCGACAATAGATTTGCTTTAATTTTTTTTGCGATTCCTCTGATTTCCGAACTTTCGTAACTGGAAGAAAATCGTTTTGCGTGAGAAGCTGAATGCATCTTTTCTGATATCAGAACTTTCGTAAGTAGACAAAAAGACTTGCGTCACACCTCTTTTGTAAGAAGCTTTTTGTGCGGATATCAATACTTTTGTAAGTTTATCTCTCGTCAAGGACCCATAAAAGTTTTGCTCAATTTTAATACCTCACTCACGTCGAGAATTACCGAAAAATTTCAAAAAACCTGATGGAATTTGAAAAGTGGGCCATCCCTCCGATTTCTAGAAGTGCAAATATCCCAAGGATTGGGCTATATTTCCCCAAAACCCTGAGACATTTTTTCGCTAAAATTTAATTTTCTACAACTTTGCCTTTTCAAGCAACCTTCTAACTCTTATAGTTTTAGAGTTATTGGGTCATCCTGACTGAGTGGTCGTTCATAAATTACGCAACGCCAAAGTCGACATTTTTCAGATCCATTCCCCCCTGCAACGCAAAAAGTAACGTCAATACCCAAGGTCAAAGACCCTACCGAAGTACATCTGAGATAGAACCGTGCGCCAGCGCCAGCCACGCCGATCGCCGCCGAAAAATTTTGAAAAAATCCCATCGCTGCCGCCGAAAAATTCTAAATCGGCTAGCCGATCGCGCCGCGTCCGAATAAAAAAAACGTCCCGCTGCCGCTTTTATTTTTGGACATTTTTCGGCGCAAACTACAAAAAATTTCAAAATTGAAGTGCTACCAAAATGTTCGTTTATGTAATCTTTTCTCTAAAACAATGAATATTTACCATTTCTTTTGAAATGATATTAAAGTGATGAAAAAACTTCAAGTAGAGTCTTTTAATTTAGATACGGTTCACTTTTGAACTTGCAACTGGGGGAAAATGAGAGCTGATTAAGAACAATAGAGATGACTCTTGTTTGTTTTTTACTAACAGCTATCAGTTTCGCCGTAGTTGCAAGTTCAAAAGTGAATTGTATAGCGAAGTGCGAGTTGTCCAAAAAGCCCGTAGCCCGTCTCGTTCATATTTTGGGTTAAAAGTGATTGAACTGATGATCATTGTAGAGAGGTAGAAGACAAAGTTATTTCACCATGTTGGCATGCTGCGAAGGGCTGGTCAGAGGAGCCGCTGTTGCTTCAATTACGTCCAAAAAAATATCATGAATTCTTTGAATCTTTGCTGGTATGAGAAAAATATAAAAACTAGAAAATGTATTTAAGTGGCGCTGGGGAACTACATTATCGCCCAAAATTATTTTCGACAATTTTAGCAATGTACGTGTCGAGGAAGGTGATGTCTCACAAATTGATCTCGTACTTTGTTCTGAAAATCTTCGAACCAGCAAGATATTAGGGTTCGTTCATGCATTGGGTTGATCTTTACTTCAGTGCATGAACCTACTGGATCTTAAATCCGAAGTACGCAGCCTTCAGAAAGTTGCAACAAGTGGAAGACTGTTATTTCGGCCGGGCAGTCGGGTGTCAAAAAGTGATGTTAGGAAATATTAGAGCCAAAAGCGAGTACTTTATGGGAAAATAAATGTCAATTTGACACCGGGCATCACACTTTGTCATGGTTCAAGGTCACAAAGAAGGCAGCCTGGTGTCAAAAATTGAAACATATCACCGTGACGGCAATGACGAATGCTTCACAACGCACTAAGTTTCATATTGACACCAGGCTGCCTTCTTGAGCTAAGTTCGCTTAAATGTAGATGGCAGCAGCAGCCTGTTGTCAATTTGAAATTTAGTGCGTTGTAAAGCATTTGTCAATGCCGTCACGGTGATAGCCTTCAATTCTTGACACCAGGCTTCGTTTTCATGGTTCAAGGTCACATATAGGGCAGTCTGGTGTCAAATTGAAAAGTGATATTGATTTGAATTGAAAAATATAATAAGGCGCAGCACCAAAATATATAATCACCTAGTGCAAAATGTTAATTTTTTTAATATTTATTGGCGAAAATAATTTATCGTACACTTTTAAAATTGGCGAAAATAATTTTGGGCGATAATACAGTTCCCCAGTGGCGCTGTTATTCAAGGTAAGGGCCATCTATACAAAAGTAGTAAGTATTTTTCATATTTTTCTCATATCAACAAAGGTTCAAACAATTCTTTGCATTTTTCCCTATGAAATTGGAGCCAACAAAAGTTTTGGACCGTACATACTCAAAATTCACGTCTTTTTTCATGAACTGACGCCATTTTGGATTTTTTTTTAAGTGAAAAGTTATGTTATCGATAGAGTTTTCTTTTCTTAAAATGTTGACTCTTCAAACGTCTAAATAGAACTTCAATCGACGAAGTTGTGCCTGCTTTTGCATTGATGGCCCTTACCTTGAATAACTGCGCCACCTACATACATTTTCTAGCTTTTATATTTTTCTCATATCAGCAAAGGTTCAAAGAATTCATGATATTTTTAGATCCGCACGAAGTCCCTTAGGTCCATAGGTCGGTGCGGCAAGGGAGGGTTTCCCCAAATTGCCATTTCGGCGATTTCCAATGACTTTGATCTAATAAAATTATATGACATTCCTCAATATGCTATAGAATTTTAGTGTTTATGTAAATAAGTGTTTGCAACCGTTATTCTTTGCCCATGTCTATTCTGATACGTGCGGGTTGACTTGCCCTAGCAATATGTTTTTCGACGAAATTGAATCAAAATTGGATTTTATAGAGCCAACAGAAGTTTAGACAACGGCAGTTCCTCTGACGAATCTTGGCCGCTCTCAGCATGCGAACATAGTGAAATAACTTTGTCTTTTAGCACTCTACAATACTCAGCAATCCAATCGCTTTTATTCCAAAATATGAGCGAAAGGACAACTCGCACCGGACTACGTTTACAAATTAAAAAAAAAAAAAATAATTTTCTTAATCAGAAAATTTACTAGCGCCGATTTTTGCGCCGAAATGCGCCGCCGCCGCCGATAAAAAAATTGACGCGCGCTGAAGTCAGCCGCCGGTAAAAATCCTCAGCCGATGTAAGCCGCCGCCGACAGCTTAAAAAATTTTAAGCGCCGCCGCCGAAAAAAGTGGACCGGCGCACGGGTCAAATCTGAGACCATTGACTCAGATGGCACAAATGTTCTCCCCTGCACCATATCAAAAAGAGGACCAACGTAGTTTCTTCAAGAAATCCTGAAACTATTTTCTTTAAAATTGAATTCTCTACAACGTCGCCTTGAGAAGCAAATTTCTAACCGATGTAGTTTTATATATATGCGTCATCCCTCACTATTCTAGAAGTGACTAAATCCCGAGATTAGGTTCTTTTCCCTCAACCCCTCAAACACGTATTCTCTAAAATTTGATTCTCTACAACTTTACCTTTGGAAGCAACTTTTTCACTGCCATAATTCTAGAGACATGAGTCATCCCTCACAATTCTAGAAATGGTCATTCCAGAATTAGCCATTTTTCCTTAAAACCCTGAATCTTGTGCTCTCTAAAATTTGATTCTCTTCAACTTTGCCTTTGACAGTAAATCTCCATATTGCATAGTTGAGCAAATAAAGACGAAAAACCATCTGCTTTCGTATGGCCAAGAAACTCAATGTCATCTATTCCATTGGTCCCAGCGCAGCGCCTAGACCTCTGACCCGATTTTCACAAAAAAATTTCTTCAGCTTTTTGAGATCAAATGCTTTTATTTGACATCAAAATGAATAATTTCCGTGCTATACATGCTGAGATATTTGCGAAAAAGTTTCGCCAACCCTCTAAAAGCCATGTTTTTGGTCGCTTTTTTGACCATATCTCCGGAACCGCTTGACCGATTTTGCTCATCTTTGAACATGAATCATGGATCAAATGTACCTTTTAGGGAAGAAAAAGGTAGGGTGATCGGTACAGCCGTTTAGGAAAAAATGACGGGGCGGACAAACTGACAGACGGACAAACGGACATTTTTTTCGCTGATTCGTCATCTCCAGACAAAAGCAAATGCATTCCTCTCACTCCCGCCTCGATCTACACCATGTTACAATAAAATGTCTTGTAGCAAACATATAGAGACTTTGTACTTCGTACGGGTCCAAAAAGGGAGCAAAATTTTGCGTACAATCTGGGGAAAATATTTTCCAGGGAATACGTGAGGGAGGGAAGTCAAAAAGTTGCTGTATATATGGTCCATCCATAGTCTGATAGATAATTTCTTGCAAATTTTTGTGTATGTAAGACTTGCGTCACGGCGCCTCGCTACCGTGAGGTCACGAATATCCTTTATCCAAAAATGTACTTATATTAAACTTAAAGAATTGGGAGTAAGTCGAATCGCTATCTTATTGAGTATCTTTCTCTTTCATAGCGGCCAATCGAAACAGTTACATGAGTTGAGACCTTGAAAAACAATTTTTAATGGAATTATTTTGTCATCGTAATGATTGGATGTTCAGATAGAATTTCGGACTGACTTCTCATTTCTGAAGGTAAAGGACCCCAATGACATTTATTTCCTTCTATACAAGATCTTGTGAGTCCCGCATCATGTCAGCCTAATGATCAAAATTATGTTATTGTTGATCAAATGCAAATAACTTTGAGGCCATTCGCAAAGTAGGCACGCTAAAGGAATCAGTTTTTTTTACCAACTCCCCCTCAGTAGCTTGCGTACTTAGTGAATGGCACCTTTACAGAGAGTTTCAATCACATAATTTTCATCAAAAACTTCTTCCCGCTTTATAAAACAGTATCCAGGTTAAAAGTTATCAGCGCTTTTTCTATCTCGTAAACATGCGAAGGAGGACAACAATACTGTATGGTCCAATATAGTAGTCTTTTTGGCATTATGAGAAAGAAATATCAGGCCGGGTCGATGCCTCACTAAAAGCTTGGATAATGCTAAAATGAAATGCGAGCATAGCGAGCGAGAAAAATTTTATTGAATAAAACGAACTATGCTGGAAGCAATTAATTTTCCGTTAGAGGAAAACACACTAAAAATAGTGTCAAGCGCCATCAGGTGAAGTTTTTTTCAAATTGCAATACTTTGAGTATAAGATGAGGGAACCGCGAGCGCAGCGAGGAAAAAATTTTGCTGAGCGAGAAATAATAGGTGAGCCAATTTTGGATACAGAAATTGAGTTTTGTTGAAAAATTCTTTATTTTGGCTTTGAAATAGATTTAAAAAACATGAAATTGAATTTGTTACAATAGAAGATTGTCTGTTAATAAAGAGTTCTTCCACAAAAAAACGAGGGACCATTCCGGACCGCTGCAGGTGTCAGGCATCCCGAAATAAAACTAAATTTAAAATTGACTCAACTACTGAATATTAAGAAAGCGCCGCAGGCGAAATTTTAGTAAAAAATGAGTTTCACTGGGATGCACTGGGGTGGATTTTTCAAAAGTGGGGTGGGACTGGGTTGGATTTTTCCTCCGAGCTGATATGTTATAAAATGTCCTGAAAATAACTGTGATCGTAAACTCTCATCGACTGGAAATTATTGTATTTTTTGACACTTGTTGCCTTTGCTAACAGTTTTGATTGCTCGTCTGTTTCCAGCATAAGAGTTCATCGCTTAAAATCAGAGAAATTTAGACCTCACATCCATTGAATCAACGAAATTTTATTTTAAGAAAATTTTTAACTTATTCACTGGTTAATAAACCTCAAAGCAACGAGTAGCGTTCGGGATCGATATTCATTTGTTTTTCTTCGATTCGAAAGCGACGACAGATTGCGTCAAAACCAATTCGATTGCTTCCGTAATTCCATTTGGAAATGCTGAATGATTCTCCTGCGCCACCAGTAATGGCGATTTATTCGCGTCATTCTCGACTGTTGGATCCGCGCCATAGTACAGCAGTAGTTTCACTAATTCTAGGTTAGTTGCTTGCACTGCCTCGTGTAATGCCGTCGAACCAATGAAGTTCTGTATGTTGATAAAGCGCTTGAATTCATCGTCATCCAATTGGAGTGTCCCTTTTTCGAGAATCGTTTTACATCCGTCGAGGAAGCCTTTTGCACTTCCCACTAGGAGAGGCGTATTGCCGCTGGAATCCAAGGAACTCAAATGTTCTTGGAACTGTGACGGAGCCAAATTTATAAAATGATTCAAGATCTCAACGCTCCATGACGTTATTGCAGAATGTAATAATGTTTTTGCCGATGTCCATGTTTTGTTGTGGTTCCACAATGCGTCAATCAAATGTACACGTTTATGGATGCTCGCTGTGTTCAAACATGAACATTCACCCAGCGCCGTGTGTAGCAGTGTGTGTCCTCTGTTGTCTGTGACGTTAATATCGACACCATTGTCGATGTATTCTAGAAGCAAATAGCAAGAAACGTCTGTTCGACCAAAAGCAACAGCACAGTGCAATGGCGTTCTTCCGTCGTGGTCATTTTTGGCAAAATATTTTGGTTTATCAACGTTGTTTATCCCATCGACGACATATATAACGTTCTGTATATGGCCGGAAATGGCAGTCCAATGGAGCAATGTACGTCCGAAGATATCACATGCATCCTCGTTCCCAGAGAGCAGTGTTAGTAGCTCAATGTCAGAAGTTTCTGCCAGTGCAGCGGCATTAACGGGTGGATAAACGTTAGATACAGTTGAGGCACCGTTCTTGATCAACTCAGAACACACATCCTTCCAACCCCATGCAGCTGCTATGTGCAATGGCTTCAACATAATAGTCGATGCGACACGTGGATCCGACAGCAGTTTTCGATGTTGTATGGGCAGCAAACAATCTAAAGCATCAACTTCCATCATGGCGATGCAATTGGTCTCACAATCTATATTTAGTCCGCGGTCCAAGCAGGCACGTACCCTGTCTGCGTTTCCCCCGTTCGACGAGACGTAGTGAAGGCAAGTTATACCGGTAATTGACTTCTGGTGAATAGAAGCGCCATGTAGCAAGAGTTTGTCGAACATCGTTCCGTCTACATTCTTGCTTGCTAGCAACAATAAGGAGTATCCACGTTCGTTTACGCTCTCGATGTCGGCTCCTTCTCGCAGGAAAAGTTCAATCATTGCATCGTCACCATTGGCAGCAGCATAACAAAGTGGTGTGAATCCATCGCTATCTATCGGATCGACTGACAGCCCTTTGTGCAGCCAAGACAGAAGGGTCTGTACCACGGAGCTGTGACGTCGTTTCACCGCTATGTGTAGAGGTGTTTCCCGATTCGATCGCTCCACACTCAAATTGCAACTCGATATTCCCAGCTTGTCGAACAGGATATTTAATATTTCCAAGGAGCCATGTTTGCAAGTCAAATAGTATGGCGTGCCGAGAAAACCAATTGATTGAGCACCGGCTCCGGCTTCCAGTAGAGTCCTGACAATATCTGGACATTTGTAAATTATGGCAAGATCAAGCGGCGACTGACCACTGGCCGATTTCGAATGGATATCAGCCTTATTTTCAATCAGCAAATTCGTAATTTCCAAACTTTCGCTCCGAATAGCACAGTGTATTGGCAAATCGTCGTTACCACTTGCCACATTCACATCGACACCGTGCCTGAGCAGAATTCGGACACATTCTACTTGTTTCTCAGTGCAAGCGAGGTGTAATGGAGTAAAACCGCCTTCTAATTCACGGTGGTTTATGAACTCTGACTTTTTTTTCTCATCCAAGTGGAAATTTAACAGAATCTCTAGCAGTTTCGCATTACCGGTGCATGAGGGGTAGTGCAACGCACACAAGCCCGTTGGTGTAACTGAAGTGATGAGGCTGTTGAGGTCATTGTCGTTGTCACAAACACTATCAACTATCGTCTGGAATTGAATTAAACAGTCCTGGCGAACACTCAATAAAAACGGCGACAGTTGGTGCTCTTCCAACGCCATATCTGAATTTTCGGATAATAATTGCATGAGCTTTGGACGATCGCTTACAAAAATACCCAAAACGTACTCTAAGATCGCTTGATGTTGCCGAGTAACGGCCTCGTGTAACAATGTGTAACCATTGTTGGAGTCTTTAATAGTGAACAGCTCCACTAAATGTGCGAGTTTCTCATTCTCGCTTCCACTCTCACTGGTTATTTCGAGAAGGTGACTAACAATAGTCGAAATTGTTGACAAGTGACCGTTCTGCGTCGCCATCTGCAGTATGGACATCCGTTCACAGTCGACAATCTTCAACACATCGCGTAATTCACTTCCATGAGGCTTCAGAGACATTATAATCATTTCAACGATTTCTGAGTACCCGTCTTGCGCTGCTAAATGAAATGGAGTCCGGCCCAGATCGTCCTGCATTCGGTTGAGTTTTACAATCAATTCACTTTTCCCAGTTCCGTTGAGCTTCTGAAATATTGCACTCACCGTTTCAACGCTACCTTCTTCGGCTGCGTAATGCAGAATCGTTCGCATCCGATTGTCGCTGCTGGTCAAATAGTCTTTAATGTCATCCATTGTACTTGCCCCGATATTCGTTAAAACCTCTTCTTCATTCCACACTGATTCAGCAGAACTTACGGAAACTATGTCATATTCATCGCCACTGCTCGCATTATCTTGAACGTGTTCCAGCAGATTGAACAACTCCTCCTTCGACAATCTCGTTGTGGCTGAACCAAATTCATACAAAGTCTGTGCGGCGTCTAAATTCCTTTTTAGCATTGCGATTTCAATGGGAGTAGCGTTCGTTTTGTCACGACGTTTGAGAACGTTACCACGAGATTCTTCGTCAAGTCCTTGGAGCAGTTTCCGAAGCATGAACACATTTCCCAATGCTGCTGCATAGTGCACCAACGTTTGATTGCCTTTGTCAGTGGTAAATACAACTTCTTTAAAGTCTGTTGGAGACAAGATGTCCTCAATGCCTTGGAGCATGACTTGTAAGCTGTTTTCTTTGTACTTTTTCATCATGTCGTTTCTTTTCTCTGTGTGAAGGAGAAATAGTGGTGAAGCTGAAGTGTCTTTGGTTAGTAGCAAACGTTTCAACAACTCGGGATGACGTTTCATATTGTTTAAAAGGAATTTCAACGTTAGTTCGTATGCACCTAGTAGAACTTTATGGAACACATTTTCCCCTTGGTGGTCGGTGGTGAGAAGGATCGTTTCGAACGATTCATCGCTTTCGATAGAAGGCCAGAAGTCGAACATCGAATGCAGTATACCCATCCCTGTGGCATTCAACAGAATGCCAGATTTTTCCTTCAGCGAAAACTGATTTCGTGATGCCGTGGTGAATATCAGAATGTCGATGGTAAAACTCCAGTCCTCTATGTGCGCTGCATATTTTACTGGCTTCCATCCGTATATTCTATCACAAATTTCGAATCCGTCCAAGTACGAACGAAAATCGTCATTCAATAACGTTCTCCGACCATAGGAAGCGATTAAATGGATCGGAGTACGTCCCATTTTGTCCAATGCAAAGTACCACGTGGTCGGCTCGCGTTCAATAAGTTCATATACAGTGACGGCATCATCATTCAAAACAGCAATGTGACATTGACAGCTGGTGTCTTCGCAAAGAAATCGATCGAAATAATAACGAATCATTTTTCTCTCCGGATGCCAGAGTAGCCCTTTGTCGGTGAGGAAGTCTTTGAATTTTGAGGAAGCTTTTTGGGCTTCTTTTCCCAGGAAAACGCCAGCAAGAAATTCCGAAAATGTACGATGCACAAATTTAAGATTTCCATCCGCAGAGTAATACATGATTCCTATGGGAGTCATAACGTCCTTGAAATCCTCTAGCCACTTGTTGTTCGGCACGGGAGTGTCAATTACATAAGGAGCCTGCAATGGAAATACTTCTTGGAATGCTAGCAGTTCATGGCGAGTATCGTAAACTTCACGTAAGTCGGCAATAATTTTTTTAGCACTTGGAAAAGTCGGATTCAGCATTTTAGTGAAGTAACGCGAATACTTCACTTCCATAAAACGTTTGTACAACGTGTAGGCGTCCATTTTGAGGTTTTCCACCTCATCAAAGTTGGAATTGTCTTCAACAGCCCATGGAAAGTAAATTTCTGCTAACATTAGCGCTTGAAGTGGATTGCCATTGAATTCACTGTCACTGCTATTCACTTTTTCACACGATGTTCGTTCATTGAATTTGTAAATCAATTTCTGTGCCAAAGCATCTAACTTCGAGTGGGTGTCAGTTGGTATTTGTGCGTCAAGTTCGGTTTTCCAATAAGAGGAAATGCATCTGATTTGATCATTCACAGAAAATGCGTCCATTTGATAAGGCAATACATTCAATTGATGCTCTAGCACATGAATCGAAGATGTTCTTGTGGATACGTAAATGCGAGATGCCGAAGTATTTGCCAACATCCGAAGCAATTTACAAATTTGCACCTCGTAGTCTGGAATCATTTCATCAAATCCGTCTAGGAAAAAGGTAATCGCTCCAGAGCTTTCAAGACTGCACCTTAAAAGTTCTTTTTCGAATTGCGCACTCATCGACTGTGTCGTGTAAATGAAATCTAAAACTTCGTTTATAGTGTCGAAGGTAACATTTTGAAGTTGATTCGTCCAGTCAATCAAATTTATCCAAATGATGAATACACTTCCATCGCAACGTTGAGCAACAGTTTGCATTAGTTTTTTGAGTGTTTCGGATTTCCCCATACCGGGCACTGCACAAAGCACCGACACATTTTCGCCGCTAATGTCGACACACATTTCAGTTTCAACAAACCGGTACTCCTCTCCTCCATTTTTTAAAAGGTTCGTCAAATTTCGTACACAGCCCAGCGGCCCGCGCGATCGGACATGAACGAATTTCTGGTTATCCACCCGGCGAAGCCAATGAACCGTTTTGTCTGGATTGCTTTTAACGCACCTATCGAAGTCAAGTGATGGACTACTCCACGACAGATGAATGACAGAATCGTATGCCGCAATGTCAGCCACATCTACACCGCTTACAGCTACTACCTCGGTGTCATTCAGCGATGAAAGGTTTTCCATGGATAATACAGAACGATAGAGAGTTCTACCGATGTAATGAACGGATGGTGAAGGCAATTTACGACCAATTTGCAGTGTTTCGGAACGACTTAGTTTCAGAATTTCACGCGAGCTGAATGTCGAACAACGTCTGAACTTAAGAATCTGCTGGAGTTGTACTAAACGCCCACAGAAATCCACGGTCTTCTTCAGAAACAGTTGCTTTGAATTTTCGGTCAAATGGTTCAAACAAACGTCCGCCATGGAAATAGACGTGGTGTACGGTGCATCGATGAAGGAATTGAGAGAATTTTTGTATTTGGTGCTGTCCATGACGAAAATGATTTTTTTCTGCTTTAGAGAACTCGTTTGGAAACGCGCATTCAGTTCCCGCTCAAAGAATTGGATACCAGATGTGCTGAACGAATCATCGCAATGGCACACCACGAAAAATGCGCCTGCAGAACTCAGGGTAAGTTTAAGACTGTCAATCAAATTGTTGATTGCAGATAATGGAGTATACAGAGCAATGTCGAGCATCGTTCCACACACCCGTTGCAAAGCTGTCGATATTTTCAACCAGTTCAGCCACGTACTGCTCTCATTTTCACATTCCACCAATAAGATCGCTTTTCTTTCATCTGCCATGAATTCGTCCAAAGAATGGAAATTATTTCCGTCGGTGACACATTCAATGCCGCTATTTCGAAACGACATTAGGCTGTTCAACGAAATGCCGGCGAATTGCAACGTTGCTACTTTCCGCTGTAGTGCGAGGAAATAACTTTCGGCTTTCGATTGTGTCAGCCAATAAGCGTCTCTCGCTTTCATCCAATTGAGAACGGACTCCATGTAACTACCCGTTATCAGATCGTCAACTTTAGCACAGTTCAATCCATAAGTATTTTGAAATTCTTTACCAATAATGGCTGACAAGTCCGATTCGTTCGGAGTATTCGTGGCGAAAATTAACTTGTTGAAAAACTCTTCAATTTCGTGAATTGTAATATCAGCGAATGGCAACTTGAAACTTTCCTCAAAGCTGTCGTACTTTATATCCGGAAAGTCTGTTATGCGAAATGTGAATTTGTGTAAGTCAGTCCACCGGCAATGATTGCATTTTGTCACCTCCTCTCGTAATTTGAGTCTCAGTTGATCCAAATTTCCCCGTAGATTTATCGCTGGATCAAGAAAGGCTTTTGTGAATTTTACATCGCCACTTGATGTCACTTCCGTGACATTTCCGGCAAAACTAGATATATTTTCACGAATTATGTTCGAACGTCTCTCAATCCGAATATTTTGCTTTGCTTTCATAGCAGCAATCAGCTTCTTGGCCAATTCAGCAGGGTTCGTAATATGAGGAACTGAACTCCAAACGCAATGCTTCATATAATCAGCCGAAACGGACAGGCCTTCGTTCAAGCGAATTTTCTCCAATTTCTCTCGCATGTCGTTTTCCGACAGGTGCAGAATTTCGGTGAGAGCTTTTCGGAATGCAACGACATCGCTTCCGGTGGATGTGAAAAAGGTGTCCCTGAATTTCATTTTCGTAAAATCAAAGACGTTGCTAGCTAGCGCATGGCAATACTTCTTGAACAGACTATTGGTGAAATCGATTTTCCCTCTGCCGTTGATACAGTCGGCCAAAATTTTCGCCAAGATTCGTACTTCCGATGTGTTTTTGAATAATTCAAGCTTGTCTTGTGCTATTGTGTTGACGTTTATCCGATTCCACAAAGTAGTTTTCACTCCATTAGCAATGTGAAAAAATCCTAAACTATCAGTCGTCGGTTGAACCGGATGTGGTATGAGTGTAATGTCGCCCAAATCGCGATTGAAATTTATATTGGTGCAAATGATAACGTTGTCAATACACGCACCGCGAAAACGAGTTTTGAGTTTCTGATAAGATTTGAAATACTTTTGTAAGCTGAAGGCTTCATCATCTTTCTCACTGAATAAATTCTGAACGGAAATCAATTCGTTTTCATCTGATTTATGTTTGGCCTGAAGAAATTGATAGTAAACCGTCTTCGCCATCGTTGGAGATTGCTGTCCGTCCTCCCACTGTATTACGACATCGTCAAATTTTTCGGCATCATCCAATTCGGTGGCAAGTTTGAAATTCTGCTTCTTATCGAACGCCCGTTTTAACACCAACATCAACAATTTTAACTGATACACGATGCCATGTAAAGCGAGTTTGACACCAGAAGCTTGATAGCTCAATTCCCTAGATCCGTTCATTGAGTCCAACGAATACTCAGTGCGATTGGTATTTTGCAAAACATTCTGTAATATTGTTGAAAACTGTGGAAGACCTGAACGATCTTCATGAATCTTTTTATGAGCTGTTGGCGGTGCTGTTGTGTCGCTACTTCTCCGTTTACTCATTTTGGTAATTGAAATCCCGATACGTTGACACTTAACTACCACTAACCGATCAAAGAACTTAGCACGAATGATTTTCGTATACTCCAAACAGACAAGTTAATCGCGAATGACAAAAAATGTCTTTAATACGTTTGTATCAGAGAATTGATTGGCGATTGAAAAGTTGATAAAAAAGAGAATAAAGATAATTTTTGGGCTACGCAGACCCGTACAAAACTTATCATTCCGTGCAAAACAATTTCCTCTCGGCTAATAATAATTTGCTATCGCGCCCTAAGCATTGTGGCACCAAAATATATTTTTGAAATGTTTAATTTGAAAAATTAATTCCCCAAATTAAAGAACTTAGTCATTGCAGGCATTAGACCCAGAACAAATATCGCCTTCACTCTTAAGTACTGTGAATTCAAAAAGTCTTCGTACATACTAACACTAACACACAATGGCTATATGACAGAAATCCTTTGTTGTAGTCGTCGATTTTTGAATTCACCATATATGAAATTAATTTAAATTTCAAGTTATTTACATTTATGGAACAAAAAGGAAATGAATCCTTATACAAATGTTCACTAGCTATTATACAACTAGTCGAAGCCCCCGCCCCTAGGGGCTACGCAACCTTTATCATTTTCGCTTGTTGTCTATTCAGAGAGCTAAAGCAATTAATTTTTCGTTTTAAATAATGAGGCGTAATGTTGATGGTCGTCATATCACTTCGTTGATATTACCCTTAAGTAAAATGGGATGGGATGGCAAGTGGTGAACGCGCTTGCCTTCCACGCAGAAAACCCGGGTTCGATCCACGGGAGGTATAGGTTTTTTCTGTAATAAACATGTTGTAAGGAACATCCCTAAGTTAACCCAAGCTTCATGAATTGGGTAGTTTCGGGTTTGGATGCCCGAAACGAACAATCAAAGTACATATGAAAAACACACGAAAAACAGCAGCATCATCACCATGGAAATGCCGAATCTGTTAGCCGTGCTATCCTCCCGGGATCGTCAAGAATGTTACACAGAAATAGACGTAATGTTAGGCATAAAGTACTGTAATTAATGATAAATACTGTACAAAATAAGAATGAAATGTTATTGTAAAGATGATGTAACTAAAATAGAAGTGAGCGGAGCGCGAAAGGCACTATAAATCAAAATACTTTCTTTGCCGCAAAATAACTCCACTTTCCCCGTATTCCACTTCCCCCGTATTCCGTTTCCACCGTATTCACTTCCCCCATATTTCTATTTCCCCGTATTCCACATTCCCCGTATTCCACAATTCCCCTTATTCCACGTTCCCCGTATTCAGCGTTGCACTTGCTACGTATTCTACTCCGACACTTCCCCGACCAAATCTCTAACACAACATCTTCACTGACTTTTGACCGATTTTCAATTTTGACCCGTTTTTTCCCATAACTCCCTTATTTCAGAACAATATCACACCCCGGAACATGTTTCCTCGACGTTTTGGACCATCTCCGACAACATACCAAAAATTAATTTTTCAGTAATTTTCGGGCAGCGGAGCAAATTTTTGTCCATGTTTGCCTCCTTTGATAGACTCTGGACACCGAACCGCTCAACCGATTTTCTCAAACCGCTAGCTTCACAGGACCGAATCCTTTCATTTGACACCTCACTGGCCTCTTTCCGGCAACTACCCGCCGAGATATACAAGAAGAATTGCTCCCGTTCTGGACAAAATCGCTGAAAAATGGCCTTGATCTCGGAAGTGGGAAACTTTTCCACCTAACATTGTTCAGCAATTTCGTTCCGCCAAGCCTCCACTAACGATTGGCACTCAAAAATTATCTCTACTTCGTCCAACAGCAAAAGTTCCGTAACAACAAAGTGAGGTACCCCGAAATTTGAACAGTTTTCGCTGTCTAGCTCCTCCGCATGAAGTCTCAAACAGTTTTCTTCTACAAAGTTGTTGACCATCAAATACTCTAAGACGCCGACCAAATCTCTAACACATCTTGACTAACTTTTGGCCGATTTTCAATATTTCAGAACAATATCCCACCTGGGAACATGTTTTCTCGACGTTCGCACCAACTCCGACAAGTTTTTTTTTTTGCTCCTCAGTTTAAACGCAAAAGTAACGGGATCGTTACGAACCGAGGGGTGGCGCACTTCATTTATTCCATTTATTCCCAAAATTTTTTTTGTTGTTTTTGCGAAATATCTGAACCAAACACATCACAAGTTAGACAAATAAGTTCAAAAAAAGGTTTGCACAAATTATAAAGCATTTAAACCATCTTGAGATTAAATTTTATTTTTTTGGGAATAAATGGAATAAATTTATTTATTCCATTTTTCAACAAAAATTCTGTTAAGTTTTCAAAAGAGGGTTTTTTCACTTTTTGACACATTAGTATGGTTTGTTGTGTGCGTTGCCATCAAAATCAAGTCTATTTGAGGTTTTGACGAATTTGAAAAAATTATCATTTATTCCATTTATTCCAATATTTATTCCATTTATTCCCATTTATTCCATTTATTCCATAAACCGCAGAAGTGCGTCACCCCTCGTTACGAACAGACAAATAATTAAATAAATAGACACAAACAGAAAAACTTTAGACGTTTATAATTAGTAATGATAACTAATTATTTAATCTAAAAATAAACTAAGAAAAAAAGAAATATAAAAGGAAACCATTGCTTTTAAGAGATAGGAATATGAATTCGCATCAAAATTATAAAAAAAGTAACTTTCAGTAATAAGAGGGATCGTTCATAAAGTATGTCACGCGTGCGAAAGAGATGCAAGATATGCATAAAAATGTAATAGAGAGAGACGCAAATAGTCGTCACGCGTGACATACTTTATGAATAACCCCAGGTAAGTAACGGTCAACAGCAATTATGAAAATAATGGTAATAATGATGCCAGAATAGAGCAGTACAAAACACAGAACACAAACAGTGTCTCTAACTCAACTTGCGCGAGTCCAAACAAACGCTAATAATTAACATAACCAAAGACCCGTACGTATCAGAATAGATGTGGCAATGAGACTCGAACGTATCTAAATACACAAATAAGCAAACAATCCAACGTTTTCTGTTCTTTTATAACTGAGAATTTCAAAGATCCATAGAAATTACCCAAGGTAATATCAAAGGCCCTACCGAAGTAAGTCTCAGACCATTCAAATCTAGAAAAGCTCATATCCAAGGACTAAGCCATTTTCCCCTAAAACCCTGAAACACGTGTTCTCTAAAATTTTAATCTCTATAACTTTGCCTTTGAAACCAACTTTCTAACTCTCATAGTTCTGGAGATCTGGGTCATCCTGCCGAATTATGGAAGTGGCCGAGGGGTGGCGAACTTCATTTATTCCATTTATTCCCAAAATTTTTTTTGTTGTTTTTGCGAAATATCTGAACCAAACGCATGACAAGTTAGACAAATCAGTTCGAAAAAGGTTTGCACAAATTATAAAGCATTTAAACCATCTTGAGAATCAATTTTATTTTTTTTTTGAATAAATGGAATAAATTTATTAAATTCTTTTAAGTTTTCAAAAGTGGGTTTTTTCACTTTTTGACACATTAGTATGGTTTGTTGTGTGCGTTGCCATCAAAATTAAGTCTATTTGAAGTTTTGACGAATTTGAAAAAATTATCATTTATTCCATTTATTCCAATATTTATTCCATTTATTCCCATTTATTCCATTTATTCCATAAACCGCAGAAGTGCGTTACCTCTCGGAAGTGGCCATATACCAGGATTGTGCCACATTTCTCCAAAACTCTGCAACACGTGTTCGCTTAAATCATGGGCGATGTGCAAGTCCCCATACGAACAAAAAATTCAGAAAATTTTTTTTCGTAGACTTCTTAACTATATATACAGCTAAGTTTTGACTTTTTTCCCTTGCGTCGTACCCTACTGAGACCTAGTTTTTCGGATTCTACGTAAAATTTTGATTGAAATCGACATTTTACTCATTAAAATCGATCCAGTGGATCCGAAGATATGACCTTTAGAAAATCGTCTTTTTCCATACTAAATATGCTACTTCATAGAAGCCAAAGTTAATGGAAACATCCTACGTTACATTTAAAAGCCACTCACAATTCTTCATCCTACTTCCAATTGTTTAACAAAAATCGAAAAACTAAAAGTGCTGATTTCGTCGTTTACGACTCATCAGTACACCTTGTCTTAAGACCATGTGTATATCAGCAACAATGGCCATAGAATGATACCCAAACTATGTCAACTCGCCTTTTATACAATCCATACCCTACGATTGGATGCATGTTATTTCGATGAACAATTTGGAAGTAAAAGAATTGTGAGTTTGTTTCGGTTATTTTATAATTTGGATTATTCTGCTAAGCAGATTACCACAATTCAACGACTATCGAAGATAGTATTTACGTTGAATATTTCGGCTCCAAGGGGCTAACCAAACCCTCTGTGTAAAGAAGTACACAAACTTGCAATCAAGGTAAAAATTGAGAAAATTCTCGTTTTGGTACAATTGCACCCATAGAAGTAATATTTTACTATGGCTGCTGTACCTTCGGCAGATTAAAGTCCACCCGCTTGAATCAACATTTAAAAGCCACTCACAATTCTCCATCCTACTTCCAATTGTTTAACAAAAATCGAAAAACTAAAAGTGCTGATTTCGTCGTTTACGACTCATCAGTACACCTTGTCTTAAGACCATGTGTATATCAGCAACGATGGCCATAGCATGAATAGTTTTTCGATTTTTGTTAAACAATTGGAAGTAGGATGAAGAATTGTGAGTGGCTTTTAAATGTTGATTCAAGCGGGTGGACTTTAATCTGCCGAAGGTACAGCAGCCATAGTAAAATATTACTTCTATGGGTGCAATTGTACCAAAACGAGAATTTTCTCAATTTTTACCTTCATCCTACGTTAGTTCCTTAGTTAGTTAGTTAGTTCCAGGGCCATTTGTATGAAAACTGACTTTTTTGGCTCGTGCTAGAAAACGGCTCGATGACTTTGAAATTTTGCAAGGACCTTTCTACGGGCATTCTACGCCATATGAGATTTTAAAAAAGGAGGGGTACCGGCCTCGTTTGGGCGCCAGCGCTCATGGAAGCTCCCATACAAATCCCATATAAAAGCATATTTTGTATGTGTTTGTGTGTGTATTCAAGGTATGGGTCAAACATGAGCAAAATTTTTAGAATGTGACCTGATGGTAATGGTGATGGTGAAATCGTTACGGCGGTCAGTATTGGCCGCGACCGCCAGCTATGGCAGCCGCGCGAGGTGCCGCGTCGCCAAAAAGTTTTTATGATTGAGGGTTGAAATTCGAATAGAAGAATTTCGAATAGAATTATTTTTCGCCGAAATTTGTTTCCTATTTCCTTCCAAAATTAGTGATATCACAACAAAAACCCTTTTTAAAAGGGAAACGTGACGCAAGTCCCTTCTTCTAAAACAACTGCCGGACCTCCCAGTGGTATAGTTTTTCTGTTCTTTCAGCTTTCACAATGCAAAAATTTCACTTTATTGGATGTATGGCGTATTTTTGCACAGGAAATCAAATTTTTGCGTATGAAAGCTGAAAGCGTAGAAAAATTATTACGTTGGCGGGTCCGACATTTCTGACGCATTTTTTTAATCAAAAATGAAAACATTCCAAAAGAATTTTTTGCGTTTCAAAGCTTTAAGCGTCACCCCAATTGATATCAGTTGTTTTGGAAGAAGGGACGAGGACTTGGATCACGTTTCCCTTTTAAAAGGGGCTTTTGTTGTGATTTAATTCTCTTCAACTTTGCCTTTGACAGTATATCTCCACATTGCATAGTTAAGGAAATATAGACGAAAAACTGTTTTCTTATATGGCCAAGAAGCTCAAAAATTTCACTTTTATTTCTTATTGCATCGTTTAGGGTAAATTTGAATTTTTGCGTGTAAAAACTGAAAGTGTTGAAAAATTGAATCTAGCATTTGTGACGCAATTTTTTGAACTCAACGTAATTTTGTTTAAAATTTTTTTTTTTGCGAAGCGAAGCTTAATGCGTCACCCCCCTCTGATTTCAGAACTTTTGTAACTGGAAGAAAATAGTTTTACCTTAGGTGCTTAATGCGTCACACTTTTCTGATTTCACAACTTTTGTAAGCAGAAATAAAGACTTGCGTCACACCTCCTCCGTAAGAGGTTTTTTGCGGTTAATTTATCACTTTGATCAACGTTAGCAGAGCATATACTTATCATTCTCGCGAATCCCTTCTTCATACGTTACTCGAAATCCTCACAGTCTACAGCATCGGTTCTGACATCTCACATAACAAACAGAAAGTACACCACCTGGTGTCTCAGATACTCATCTGATCCTCATCACAATTGCGAATCAGGTAAAACCAAAAGAAATGGCGTGAAAGACAGCGACAGTCTCGTTCTTTGGTCGAATTCCTGCCAATAATAAACAGCCAATTCACACATAATTGACAGGCTGTATACATCAATGTAGCATTTAAGATTCGAGAAATGAATTCCAGACATACAAAAAGGCCGAGCTTATTGAAGTGTTTAGCGTTAGTAGCACGCTATCGGACGACTCGTACACAAACTTGTGAACTTATATATTCTTAAATTGTCAATGTCATTCACGAGCAATTTCCGCAAGCTCCAATCCGTAGCCTCCGGAAGTATTTTTCACAAGGGAAAATCACATTTTAATATCACACACGAAAAAGTTCTTGATCTTTTACACTTGTCATTCATTCAATCCATGTTACATTTTCAATGTAGATAATAGATAATAAATAATTATCAAACGAGTTCACTTGAGCTTTTGGCCGCCAAAATCGAAATACACAAACCTTAGACATACTTTGGAGATAGAATTTCAAATTAATTAAAAAGTCGGAGAAAATTTGATTCGTCATCTCTAGACGATAATAGATGCGTCCACCCAACTCCTACCTCGACCTACCCCATGTTACAATAAAATTGATTGTAGTGAAGGTATATGACCTTTGTACTTCGCACGGGTCCAAAAATTGAACCGATCATCAGGATATAGATTTTTATATCCAAAACAAAGATTTTTGATCCCCTCGATATTCAATTGTTCGTATGATCGATTTAATAATTTCCTTAAACATTTTGGTATTTCGGTAATATAAGAATTAGCCAAACATTTATATTTACACAAGAAAGCTTTCAGGTTTAGGGTCAGATCATTTCTTCATACTTTCATAGCTTAAAGCCTCACCCCCCCAAATTTAAGACTTTGAATTTGGGTCTATGAAACTGTGAGCTTAGTTCATAATAAGGAACAAATTTCACTCAGGTCGATGCAATCGTATTTTTTCGTCATGATACCCCACCCACCGCGTGCGAATTGAACCTCAAAATAATATTTTCCCGTCCCGATCCGAACTGCTTACATAAACTGCATTTTACCCTATTTTATTTGCACCCTATACCAATGTCTTTGTTGTCATTTTCTGTTGAGAAAAATCGATTTTCTCATTTCTTCTGTCAAATAGAAAATTCCAGTGAAACAGTGTTCGTGTTGATTTTGTCGTGTTCATTATGCAAGTCCTTTGCTGCAGAATGTCTGCCTAGGATTTACGCTGATACATCCATACGACTTTAGGTAAGTGTGCAATTATTCGTGGTGCAAATTAAATATAAAGACAATCGAACAACGACGACAACATCTGCATTTGAATTTATCGATTTTTCTATCGTTCCTATCGTCTTGTTGCATTCAAAACATTTTTGTTTTCAGTTGAATTTTTTTCCTTCTAAACGAATAAAAACATTGCATTACCGTGGCGTCGGAAAACGGCCTCAGGACGCAAAGCAGTAAGGTCCATCCGAGTCCAGGGGCAGCCCGAAGTGTTTGGGCTTTACCCCTGACTGCGAGCTGCAACATGGTGACGGAGGAAAGCAATCACACCGAAGAAGAAACATCACCAACGGAAGAGAAAGATTGCAATATGCTGTGTTGTTCGGATGGAACTGAAATGATGATCAGCGTTGAGGAAATATTTGATATCGTCAAAAATGGGTAAACTTATTTGCTGGCTGATAGTCCGGATGAAATGTTGAAATATTTTAGCGAAGTGGTCGATCTGGAGAACTTGATCGAAAAATTTGGATTGGAAACGCTGTGTGCCCGTGATAAAAACGGTTATTCAATGGCACATTGGATTGCGTTGGATGGTAACGTTGAAATGATGAGGTACTTGGTCGAACGGAATGCTCCAATTGATTTGCGATGTCTGGGAATTCAAGGTCCTCGACCAATTCATTGGGCTTGCCGAAAAGGTCATTCGGCTGTAGTGCAAGTAATTTTGAAATAATTTCTATAGCATGGGCCTTCGAATCTTTGAAAGTGCTCCTTCTTGGGTTGGCTTTTTATATTCCGAAGACCCATGAAAATCCAGTGCTGCTAATAAACAAATCGCTTCCAGGTATTGCTTCAGGCAGGTGTCTGTGTTAATGCGGCAGATTTAAAAGGTAAGACAAACTGTTCGAATGAATGTCGATGGAACAAAACTTTCATGAATTTTACATTTTCGTGCAGGCTTAACACCACTGATGACTGCGTGCATGTATGGTCGAACAGCCACTGCGGCTTATTTACTCGGAATGGGAGCGCAAAATGGATTAACAGACATAAACGGCGACACGGCTCTTCACTGGGCCGCATACAAAGGACATCCCGATCTGATGAAATTATTAATGTATTCTGGCGTTGATCTTCAGAAAACCGATAATTTCGGTTCCACTCCGTTGCATTTAGCTTGTTTGTCTGGGAATTTGATGTGCGTTCGGTTACTATGTGAAAAAAATAATTTTGACTTGGAACCGAAGGACAAAAATCAAAAAACTCCACTGATGTTAGCTCAAAGCCACCGTCATACCGATGTTGTGAAAATGTTGTACTCCGTCATAAAAAAGAGATCGCGTTGGATGCCACCGTTGTCAGAGATTTGGGGATTGCTATTTGGAGGAGCTGGTGATAGCAAAGGACCATTACTTCTGTTTACTTGTTCTGTGTTGCTGTGGGGTTATCCAATGTACATGATACGGGTAGGTAATAGTTCATATCTCGCATAAGAATTTGAAGTCTAGGTATCACAAACCAGATCCCTACATTTGAATTTGCGATCCAGGCATCTCCTAATAAGTCGATAAGGCGATAAAAGTCTCGTGTGACTCGGAACATTGCGGACGTGTTTTTGCGACGCTCTCTCAAAGTATTTTTCTTGATGTGTAACTCTGTGATTATTGTTTCATTTTGCACTATCTAGCTTTGATTTCTTTCGTACAATTCTAAATTAAATTGTGTAATTAATAGTGAATTGTTTTACATTTCATTGTAAAATCTCTATTGGATTCAAACGACACATGTCGTTTATACGCATTGCCTTATTGTTCTCTTTGTTGTCGAACATGTGCTTTTATAAAAAGTGATTCTTTTGCTCGGACTAAAAGTTAAATTACTGGTGTAATCGTCGTACAAAACGTTCTAAAGAACTCGTCGCCGTATGGCTCTATGTCGGGACTCTTATTGAGCCCGACTCTTATGTTCCAAGAACTCTTGCCTGCTGGCTCTTACTTTCGAAAACTGCTTAGATTATTCTTGGACTAGTTTCATTCAATTCTAAGTTATGTAATGGTATAATTAACTGTGAATATGTTTTAAACTCTGGTGTGCAAATCATTGGGTCGCTACGCTAATGTTTTCTTTTTTCGCTACAATCGGCACATGCTTTTATGTATGACTTCTGTAGACTCTCTTTTGTTTTCAGACATGTGCTGTTCGATAACCACGTTTCCGCATATGAGACATTCCATCAAGTGTTGCAATACTGGCGGAAGGTTTGAGTGGATATCTCAAATTTTAAGCCAGGAACGAAAAAAATCATACGAATAATTTTGTTTGTCTTGTATTTGCAATGATATTGCCCTTTCGCACATTCGTTTGCACTTTGGTTGGTTTTTGAGATGTATACTCGAAGCGTTCGTTAGTCGAGAAGCCTTTCATAGAATGTCTCATATGACTCCGTTTCGTTTCTGTCACTTTCATCATTAAGTAGTTGAAAATATATGTATATTTATCAAAATTGTTGTATTGCTTGGAAGCGGCCAAATTCGTTGACGAGGCAACGAAGGGAAATGCATTACGTGAGTAATGATTTTATTCGACGAACAAAGTTGGCTGATTGGGACGTTTACGCCTCTTCAGTACACCTTTGGCGCAAGACCATGTGTATATCAGCAAAAACAGAGAGTGGTGTTAGCAAACATCTGTTAACGACAAGAACAGAGAATGCATTGAACAAACATCTGTGGTGCGTCTAGCTTTTATACACCGTATTCTAAGATTTATTCGTTTTGTTGATAGATCTCTCACCTCTATCGTAAATTATTTTGTTTGATAGATCTCTCACATCTACCAAATATTAGACTTTTCAGATCTAACATTGTGTTGAAGTACTAAGTACTTCATGTAATAATGTTAATCAAACATCATTACACTGGATGAATATAGATTCTACTAATATTCAAAATATTAGTAGAGGTGTTGGATTCCAATAACACCAGTATAATTATATTAAATTCTTGTATTGCTTGGCCAATAACCATAAATTTATCAAAATTGTTGTATTGCTTGGAAGCGGCCAAATTCGTTGACGAGGCAACGAAGGGAAATGCATTACGTGAGTAATGATTTTATTCGACGAACAAAGTTGGCTGATTGGGACGTTTACGCCTCTTCAGTACACCTTTGTCGTGCGTGCTCTATTCCGGTAGGGCGGCTAACTTTAATAATAATAATAATAAAAAAAAATAATAAGTCGAAGCACCCACCTTGTTTGAGTCTGAATATCTTCTCGGATAATTTACTTTACGAAGTGACTATTCGCCCTTAAAGGCGATTAGTCTACCTATAGGGTGTCCGCTCTTAAGGGTGATTAGTCAGCCTATAGACTATCCGCCCTTAAGGCAATAAGAAAACACAATTTTATTTGACTTTCCTGATTTTTCTTATTACAAAATGCTACGAATACGTAGTTTAGTCGACTCAATTTATTTCTCCTTCTACAAAATGCAAGGAAAACTCAATTTTGTAGCCTCGAATAATTTTTCCTTCTACAAAATGCTGCAATAACACAATTTCATCGACTCGACTGATTTTTAGACCCGTACGAAGAACGCAGTGCTTCGAAGAGGGTCTATTGCGTTTACCACAACGTTTGTAACCAGTCGAATTTCGACCGGGGAGTAGGAATTTCCTATGGTCCTTAGATGACGAATCAGCAAAAAATGTCCGCCTGTCCGTCACCGCGATAACTTGAGTAAAACTCAACCGATTTTCAAAAACTTTTTTCCCTGAAAGGTAGTCGAAATATCTTTTATGGGATTGAATCTGGGCGTTGTCGGCCCAAGGGCCGCCAAGCTAGGGCCGTTTAAGTGGTTTTTGGTCTTTTGTACATAACTCGAGTAAATCTTTTCTGATTTTCATAATTGTTATTTTAATCGACAAGTCTATGAAAGCCCAACAATTAGTAGAAGAAATTTTTTTGAGATTAGGCCCTAGGATATAGCTAGGGTACTAAGAACGAGTTTCTGCTAGCGCCCTACAAACAACATCTACATGTTTTTTGTACATAACTCGAGGAAATCTCTTCCGATTTTCATTTTTTTTATCAAAAGGTGTAGCACTGTCTCCCATTTTATGGCAGAAAATTTTTTGATTAGGAACCCTTGGACTCAGTCAGGACCCCAAAACTGAGTTTCTACTAGGGCCCAACGTGTTCGCTTACATAAGTTGGATAAATCCTAACTGATTTTGTTGATTCCTTTTCTATTTGAGAGGTAATCAAGTACCGAATTATATTTAAAAACAAATTTGGAACGGTGCCTGTGCTTGGGGCTGAAGTAGGCCTCATGTCGGTTCTAAGGTCGGCCCGAACCAAAAAAAATTTTTTTTGCTATGTTGCAGAGCAAATTGAGAGAAACATTTTTTTGTCTATGAAAGTATGTGTCCGAGGCATTTGTTTATGGCCCTATGTCGGTCCTAAGGTCGGGGCCCTAGACAAAAAAATGGGTTTTTTCTGTGTTGTAGAAAAAATTGAGATGAACATTTTTGTCTATTGTCGCAATTTCGTCGCCATGATTTTTCCTTCTATAAAATTAGATGCATGTCGTCACACCCCCCCCCCCTCCGGAATTTGTGCTGAGGGAAAATTAGCGCCACTGATGCGCCTGAATTTGTGTTGACGAATGGTACCAATTTTAGAATTTGTGCTGCTCTTGTGAAACAGCACAAATTCATCAGAAAATGACATTTGGATTTTTCGTCATTTTTGCATGGGAACCTACTTCAGTTCAGGTTTTCTTCAAAAGACCACTACACCACGAATTTGTGCTGAATTTGTGCTGGCGATTGACACCTACCCCAAGATTTTGCGACATCTGGTCTGGAGCTAAGGTATCTTGAATAAAATTCGAAATCGAGAGGGTCTCCATACAAAAAACGCGAAAAATCAAAATTTCGTGTTGGGTGACCAGATGTCGTAAATCTTGACGAAAATGTAATCACAACAAAAACCCTTTCAAAAGGGAAATGTGACGCAAGTCCTTCTTCCTTCTTCCAAAACAACTGATATCAATTTGGGGTGACGCTTAAAGCTTTGAAACGCAAAAATTCTTCTGGAATGTTTTCATTTTTGATTAAAAAAATGCGTCACAAATGCCGGACCCACCAATGTAATAATTTTTCTACGCTTTCAGCTGTCATACGCAAAAATTTGATTTCCTGTTCAAAAATACGCCATACATAATGACAAATTTTTGCGTTGTGAAAGCCGAAAGAACAAAAAAACTATAACATTGGGGGTCCGGCATTTGTGACGCATTTGTTTAATCAAAAATGAAAACTTTCCAAAAGAAATTTTTGCGTTTCAATGCTTTAAGCGTCACCCCATTTGATATCAGTTGTTTTGGAAGAAGAAACAAGGAGACTTGCGTCACATTTCCCTTTTAAAAGGGTTTTTGTTGTGATATCAGTACTTTTGGAAGTTTCGGCTACTACTTCCATGGGCGAAAATAATCACCTCAACTTCCTCTACAACATATCAAAAGTTTTTTTTTGAGCCGCCGCCGCCGCCAAACCGATCCGCGGCGCCTACTACGTTCATGGGCGAAAATGATCACCTCAACTTCCTCTACAACATATCAAAAGTTTTTTTTTTTGAGTCCCCGGTCCATTTTCCGCCATTTTGGCGGTCACCCCTATACACTACACACCCACCCCAACATCTTTCCCTTTGACACCAAACCTGTATCTCGAACACCCAACCATGTCTTATACAAAATATGCTTCCGTACACACACACACACACAAACACATACATATGGGCTTTATATGGCGCCTTCTAAGAGCACTGGCGCCCAAACGAGGCCGGTACCCCCCCCCCCCTTTTTTTAAAATCTCATATGGTGTAGAAATGCCCAGCCGAAGGTCCCTGCAAAATTTCAAGGAAAGATATCGAGCCGTTTTCGAGAAAACTCCAAAAAAGTGGGTTTTCATACAAATGGCTCTGGAACTAACTAACTAACTAACTAACTAACTAACTAACTAAGGATGTTTCCATTAACTTTGGTTTCTATGAAAGTGCACATTTTGTATGGAAAATGACGATTTTCTAAAGGTCATATTTCCGGATCCACTGGACCGATTTTAATGAGTGAAAAGACATTTCGCCTTAGAATTTTCCGTAGAATCCAGGAAAAATATTTTCCGGGGGGTACGTCGCAAGGGGGGAAGTCAAAACTTAGCTGTATATATGGTTCCGAAGTCTACGAAAAAAAAATTTCTGAATTTTTTGCTCATGGGGACTTGCGTCACGGGCGCATTGCTACCGCGCGCCCATGATTTCGTCGCTTCCAATGATTTCTATGAAATGCTACCAAAACGCCATTTCGTCGACTCGACTTTTTTTTCCTTTTACAAAATGCTACGAAAACGAAACTTCATCCATCAAACTTGTACTTGTGAACTTTCAAACGCAATGAGCAAACAATGCAGTAAAATTAGTTAATGCTATTCACCCTCGACTTGATGCGTTTCCTTTCCTTGACGATGAACTTAACTTGTAGCGAACATAATTTTGCGCGCGGAAAATTACGTTCGCTACAAGTTGAGCTCATCAAGTCAAGGGTGAATAGCATATAGCTATATTAATCGAACTTAAGGTCTAATAGCTCACAGGTACACTAATCACCCTTAAGGGCGAATAACTTACAGATAGACTAATTGTCCTAATTTATCCTTAATTGTAAGCATTAGAAGGAATGATTTGTTTTCTGTTGATTCAATAAAGAAGTAAGTGGGTTTCGTATTGAAAGATACGCGGTAAGGATGACGAGTTTGCATCCCGAGTCGAAGGCGAGCGAAAAAATTTTTTCCGTTTCTGTGAAATTTTACATTTGACAGTTCTTTCATGGGAAATGCCATTCTCTGTCCTAGAGGAGAAACGAAAGCATGTCAAAGAACTTTTCTTTTCTTCTTCAAACAGGTTATTCCGAAAACATGGAACATTCTTCGTCGATCTCATTATTGCTTTATTTACTTCAATATTGTCATGTGGATTAGCTGGATTATTGGTACGACGATTTCAATTTTGTAAATTTTCAATTTTTCAATAAAATTTCTCATTTAAGCAAACCGAAGAGACCCAGGATTTTTACCATTGAATTCCGATCAATATTACCGAGCCATTAAGCAAATTCCGTACTACGAAAAATGGAAAAAGCGTAATCTGATTTTGACGAGATTATGCCACAGCTGCCGTTGCTTACGACCGCTCAGAGCGAAACATTGTCGCGTATGCAATAGATGCGTATCTTATTTCGATCATCATTGTCCATTCATGTAAGTTCCGGATATCCGGATCCGCTCAAAATTGTCGATCCAACGTTCTATTTTACTACTTTGCAGATACAACTGTGTCGGACTACGAAATCGCCTGTGGTTTTTCTTGTTTGTGTTGAGTGTGGCGATTAATTGCTCATTTACCATTTACTTTGCTTGCTACTGCGTCATGATGGAAGGATTTACGTTGTTGTATTTGTTGGGTTTGGTGGAAGCATTTTCGTTCTGTGGATTGGGCTGGATTCTAACATGCACATCGGTGAGTAAATGCCTGATTTGCTAGTGCGTTTCCTTACGAAAATATGCGCTCCCTTTCTAAAGCATTTTTGCGATAAAGTAGCTTTCTGAGACATAAAATCAAAAAACTCGAGAGACTAAAATAGTTTTCTAACGCAAGAAAAAAAGATTTTTAGCAGGCAAGTCACATAAGAAAATAGCAAAGTGGTACTTTTTGTCACTAGTTGTATAAATTACTAATTTATTCCTACTAATTAACTACTAATTTGAAAAAAAAAAAAAACAGAAATGGGAAAACGTACATAAAACACAACCTTGAAACTAAAATATAAAATTTCGAAGCACGACGTCTGCCGTCTGAAGAAAGAATGACTCTAGAATGCCTCGCATACGAGATAGAGGCCACTTCCGGTTTAGGAAGACGCCATTTTGAATTTTTAAATTACGCATGATATCATCTATTAAACACTGAACAATGTTGTAGAACTTCATTTTTCAATATTTTGGTTAATTTACGAGATATGATTTTTGAAAGATTCTGAAGAAAAAGGGTCGCTATTCGAGATGCAGTGAACTTACATGATAACAACAATCAGCGTCGCTCGACGAAGTGATTTGATCGGAGATCGGACTAGCTTCTAAATTTGGTTCGGAAAGTTGGAATATGAAGAATTGTGGATTTTGTGTATATATTTTGTGTCAAGTACGTGTGATACTCCACTTATCATTCCCATATAAATACCTACTAGCTCTCCCGCGCCGTCATCATGCTAATCACCACGAAGTCTGTCCAGTTCGCCTTGAGGCATTCAATCAACCAAGCCGACCAACAGCCATGCAATAGTTGTATGCTTCCAACGGTCACTCATTCCTTTCTAACATACTGCTCAGCAGTGGAACCGAAAAGTGAATAATTTCGAAGTTTCGGCCGAATTCATATATTACTCGGTACACGTTACCGCAAACAATTTTTCGAAATAATTTGGTGGCAATATTTCGATTTTTGAATAAAATATAACAAAAATTCAGAAAAAAAAAATTTAGAGCAAAATTTTTTTGCGTCCATCGGATGTACACAGTCTACTACTACTACTACTACTACTATCCTCTACTACGCAGTATTTTGACCCACCCCCTTCTTGAAAGATTTGTGTACGTTCAAAAAAACATAGTTAAATATACAATTGACCTCCTCCCTGCGCCCTGCCTGTGACAAAAAAGGAAAACCAAATATAAAAAGAAACCCATCCGATAATGCTGTGGATGCTGACAGGCACAACATTTTTCATCGCTTGGCATTTTATGAATTTCGTCTTATACATATTTTATCATAAGCCGGCGCCGCACTAAAAGCGTGGATTTTGCGTCACCATTCTTAACTCGATCATTTTTTTTCAGATACTGCACGCCTGCATGAACTTAACTACAAACGAGATGTTTAACTACAAACGATATCCTTATCTACGAGACAAACGAGGTCGATATCAAAATCCATTTTCGCGTGGTCCAGTTTTAAATCTATTTGAATTCTTCGTTTGTTTACCGGATCGAGTAGATGACAACGACATAATGATCGACGAACATCTTTGAAAATTACCTTCGCTTAGATGAAACTTATCGAATGGAAAGAATTTGCGTAGCGTGACGTCGTGATGCAAGAAATAAAAGAAAATCAGATTTTTTGCTTTAAAAAAAATTATTGATCGTTTCTTTGGCTTTTGCTTACAAAATTAAGTCCTCAATGAAAGCACAAAACTCGATTATAAACTTTTATGCAACAAAATATATACGCAAGTTAGGAAACTAACTTATTATTTGAATAAAATTCTTACAAATTATGGTTACAAAATATAGTTTTTTGAAGTAAAAAAGTTATCGTTAAGACGTTTGAGTCAACAGATTTGACTGCAATTCGTAGTTGTGTGTAATACTTTCATATTTTTGTTATTTGGTTACAGTTCGTTTGGCGCCCACTGTCAGTATGTCACAATGACATGTCATAATTTTCACGCAGCGAATCTTTATGTTCACGTCACATGTCATAATCTTAAGAACGCGAACGAAAAAGAAAATTCACACTACGACTTAACTCTCAAAATTAAAATCGTAGTTGTCCGGATCGTCTGGAATAGGTGGCGACTCAGAAATGTCTATTCCCTCAGTGTCCAGCAAACGTAATTTAATTTCCATCGACAATAACGTCTCAAAATCTTCATCTTTTTGCTTGCTTACCATAGGAAGTCCCAATAAAGCATTTATGCCATCTGTCCAGTAATTAAAAGTTTGTTCATCCGGCGACACAAAGTCCAAAGTCGCATTGTCCATATTGTCGAATGTAATTGAAAATCCCAGATTTACAGCCGACTTTCTTGCCCTCATCTCTTTCATATGGGGACATTCTTTGCCAACCAGCAACTGTTTGATGTCGATCACCAAAACTTTATTACCAAGCTCTTCCAGCGTTGGAACCGTCTTTTCATCGCAATCACCATAATGAATGACTTTATGGTTGGGACTTAATCGAGCGTACCAGAATTTGTCCTTACTTCGAACGCCTCTCGAATATTTGGAAAAACGGCTACCCTCGACTAGGTACCCCAATCTTTGTGCTTTTATCAATGCCATCACCTCAGGCGTTATCTTTTCCTTTAAGCTAACAATAGCAGAAGCCGTCGATTCACACTCTTCCTTTGATGTGCGCTCTTGTAGACGTAACGTTGTTATGGTCGTATAAGTCATCGTATTGATCTTAGCTTTAAAGTCATCGAAATTGGTGGGACGCAATTTCAAACTTCGCGTTATCTGCTCCCGTACGACACTCAGGACTTTGGCAAAATCTTCACTTGTCGCTCGCATATCCTTCCAAGTTTTATTGAGAACCACAATGCAGACGCAAAAGAATTCTTCGAACGGATGGTCATGGGTGAAGAACATTTCGTGATAATCAACGCCTTGTTCTAGCGGCGGTTCGCCAATATGTAAAATTTCGCACAGCATTTTCACCAATTCTATGCTAGTTCGACCGAATTGACAGACGTGCTCATCCGCTCGGCAACTGTTCTCGTGGACAACTTTGGTGTACGCCTGAGTGTAATTTGTAGCAAAATAAACCATGCAATCAAGGGCTAAAATTCCCGGCGGCGTTTCGTTAAAATCCTGTGCTGGATTAATGTCACATTTGAAGCCCAATTTTTTGTAACAAGTCGAGTAAGCGTTATTTTGTCGCCGGGCCGTTACATCAGCCTGATCGGTAGTTCCATCATCGAATGCAATGTGACGGAGTCTTTTAATTTTTTCATGAGCTTCTGAGTCCTGTGTACTCATATTGGTCATCATTCGACGTTCCAACAAACCAATGGTCAACTTCTGAAGAACATACAATTGATGAGCCATTTCCGTGCCGATATTGGGATTGATGACGCTGGTCAACAAGACATTTCGATATTGTATTGTACTGAAAGCCGCTGCGATGTTTTGTTTTCGCTGGTCATCGGCCTTCTGAAATAGGGCATTGATCAATGCGATCGTATTTTGTTGAATCACCGGCTCGGAGTCTTGCAGCAGCGACAGGAGTCGCGTGAAGGACACGTCTCTTTCAATCAACGCATATTTGGTGCTATTGTTGACAGTATTCTCCAGCACAGCTAAAGCACATTGAACTACTTCCTTTGCGTAATTAGTTCGATCGTTGATGAACGAAATATTTCTTGCGATAAACGATGGCTGTAAAATGTCCCACGACACGGTGCCATGATCCATCAGTTCGACAAACGAAAGCATTACAAATTTCAGGATATCCGCGTCAAGTTTGGCGTCTTCTATCATGCCTAGAAACATTAAGAGGAATATAGCAACTTTATTTAATCAGAAGATGTGCGGGCTGTCCATATAGAAGACGTTCGTTATTTACTGTTGCGTACTGCCTTCAATCGATAACCTCACGAGGCATTTCCCGATCAGAAGCGATTACGAAACTAATGAAACATAAAGTGGACCCAAAACAACAAAAATTGACATTTGGGCGATTATTTATCTTTTTTTTCAATTCGTCGATTTTTTGTGGTTTGTTCTTGCTGATTTGAAAATAGAAAAAAGGAAAAAATGAAAAAAAAATTGACTCTTGCGGCCAATTTTGTTGTTCCGGAGATGTGCTCGAAGGATTGAACGAAAACGTAATTCATGCGCAGACGCAGCACAGTGGTCCAAAGTTCGGAAAAATCGGTACTAACAGGATAGATCGATTGGGCGATGCGATTTTTATGATTAAAGTTTTGATGAATAGCTTATGCATTGGCCTATCAGAATCACCAACAAAACTTCTGAAGTGAATACAACTTGGGATCGCTCATAGTCAAAGCTGAAAATTTTTTACGAAAATTGAAAAAATGTCCTGAGACTCCTGAAAAAATAAATCAGGCCATGTTTCGTTTCAATGGAAAGAGGGCATCAATAGCTTTCCAATGATACCTATATGACCTTGATATGAAGTCTCTATCGGGAGGCTTCATTGAGAACACATTTTTGGCTATATCTCTGAAATCAAATACCGGAGAGGAGCGAATGAGGTTAGTGGTACATAACTAGTTTTACCTACTGTCAATGAGGTACCTTCCACGACGATAATAAGCACTCAGACTCGGAGGAAATATCGATATTTCTAGTGGAACTTTAACTTACCGATTTTGTGTATCTTACTCCTTGAAGATGCGTCGAACATTGCTGATATTAGAATCGTTTGAAAGGTATTAAAAAGACTTTGAAAACCATACCTTACTCGTTGAAGTCGGGTTTTTGGTTCCGGAGATATATCCAAAAATGTGTTTTCATTTAAATTGCTCTACCTCTCTACGGAGACATCATACGAAGGCCATATGGGTATAGCCAAAAATGTGTTCTCATTTAAGCCCCCTACCTCTCGATAGAGACATCATATCAAGGTCATACAGGTATCGTTGCAAAGCTATTGATGCCCTCTTTCGATTGAAATGAAACATGGCCTGCATTCTTTTGGAATGTCAGGAAATTTTTCCAATTTTCGTAAAAAATTTTCAACTTTGACTATGACCCCAAGTTTTAATCACTTCAGAAGTTTTGCTCGTATTCTCATATGCCCATGCATAAGCTGTTCAACAAATCTTAAATCACAAAAATCGCATCACCCAATCGATTGGGAATGTGCAAAATTCCGAAGTGTATTTTTGTCCCTGAGACGATATTATTGTCTCATGGACGATAATATTGTATCAGTGGACAAAATCCACTGGGGGATTTTGCCGCCCCCCCCCCCCCCGCCAATCGGTTTATTATGTTAGTGCCGATTTTTCCGAACTTTGGACCATTGCACGCAGACGAACTTAGACCCAATAATAACTCATTTACCGAGCACAAGGCGCTGGAAAATTCGTGGCGCTGGAAGAATTTGTTTTGAGGGAAAAGTTTGAAGTTAAATATACAGCGCCAAATTATACAATTAAATGTCGTGCGCGTTTCAAAGTAAAAGATAAACTTCTACGTCATGAGGATTTTCAAGTCTCAAAAGTTTCGCCTGTGGCGCAACAGTTTTGCTCGATATCAATTTAATTTCAATATTTCCGTCGATGAAATTTTCTCTTCGATCAAATATCAATGAAAATTTGTTTTGACTAGCGATGTTGGCTTGGCTGCTTATCGGCTATATCTGCTAAAATTTAGGTTCGTAACGATAGTCAAATCAATAAAAATTTTGCCTGTGGCGCGAACCATAATGTTAAGTTTCAAAATTTCCTTGCTTCTTTTCAGATAGCTTGTTGCGAAATCGGTTAGCTTTGACGATGTGATACATACAAAATATTTTGTCTTTAAAATTTTGTAGCTGTGTGCGGCAAAATTTGGTTGCCAAGGGCGGATTCCAAAAGTTAAACAATATTGGCGTTTTCTTTTGCCAGTGGCGCTGGAAACCTTTATCCACCCCTGGTCCTGCCAATTATTTCTCTTCATTTCTTTTTTCTTCATTTCTCGCACTTGTGAATTATTTCACTGTGTAACGTACCGACATTTTTCCATTCCGAAATTATGTTTTTTTGTATAAATACGAAGTAAGTTCATGAAATAAAATCATTCTATCTTGAGCATTAAAAGCGTATATATCATTGTAACATTAATTCAAAAGATAAAATCTCGGTGAAAGCGTACCCTTCATATTGAACATAATATCACCGATTCCCACCTGACAAATATTTCGTTACTTTATGTCAATTGTTCCTCTACTTTATTTCCCACCTATCAATTATTTCTCTTCTTTATTTCCCATTTATTTCCCTGCTTTATTTCCCACTTGACAAATATTTCCTTACTTTATTTTCCACCTGTCAATTATTTTCCTTCTTTATATCCCCATAGTCAATTATTTCAGTACTTTATTTCCATTTGTTAATTATTTCCCTGCTTTATTTCCCACCAGTCAATTATTTCCCTACTTTATTTCCCACCTGTAAATTATTTTCTTTCGTGTTTGTTCGAAATTCGACTTTTTGTCAGTCTGCTTATAAAAAAGTATCTATAAAACCTAGCTGAAACGACTGATTTATACCACGGTGATGAACAATCCTCGGGCTCCACTCTGCTCCACCTGGACCTGGGTCTAAATCAGCCGTTTCATCTAATTGTTTCGTAATATACTATTTTGAGCACAGCATATCGAGCACAGCACGGAAACTGCTTATCAAAGTGCTAACTGAAACATATCGATCTCAGGAAATAAGAGATCGTGGAAATCGGTTGAGTGGTTCGTGCAGTAGCAAAATTTAGACAACTCGCCTGATACTAAAATCGAAAATTGAAAAAAGTGACGGGAATTATCGTCCGGAGTATACATTTTTTGAATAATCACCCGGGGAACTATCGCCCGGGCAAAGGCGATTTTTGTGACAATTATTTACATTTTATCACCTCATCCGTTTGAGCTCATTATTGCGAATTCAAATTATACTTTCTGTTATCTTTAAAAATTGTGAATTGTTGAAAGCAACACGAGCAAGACGAGCGTAACTGTTTTCCCGTACACCCACTACACATCAAATTCTGAGCGGATGAGATAAAGTAAATAAAAAGAAATTTAGAGATACGTATCACTATAACATATATTGTATATATGGTAACCGTCATTCGTCGAACGTTAGATATGATAGTAACATGGTGACATAGATGTGCAGAGAAAATCCTTGTGTGGAAACATTTCGCTTTTTTTACATTTTAAGAAAATGTTTGCTCTTGAAATAATCTTAAAAAATCTAAGACGAAACAAAAAGTCCTTCCACATCTGATAATCTCGAACCTTGAAACTAAGAGGATCAAGCTCTACCGGTCCTCGGACCCAATTGTGGTAGAAGATGTTCACCATCCAGCGATCAAGTTATCCTTATCTCTGTCGCCCTTGAAGTTTTCGTTGGAGGAACGCTCTGCTAGGACGAACTTGTAGGGCAAATTACAAAAGACTAAATCATGAACTGTCGAGAGTTGATTGGGGTACAGAGCTCAATGGAGGTTGACCAAGCTGTTGAAAAGTTTTATGCCATCTTAGATCCCTACATTAGATCCATTCCTAAATGTAGCTGTTCGGTGAGGGAGTATCCGAACTACTACTCGCATCAGCTAATTTTGTTGATTAATAAAAAAGCTGGAAAGAAAAAGAAGCTCAATGAACTGACGACTAAAGCTCAACCGGTAAACCGGGATGAATTCGCTGCTGTTAAGGCCGAGCATCGACGTCTTCGGAAGGAAGTTATACTGGGCATTACTAAATGGTTTGACGATTATGTGAGGGACTGCGAGGTCAAAGTTAAGACTAACACGAAGTGCTTTTTTGCATTCACAAAGTCACTGCGTAAAACTAATTCGCTGCCAATGATCGTGACTCTATCTGTAATCTCTTTGCGAAATATTTCAGTTCGGTTTTTAACCCCGCAGTTAACAGCTTACAAACACAGGAGCCTATTTATGATCCCTTCCATCTCGCATTTGATGAGACTGCACTGCCAGAATTCGTTTTTACTGAAAATCAGGTGCAAGATGCGTTGAAAAGTTTTGATAAGCATAAAGTGAGCAGCCCAGACAATATTCCCGTAATGTTTTAAATGAATCTAGCAATTTCCTCAAGTGTACCGCTCAGCATGCTATTCAACAGATCTTTGAAGGAAAGGAAATTTCCATCCAAGAGGAAAAATAGCTACATCTCGGCAATATTTAAGGACGGTGATAGAGCTGACCTCTCCAACAACATACCCATCAGTATACTATGTGCAGTGTCCAAAGCTTTTGAAAGGCTGGTTTTTATCAGACTATTCGAACAAATCAAACACAAAATCCACCCTTCTCAGCACGGGATCTTCCCTAAGAGGTCTATACAGACTAACGTTATGAAGTATGTATCGTTTTTGGCAAATGAAATAATTGGTGGTGGTCAGGTGGATACAGTCTACACTGATTTCACGAAAGCTTTCGACAAAGTGGATCATGGATGCCTTCATTTAAAAGCCACTCACAATTCTTCATCCTACTTCCAATTGTTTAACAAAAATCGAAGAACTAAAAGTGCTGATTTTGTCGTTTACGACTCATCAGTACACCTTGTCTTAAGACCATGTGTATATCAGCAACGATGGCCATAGAATGATACTCAGACTATGTCAACTCGCCTTTTATACAATCCAGATCGTACGATTGGATGCATATCATTTCGTTTGAACAATTTGGAAGAATTGTGAGTTTGTTTCTTTACACAGAGGGTATGGTTAGCCCCTTGGAGCCGAAATATTCAACGTAAATACTATCTTCGATAGTCGTTGAATTGTGGTAATCTGCTTAGCAGAACAATCGAAATTAAAAAATAACCGAAACAAACTCACAATTCTTTTACTTCCAAATTGTTCAAACGAAATGACATGCATCCAATCGTAGGATCTGGATTGTATAAAAGAGAGCTGACATAGTCTGGGTATCATTCTATGGCCATCGTTTCTGATATACACATGGTCTTAAGACAAGGTGTACTGATGAGTCGTAAACGACGAATCAGCACTTTTAGTTTTTCGATTTTTGGTTAAACAATTGGAAGTAGGATGAAGAATTGTGAGTGGCTTTTAAATGTTGATTTAAGCGGGTGGACTTTAATCTGCCGAAGGTACAGCAGCCATAGTAAAATATTACTTCTATGGGTGCAATTGTACCAAAACGAGAATTTTCTCATTTTTTTTACCATGGATGCCTTATTAGTAAACTTAATGAATTTGGAATCAGCTCGTACCTCACTGAGTGGTTCGCTTCGTATCTTAGTGATCGTTCTCAATTTGTAGTGATTGGTCGTTCAACATCAAACGAAATTCTTCCGACTTCCGGTGTACCACAAGGTTCAATACTCGGCCCACTTCTGTTTGTAATATTCATAAATGATTTACTGACATCCCTCTCTGAGGGCTCTGGTCTCGGTTTTCCCGATGATCTCAAGGTTTTTCGCTCAATCACCAACAAGAACGATTGTTCCCTTTTACAAAATGACCTGAGTCTAGTGGAACGGCGGTGTGAATCAAATAACATGAGTCTCAACCTAGATAAATGTGCTGTTCTATCGGTCACTCATAGTCCCGCCAAAATTGAGTTTCCATATAAACTATGTGGTGAAGTTGTTGAACGAGTGCGCACAAAAACAGATCTCGGAGTTATATCAGACGGTAAATTATTATTTAACGAGCATGTCGACTTCTTATCAGCTTCTGGGATTCATTTTTCGTTACGGAAAATATTTTTCTAATGAGTCGAGCATTATGTCGCTTTACAATGCTCTCGTCAGATTCAGATTAGAATATTGCTCGTCGGTTTGGAGTCCGTTTTACCATAATTCAATTGACCAGATAGAACGCGTACAAAAGAAATTTTTTAGGATGTTTTTCTTCAAGTTCAACATGGAACGCCAATCTTACGACAAGAGGTTAAATTTCCTGAAGTTACATTCGTTAGAATCTGGAAGATTGGAAAATGATGAAATTACTCTTTTTAAACTAATCCATAATCGCATCGATTCTCAACTAAGCCATCAGCTTGCATTTGACCGTCGACCAAGATCTACTAGACACAGGAAAGTTTTCTATCTACCCAACTTTAAAACCAACATTCAGAGAAATTCACCTATCTTTCGTCTGCAGGCTGAGTATTTTTCAGACCTAAATGTAATGGTTGACAGATTTTCAGTATTTAAGAAGGACGTTAAGCAACATTCCTCATCTTGATAATTAATTTGTGGATTTTTGATGTTGAGTTTGTTGGGTTTTCTTAACAACAAAGCAAAAACATATTTTTTAGGGTCGACCATAGGGCTATTCGTTAAGGACAACAAAATTTACCCCTTTTCTCTTCAACACAACACAAAAATCTGATCATTAAACAAATATCCTTGAAAAACCACCAAGTCACGTAGCGCGAGTTAGGCCCATACAATTGACCTTACCAGCCAGAACCACTAAGCCGATTTTCACCATTTTTTTTGTTGTTTTCCTTAAGTCCATATCTTTCATTCGAAACCTTGAAGATTTCTGTGCTAATTTCGTAGAGATATAAGCGAAAAAGTTTCACCAACCTTCCGAAAACATCGTTTTCTAAAATTGTGGTGATGACACCCATACTACAGTGTGTAAGATGTTTCCCTCAGTATTTTCTACAATACAACAAAAAGAACTCATAATTCATAAAACAACCAAATATCTTATACCGTCTTGTAGCAAGATTAAGGTGCACTGTATGAGAGATACATCCACACTTATAAATATTTTTAGCTTCTGAGTTAAACATCTACTTTTAAATTTAATTCATCGTTTAAAAAACGATGTGCAGTACCTAGTAAGTAGTAAGGTGCACTAAGGTGCAACAAAGTGCAGTAAGGTGCACCAAGGTACAGTGACGTTTATCAAGGTGCAGTGAGATACTGTGAGCAGTGAGGTGCAGCAAGATGAAGTGAGGTGCAGTGACATTTTGGATTTAATATTATTGATGTGCTACGGCCGCGAATGCAGGCGTTCGCTAGGAGCAACGTTTCTACAGGACAATGTACCAAGAAACAAAAATTTAAGAATTTTAGCGTTTTGATTGATTGATTGACTAAAAAACCTACGGAGAAGTTATCGGTTGTGGAGTATAAATGATAGAGAGTGGTGTACTGATGTACAAACTTGAAGACCGGCGATTCTTCATACTCACAAAGAAATTCTTCTACCGAATAAACCAGCTTATGTGATTTATGCTACGAGTAAAATGCGTATATGCAAAGAAACTAACTCGACTCTCTTTTAGTAGAAATATCTTCCTAGATGTGGTAGGGTTAGCTCAATAGAATCTCAAGAAAATTCTTTAGCTCTCAACAAAAATTGTTGAGATCTCAACAGTGGTGACTATTAATTTTTTCTGTGGTGAAGATAGATTTTCAAAGTGGTGAGTGGTGGTTGATATTGTCAATATCTCAACATCGTACAATATTAAACGAACGCTGTTAGCTGAAATACGTTGCTTATTAAGATTCAAAATCTCAACAAGAAATCCATTTCAGCTATCACCGTCCGTTTCATATTGTACGATGTTGAGATATTGGAAATGTCAAGAAATGTTGCGTTTGTTCAATTTAGTAAGCGTCAATATCCATACTCGCCACCTGTACATTTATGTTCACTACGGAGAAAATTTATACTCACCACTGACTGTTGAGATTTTTTTGAGATCTCAAGAAAAGTGTTGAGATCTCAACAGAATCTCAAGAAAATTGTTGACATCTCAACATAATCTCAAGAAAATTGTTGAGATTATTGAAATCTCAAGAAAAGTTGAGATCCTGTTGAGCTAACTTTACACAAATTCTTTCTAGTGTGAAAATCTTTCGTTGCCTAATTCGCACAACACCCATAATTAATCCGACTAGTTGTCGGGCCAAGGACACAAAGCATCAACAGAGTACGGCAACACTCAATAACAGACGTTTTTTATGTACAGTATCTCAGACAGCAGACTAATCTCACCAATTATAATGTCCAGCCCTTGTTCCTTAATTAGCTCAAGTGCAAACGTTACATCACAGCTAAGCGATACAAGATTTTCCAAGACAACCGTTCGTTCAGCTGTGGTTCCGGTTTTCAGCGTTTCAATGATATCATTTGCCGTCTTCGATGGTGAGTGACGCAAACTCAATACCGAACCATTTTTCACTTCATTTCGATTTTTTTCTGTTACGTAGTTTCTATTATTGGGCTCGCAAAATTGGAGTGCATAGTTTTCCGGATCGGTGACGTTCCAATTGTTGCAAATAATTTGGATAATTCCTACAAATTTCAACGATTTCCTGATGCAACACAGAAATAGTTAACAAGATGCAAACCAAACTGACCTGTAAGCGGCTGCCGACGATCAAATTTGATTAATTGCGGCAATTGAGTTGATTGATTTTCAAGCTCGACGGCTATTCTGACGATATGCGATTCTTTTAGGGCAGGCATAACTTTTGTTGTTGTTGGTAACATTTATGTAAAGCAGTCATGCAGTTGTATTTCCGACTTATTTACTTCACTCAAACTGTGATGCTTAAATAATTTGTATGAACGATTACAAAACCTTTGTGAATTCTAAGTAGTTTATTACTTCAAAGATCAAGTAAATTTGAAACCAATGTATTTTTCATCTCTTAAATAAAAAAACTGACTCAGAAACGTCAAAACTTCTGATATGGATCGGATGAACAAAATTCATTTCTACGCCCTCTGTAGCGACGACACCTTACAGTGTACTACTTCCAAGGGATATTGTAAAAAGTTGTGTCCATTTGGTCTCACTTTGATTTGCACTGTTTTTTAATTCATTACTCTTGCTAAAATGACATAAGTCTGTCTCGTTTAATCACACAGATCATCAACTGATTCATTTAAAAACCACCAAAACGTCTGCACTATCATAACCGAGAAACATCCTACCGTAGTTTGCATATAAAACTTAACGATAACATTTTAAGAGAGAATTTCATATATTTTCTTTCTCAAAATGACGTCACTAAGTTTCCTATGCATGTTACGGCATCATAGTATAATGACGTATAAATGTCAACACAAACCAGTGACACAAGTGACAGTTGAATTGAGACATAAGCGAGTTCCAGAGAGCGATTCCAAAATGAGATAAGAGATATTTAAACTGTTCTGTTTCATTCATAAATGTTTGACATCAGTCCCCGAGACAAGTTCAAATAAAACTGATCTGAAACTCCTTTATTACAAAGTGTCAATTTGACCATTAAAATGATGCGTCAGAGTTTAGCGAAAGAGAGCACTGTTTGAATGCAGCACTGTACAATTTCATTATTTCAGAGATCAGATCAGTTTCAATAGAAGCCCGACATTGACTGCAGAGACTTGATAATATAATAATAATAATCGGCCGTTACAACCAGGGCCTATTTTTGGAAAATATTTGGAAATTATTTGGAAATTAGTTGGAAAATTTGTACATTTTTTAGGAAAATTAATCAGATTTATTAGATGTTCTGAATGAATAGATAATCATGTTGATGAAATAACAACAGCAACTTTCGATATTTTCTTTTTTTCGCTCGTCTTTTTGTAATTCGTTTCGGGCAGGAACGTCGCTCTGTACTATCAGTAGCAATCTTGTAATATGTTCCTGCACTTTGGGAAGGAGAAAGCTCTTCCACTTGCTCTTGCTATCCTTCAGCATGTTGACTATCAGATCCGGTTGAAGAATTTCCAGGTTCGATTTCTGGTGAGTCCTCTTCCCAACGGCTGTTTTCTTCGCCTGCTACTGTCTTTATATGTGCTTTAATAACATGACTTTGTAAGTTTGAAATGTACCATTTTGTTGGGGAGTTGTGGATTTCCTTTGTTTTTTATGTATCACGATATCGTTTGAAAATCACCGATCTTAAGAAGAATATTGATATTGAACGATGTGGATTGCCTTTCGGTCATTGGAGAAATCTACCAAGGTCATATCGAACGCATGGACAATTCTATTAAGCACGATCTGATGCCCGATATGCTGGGTGAACAAGAAACACGTAGTCAATACTTGGGCCTATACGTGAGACGTCAGGAACAGTTCAATTTTCAGAGGGACAAGTCGTTAAGTTGAAGTTGATGGTGCGTTTTTGTAAAGAAATTGTTGACAATCAGCGAAAACAGTCTGATTCTAATGTTATTGTATCCCCCGAAGAAAGCTGCATATGTTTCGGAGAATCAATGGCACCAGACGAAAACGAACTTATTCGTCATATTGGTTCTTTAATCATCAGTGTTTTCAATGACGCTAAAAGAATCACTTTGAGCGGATGGTCATGGCCTTCACGCCTAGTTACCGACGAAATAGCGCGAAATTTCAAGCGAGGAACAAAATTTACAGCAAAATTCGATCTACGCTACGTCACCCCAAGTTGTCACGCTGCACTGTTAGTGTGCATCGTTGAAAGCGTTCGCCCTCGTCTCAGAAAAACGTTAACGGAATCGCTGGCTATCTCTCTACGAGTTGATGGTTCTGTTGATCGAACGGAGAAACACAATGTGTATGTCATGGTTCAAGTCGATAATAGAGACGCAACAATGGAAACATTGTGTCTTGGATTAGATACGCCAAGAACCAAGGGTGCGATCGGCTATTTGAATTGTTTGAAGCGCATCACAACCAATTTCTTGCCGTGGGATGTTTTTATTTCACTTATTACATCGATTGTTACCGATGGCGAAAGTTTAAATTTCGGACGTCTCAACGGACTTGTTGCCAAATTGGTGTCGGTGAAGTCAACATTATTTCCGATGTGGTGTGTTCCTCACAGAACATATTGTTGTTGAAACAAATTGTCAGAAATGGAATCAAAGCAACCATGTATGGCATTGCATTGAATAATCCATCCAACAAAAAAGCAGTATTTGAACAGAGTCGAACAATTTTTAAACCTTGGAATGTGGTTAATGTGGCTATAATTAAATTTTAGGGCAACGTTTCTTATGTTTTATAATTAAAAATCACAACACTTAAGACTTAATAAAATATCATATTTCAAATGCTTAGGAAATTATTTTGAAAATTTGGAAATATGATTCTCCAAAAATAGCTACTGGTTACAACCCGACGGTCAGAGGCTAGATCATTTTTGTATGAGCTTTTGCTCAGATGGATTCTTTTTACAGATCCTTTCGTTACCGACGTTTTTATTGTGTCAGTGGTAAATTGCACACAAACCTGGTGGCATCTATGATGTACCAGGTGCGGAAACTATTAGTACTTAGAATGCCGGTTCGCCCCATCAATGTGTTTTACCAGCAGGCGTTTTTCCACATGGTCCACATAATAATAAAAATTTGCCTTACAATCCATGAAGTGTTAGAGGCTAGATCATTAGATCACTAGTTTCGTTGTTTGTGGTTCTACTTTTATTACAGGAAAGTTTTTACTGTGCCAGTAGTAAGTAGTAGTAGAATACCGGTTCTCCCAACAATGCCTTTTCCGGTAAGCCGTACGATGGCGCTACACTCAACTTCACTCGACTTGAAAGACTCAATCAGTTTCGTTTTGTTCACAAATCTAACAATCGGTACAAATCCGTTTGCGGTTGAGTTTCGAAGCAACGCACTGGCAACTCAATCTCGTTGTTCTGCCCTAATTTTCAATAAGAAACTTAGTGTGAAAGAGACAAAAAATTTTGTATGGACTTTTGCATGGAGTTTTTTTCTCTCTTTCGCACTAAGTTTCTTATGCAAATTACGGCAGAGTAGCAAGCAGACGTGTTAACCACTGCGCTATCGAGTTGGTCCACATGCTTAACGTGAATTCCGAACCACGCCTAACTGTAGCTACTAGCATTTTACCATTAGGATTTCTTCTGGTGTTAATTATATCTCCATCTAAAGTTAGACTCAGATATTTGTGCACATTCTTCTATGTATGTACGATTCGTTGCGGCACCAAATGCACAACTACCCATATTATGAAGCCTGGGTGTGCCTAAGAACATTACATCATGCTATACATTGAAGAAAAATCCTATACAGAATTTGTCCCCACCAGGATTGAACCCGGATATTCTTGGTGGAAAGCCAGTACGTTACCACTGAGTTAACACGTTCCCCATAGACTTCAAATGTAAGTAAATGTCATCATCACTTGTCATTTCGTCACCACATAAGATGCAAAGAAAAATTTCTTCATACACTTAAAGAAAGAGGAGCGTTAATAAGTGTCACAATCAAAGCAACAATCGAAGATTGTAAAACCAACAATATTTGACTATACATAAAAATTGCGTTTTCTACAATTTCGTATAGTTGATTTGACTTTTCGAAATTGTAGAAAATGCAACTTTCACGTGTAGTCGAATTGTTGATCTAACAATTTTCAATTGTTGCTTTGACTATGACACTTATTCACGCTCCTCTTTCTTTAAGTGTATGACAATTTGTTTCATCAGATTTATAGTCTATGTCCAGCCACTATACCATGTCTCTGATTGACTGGTTTCAATCAGAATTGTGTAGATTGCATACACACGGATTCCCAAAGTACACAATCACACATTTTCAATATGACACTTTAGCAAACGAAGTCATTTAATTAGAAACGCATATAGCAATTATTGGTGAACATTTTGACAGGTCTACCTATAGACCTGTCAGAGTTACCTTAGCAATTGCTGCAAATACACACTCCTAAGGGAATATTGACTTAGATACGTTCGATTATTTTTGCAACATCAAATCAGTGTGCCACCTACTCTGATACGTACGGGTCCCTTTCATATGTTTTTCGTAATGTTACACACAACAACAATTCTCCAGACTGGATTATCAGAAAAATAAGGTTACAACGTGTATATTTTTGAAAGGAGAAAGAGATCGCTTCTGCTTTTTCGATTTTTTAAAATATGCGCGCACGACTGACAATCTGTCAGTTCATCCGTTCATCTTTGTACAACTGTCAAAGTTGTCAGAGAACGAAAGCGACAATGACGGGCCGGTCTATTTATTTACCATCTTAACAACACATGATATCTACGCGAAAGTAGCAACAAATGGACACGATAAACCTAAAATAGCTTTTTTAGTTTAATGTCTTGAGCACCGTTCAATTGTTTGTCCATAAAAATCAATAAATATATCATGGAGAAAACGTCATCTGAATCGTCATCAAAGGCACTTTTAAATAACACCCGTCCATCACCCGGACAATCCAATGCATCAAAGGTATACTACAAAGTAATTTTCATTGTTTCATAACATAACAGAACATAACAATGAAGTCTCAGCAATCCGCCATGCCTCCACAATCTTTGATGATGTACCAGAACCCGATGCCAACCGGTCCACAAGATGCTATAAACGCAGTGCAAATACAGTAAATGGAAAAAAATATATAAACTAAAAATGCAACGTAACTCCAATTGCACTTTCGCAGGAATTGTGTGTCCACGGTAAATCTGGGATGCGAATTAGATTTACAGAATATTAATTTTCGCACAAGAAATTCTGAATATAATCCATCAAGGTTCCATGGAGTTGTAATGCGTATCAGAGAACCCAGATGCACGGCATTGATATTCAAGTCCGGTAAATTGGTGTGTACGGGAGCACGAAATGAGGAATTTGCAAATCTGGGCACGAGAAAGTTTGCGCGGATTATTCAGAAACTCGGCTATGCGGTAAGTAAGAAAAGGGAATCCTAATACATATGAAGGAACCCGCACGAAATGAACAAGGCTCTGATCGATCGGAACCTAGCGTATTCGTTGTGGAAAAGGAATCGGACGGATGTTAACTTCCAGAATTTTAAGAAGCTGCGCAATAGGGCTTCGCAGATCACTACATTGGCGAAGAAGAGGTACTTTGCGTATAACTTCCGCTCCGTAGCACCTACGAGGAAATTGTGGAGCAGCCCCCCCATTCACGGCAGACGAAATGAATGCTCATTTTGTTAACAGGGTCACATACTCCGAATTCCCCAGTACAATTAATATGGCTATCAATGCATTCAAACCTAGGAACCGGGCAGTGGCCTCCTTCTCATTTCAGAATGACTATGAAGTAATCACCGCGATAAACAGCATCAAGTCCGCTTCAGTCGGATTAGACTTGATTCCCATCGCTTTTATAAAGTTACTTCTGCCTCTCCTGATACAAATTATCACGTTCATTTTCAACTCAATTATTACGAAGTCGTTTTTCCCCAAACATTGGAAAGTAGCGAAGATCCTTCCGCGCCATAAGAACTCGCGTCACTACTCGCTTGACGATTACCGGCCCATAAGTATGCCACCGTCATTATCGAAAGCCCTCGAAAAACCCTCAAAATGCAAATTACGGCTCACTTGAAGGAACGTAATCTCCTACACAAATTTCAATCAGGATTTCGCCAAAACTTTAGTACGACCACAGCTCTCCTTCAATTGACGAATGATATCCGGATTAATATGAGCAGAAACATCGCAACAATTCTGCTCCTCCTAGATTTCACCAAAGCTTTCGACTCAGTTTCGCATGAATTACTTCTCAATAAGCTATCAATGAACTTCGGGTTCTCTCCGTGCGCTACGAAGCTAGTTAGCAGTTACCTAACTAGTCGCTCCCAAGCAGTATTCATTAATGGTTTTCAATCGCAGCTTCTGGATGTCGGACAGGGACTTCCGCAAGGGCCAGTTTTGGATCCTATTCTCTTCTCAATGTTTATCAACGACGCACCAGACCAGCTGAAATATTGTAAAAGTCACCTTTTCGCCTATGACTTTCAAATCTACAAGCCCATTCATGAACACAATATATTTACAGATCTTGATCTGCTGGATGAAGATCTGAAGTCTGTCATGGAGTGGACAAGGGCAAATAAGCTTGTGTTGAATGTGAAAAAACTGGTCGTTGACGGCGTGGCATATGATCGTGAAGCGAGAAATCTAGGCTTGATTTTGGATAGCTCGCTCAGCTGGAACATGCATGCTCGTCGCATTTCATCGAAAATATTTGCGGGGCTACGTAGTATGTGGCCAACTGCTCGTTTCACTCCCCAAGAGACGCGTAAGACATTGGCGAAGTCGTTGCTGATGCCCCATCTCTCATACGGGTGTCAAGTTCTGGGAGAACTGTCGGAAGGCACCAAAAATATACTTATGAGAGCCTTTAATGCCAGTGTGCGCTTTGTATACTGAATTGACAGATTCGAGTCGATCTCAACGCACGCCAACCTGCTCGGTAATGATTTATTCACTTACCTTCACTATCTGAACTCTTCTTTCCTTCATAAAACTGTCATTACAAAAGAACCTGAATACATCTACGAGAATCTTACTCTCGCGACATCCTCGCGAACATTGAATTTAATCCCACCGCGTAATAATCGTAACGTCTCTAATAGCTCTTTATTCGTTCGGGGAATTTCGAAGTACAATGCGTTACCTCACTTTATAAAGAGAATATATTCGTTAACTGGCTTTAAGCGTGCCTGCAAGAACCACTATGGCCTGGGGAACCACTAGTGGTTCATTGCATCATGGTATCTTCCTTCACCTTCATTCTCATCGCCCTCATTCTATCACCCAATTTATTAATTTAATGTAATGCTGCGACGTTTGTTTTTTGCACAGGAACATTACCTAATCTCTAACTACTGTGGTTTTTTTTATCATTGTATTCTACTAGATCATCTTTATCTCTTTTTATTTTGTAAATATTAGTAATAAGTTTTTCTTTTTCTTTTTATTTATTATTTGCTAAGTCTTGCCCAAGTATCTTTTAATCGCGCCTTGTATATGTAATTCAAAAGGTTGTCAAGGCCTTACACATATATAGTCAATAAACACATACATACATTCAGGTAACGGGAAATCGTGAAATTTCACTTTTAAAATCGGGAAATTTAGCCCAATTTTAGCGGATACCGGGAAAAATCGGGAAATCGAATTTGGATACCTGGAAAAAGCATTTTTTCCATACGCGAGCGTACGCTTCATACATTCTGAATTTTTTTTCCAAGGCAGGGTCAAAAATCCGTGTTTTTTTAGAGTGCGAATTGAGCCATTAGGGAACAATTGGGGGGCCATCCTTAGGGCGCTGAGAAAATAGATTGATGGAAAGTTTTTTGGGAGACAAATCAAAGCTCTGATACATTTTTAACGATATATTTCGCAAAGAATTCGCTCACACATTTTTCAAAAAATCTCACTCCTAGAGGAAGGAACCGACTTACTGTAACCGAAAGGCGAAAACAATGGAAAATTCTCACCATATTCAGTGTAGCTTGATGAGCTGACGCATTTGTATACGAAACGTAATCATTTATACATGGTCTGTAGGGGACACACAGTAGGCTTATCCGTTATATTCATGTTCAAAAATCTATATCTCGTGAAATATTCACAATTTAAATCTAAGAATTCTTAAAACTTGATTTAAGAATGTTCAAAAATGTCGGGAAAAATATTTGTGCATGTAGGCCGCAGATTAATAGTCGTATGGTTGTTAGACAAAGTGACAGGTTTGATTTCTCCCCATACATAACCTCAAAAAAATATATTTTCCATATTTTCGTCAGAAACTTGTCGAAATCAGTTGCAAACGTTAAAGTAATTCATAATAAGTCGAAACGACCCTAGTCCGACAACAAAAACCCTTTTTAAAAGGGAAACGTGACGCAAGTCCTCGTCCCTTCTTCCAAAACAACTTATATCAATTTGGGTGACGCTTGCAGCTTCGGAACGGACAAAATTCTTTTGAAATATTTTCACTTCTGAGTAAAAAAATGCGCCACAAATGCCGGACCCGCCAGTGTAATAATTTTTCTAAGCTTTCAGCTTTCATACGCAAAAATTTGATTTCCTGTACAAAAATACGCCATACATCCCATAAAGTCAAATTTTTGCATTGGTAAAGCTGAAAGAACAAAAACTATAACACTGGGGGGTCCGGCATTTGTGACGCATATTTTTTACTCAGAAGTGAAAATATTTCAAAAGAATTTTGTGCGTTCCGAAGCTGCAAGCGTCACCCAAATTGATATCAGTTGTTTTGGAAGAAGAGACGAGGACTTGCGTCACGTTTCCCTTTTAAAAAGGGTTTTTGTTGTGATATCAGTTGTTTTGGAAGAAGAGACGAGGACATGCGACATATTTCCCTTTTAAAAAGAGTTTTCGTTGTGATTGTAATGTTTTGCATGCATTGTTTTGAGCCGCCGCTTCCGCCGAACCGAAGCGCGGTGCCTGCTCCTTCCATGGGCGAAAATGATCCCCTCAACTTCCTCTGCAACATATCAAAAGTTTTTTTTGAGCCGTCACCGCCGCCAAACGGTAGCGCGGCGGCTACTACTTCCATGGGCGAAAATGATCCCCTCAACTTCCTCTACAACATATCAAAAGTTTTTTTTTGAGCCGCCGCCGCCGCCAAACCGAGCCGCAGCGGCTACTACTTCTACTACTTCCATGGGCAAAAATGATCCACTCAACTTCCTCTACAACATATCAAAAGTTTTTTTTGAGCCCCCGGCCCATTTTCCGCCATTTTGGCGGTCACCCCTATACACTACACACCCAACCCAACAACTTTCCCTTTGACACCAAACCTCTATCTCGAACACACAACCATTGCCTCATACAAAATGTGCTATCATACACACTACACACACAAACACATACGTATGGGCTTTATATGGCGCCTTCTAAGGCCCTGGCGCCCAAACGAGGCCGGTACCCCCCCCCCTTTTTTAAAAGCTCATATGGCGTAGAATGATCACCCGAAGGTCCCTGCAAAATTTCAAGAAAAGTTATTGAGCCGTTTTCGAGCACGAGCCAAAAAACTCGTTTTTCATACAAATGGCTCTGGAGCTAACTAACTAAGGAACTAACGTAGGATGTTTCCATTAACTTGGGCTTATATGAAGCAGCACATTTTGTATGGAAAATGACGATTTTCTAAAGGTCATATCTTCGGATCCACTGGACCGATTTTGTTGAGTAAAATGTCAATTTCAATCAAAATTTTACGAGGAATCCAATGAACTATGTCTCAGGGGGGTACGACGCAAGGAAAAAAAGTCAAAACTTAGCTGTGTATATGGTTCCGAAGTCTACGAAAAAAATTTTTCCGAATATTTTATTCGTATGGGGACTTGCGTCACGGGCGCATCGCTACCGCGCGCCCATGATATGGCAATATTGAAAAACCCGTCCGACACGGTGGTGGTGAAAGAGGAAAAAGTTTTTTTGAAAAGGCACCCAAAAATTTGCTGTGGTTTTCGAAAAAGGGACTCCAATAGAGTTCAAAACAGGTTTCACTTGATTCCGATCAGATCCTTCCCCATGTACCTATACGAGATTTTCGATTTTTTTCCTTCCATAGGGCTGACTTTAAAAAAAAATCGATTTCTTCTGGTTTTTCCTACTGAAAAGTTTTTAATATTTGAGAAACTTAGAAAAAAAAAATTTGGAATTTTTCGGAAACGATTTAGCGATCGGTCAATCGCAAAATGTGCTTTTTTGGTCATTTTGGAGCGTTTTCGGCCACCAACTCTCACAAGATCAATCAAATCGGCTTTATGATATTTTTATCGGAAAGCCACATTAATTTCCTTTCCAACGACGCCCCATGAATTTGGGCACTGTCGGCTCAAGGGCCGCCGAGCTAAGGCCGTTTTTGGTCTTTTGTGCATAACTTGCGTAAATCTTTTCCGATTTTCATAAATTTTTTTTTGTTTGAAAGAGCTGGGCATAGTCGACAGTTTATGGAAGAAACTTTTTTGAATTTGAGTCCTTGGACTTAGCTAGGGCCTTAAAAACGAGTCTCTGCTAGGGCTCTGCGTGTTTTTTGTACATAAGCGGAGTAAATCTTTTTCGATTTTCAACATTGTTTTTTTGTCTACAAGATCTAGGCATGGTCGACAATCTATAAAAGAAACTTTTGGCTTTGCTTAGGGCTCAAGTTGGCCTCGTGTCGGTCCTAAGGTCGGCAAAAAAATTGTTTTTTGCTATGTTGCAGAGCAAATTGAGGGAAACATTTTTGTCTATGGAAGTATGTGTCCGAGGCCTCTGCCTAGGGCTCTAGGTCAGCCCAAAAAATGGTTGTTTGCTATGTTGTAGAGAAAGTTGAGGAGAACATTTTTCTCTATTTGGAGGTCAATTTTGTGCTTTCGGAAAATTTTTTTACTCCGTTTCTTCGGACGGGTTTTTCAATATTGCCCAATCGGCAATTTCCAATACAATTTAATGTGGGTGTAAAGCAATATTTACTTAAATACGTTCAAGTCTATTCATAACAACAACTCTGTTTGCCGTATTCGAGTAAATTCCATCCGATTTTCGTGATTCTTTTTCTATCCGATAGGTAGTAAAAGACTTAAGAGCATCCAAGAAAAAATGTGGGCCCGGGCCGAGCCTAATATGGCCGCTAATGTTAGGGTGGATCGATCTGGACAATTTATTTTGGAAAAATGCAAATATTTTGAAAACAATAAAAGATAGAAGATCGGTGTCAAAGGTAAAGTAGTTGGTTTAGGTGTGGTGCATGTCGTGATAACTCCCAATATGGCCGCTCTATGTAAGGGTGGATCTATCTAGACAATATATTTTCGAACAATTCAAACATTTTGAGAACGATAAGAGATAGAAGGTCGGTGTCAAAGGCAAAGCTTTGGTTTCGGTGATACGCATGTCATGTTGCCTCCCAATATGGCCGCTAATATTAGCGTGGACCAATCTAGACAATATATTTTCTGAAAATTCAAACATTTTGAAAACTATAAGTGATAGAAGATCGGTGTCAGTGGCAAACATTTTTGTATATGGAAGTATGGGTTAGAGGCCTTTCCTAAGTGCTCTTTTTGAAAATATGTCTGAAAAAAAAGTTTTCACTTTTTTTTTTATTTTGACGGTTGCTTGAATATTTGGAGAGACTTTTACACCGTTTCTTCGGACGGGTTTTTCAATGTTGCCCTTTGGGCAATTTCCAATCCAATTTAATGTCGACGTAATTTCATACACTTAAGAGTACTCGTAAAGGCAACATTTACTTTGATACGTTCGAATCTCTTTGCAACATCTATTCTGTTTGCCCCATCTATTTTGATACCTACTACTTGACACATACTTCCATAGACAAAAATGTTTCCCTTAATTTGTATCAAAGTGTAATAGCGATCTTGTACTTTCAGATTAAATTTAAAGAGTTCAAAATACAAAATCTGGTTGCAACTGTGGACCTTCGATTTCCAATACGTTTGGAAAGTTTCAATGAAAAGCACGGACAATTTAGCTCTTACGAACCGGAACTATTTCCAGGATTAATTTATCGTGTGGTAAAGCCAAGAGTTGTTTTGCTAATATTTGTAAATGGAAAAATTGTGTTTACCGGCGCCAAGTCCAAATCGGAAATCAATGAAAGCTTGGAATATATTTATCCATTTTTGCAAAGTTATAGAAAAAACTGAACAAAAGTTTTATATATGGACTGCTTCATCGAACGAAGTAACTTATGTAACGGGTGTGTCTCTCAAATTTAGATGCAAAGTGGTAATGGCCAAGCAAAGTTAATGATGAGATCACCCCCCCAAAATATTTTGCGATCCCAAAAAATATTATTTACATATCCCGCAAAATCGTTGAAATTTTAGACTAGAACGCATTTTCGGGAAGCCACGATTTTTGAGGGGGTGATCTCATCATTAACTGTACTTGCCCATTACATGGGACTTAACCCACCACTTAACATCTAAATTTGAGAAACATTGAATTGACCGCAATTTAAATAAATACTTTTTCTTCTGCGCAGGTTTTTAACATGGCGAACGAAAAAAGTTCTTATTTGAATTGCGGCCAATATAAAGTTTGATTAAATATAATTTTATTAAGGAAACTCAGATTTTAACGTTTATTACACTCGGCACTAATGATAGTCAGTTTTGTGATACGGCTAATCCGTTGTCATCCACAATGGACTGATACTCAATCTACTATAAAATTTCCAACTGTATTTAATAGAGCAACGCATGTTCTGTGGCTCTATGAAGGTAAGGTGTGAAAAGTTATTGTTTTTGGTATAAATGTCGGCAGTGGCGCCGACTTCCATAGGGCAAGAAGGCGAACGCCACACATGGCCGGAATTCATGTGTGGCGACGCCACACATGGCGAAAAAGCAAACAAAACAGAAAATATATTATTTGGAATCATAAATGTGACGATCCACAAATATAATAAAGAAACTTGAGAAGTTCCAAAGAATGGCATGCTTAGCAATCACGGGCGCTATGCCATACCTCCCTTCATTGCACCTTTTCATCAAAGCTGAAGCGATTAAGTCACTTCACAGAATAGCGTGTCACTCAGATTCAAATCTTAGAATAAACGACCATTCCAAAATCTGGTTCAAAACTATTAAAGATGTTCCTGCACTGGGGATGCCTTCTGATAGGATTATACCAAGGCACATGTTTGATAGGAAGTTCAATACTCTTATACCTACGAAGGACGACTGGCTGTCCGGCAATCTCGAACAGATTGGGAGGGTAGCTTACACGGATTGTAGATCTTCATTGAAGAAGAATTTAGCTGGAGTGGGTGCATACTGTCCTAACACAGGTGAGGAAGTATCTATACCTTTAGGTGAATTCTCGTCAATCCTCTTAGTGGAGGCTAGAGCCATTAGAGGGCTGTCGCCTTTTAAGTTTGGGATGCGCTGTAGAGGAGACCCTAACATTTTGGCAAAAACAGATTTGCACACCAGGCTGCCATCTATATTTTTAGCTCTACCACTCAAGTACGCAGCCTGGTGCTACAAACCTTTTTTTGCCAAGATGTTGGCAGGAGAAAATTTTGTATGCCATATAACTTTCAATTTGGAAACAGGCTGCTGCTGCCACCTACATCCATAAAACAAAAGTTTAAGTACGCAGCCTAGTGCCGACTTGAAATTTATACAACGTATAGTGTTCATTATTGCCGTTACGATAACATTGAACGATTTTCGGCACTAGGCTGCCTTCTAAATTGTCAATCAAAATTATCAAGTACGCAGCCTGGTACCAAGTTTAAAACTAGTGCATAGTTGTGTTCTTATTACACCATCCAACATTGGTATAGACACTTTTTCGGCACCAGGCTGCCTAGTCTGAAATGCAGAACTTTCTTCTAGTGAAAGATTTGTTAAAAAAACTAAGCAATCGCAAAAAAGTAGCTCAACTACTAGATTAATAAAAGATGAGTGTAAACGGCCATTTAGTTACTTTTTTGAAAATGACACATTTTTATAAAAAAAACTATAGCTATAAAAACATCGTTTTTACATAGAGTGCTCTTAATTCGAGTCCGTTCCGAGAACACCATTCTACAAATTTATCTATTGAGGATTGAAGGATTATGGTGTCGTTTACTGACGAAATCGTGTTATGGACAATTTTTTTATCATCTGCAAAATTTAGGTCCTTTGTCACCGTAGAGTCGCAGTCGGAATCATCAAAGAAGACCAGAAAATTCAAAGGAGCAAGGATCGAGCCCTGACCACCTCCAGAGAGAACTTCAATCTCATCAGATTTACATGAATTGATTTTAACTACTTGCTTACGACTATGGAAGAATGAACGGAACCATAACAGCAGATTGTTGTTTAAGCGATATTTTCTGGCCGAAACTTTGTATAGAAGAGATAAATGCTTTATTACATCAAACGCCTTGTGGATGTCTGCATAAAAAATATCAGTTTGACATTCATTTGAAAAGCCTTCATTTACAAGAACAGAAAGTGCCATAAGGTTGGACTCAACTCTTCTTCCACAATAAAAACCGTGACTACTGATCGACAATTGAGAAAAAATGTGGAATTTAAGCTGCTCCAAAACTATAATTTTAAAAACTTTAGCCAAGTTCGGTGAGACACAAACACCACGGTAGTTAGTTATGTCTGATATCTTTCCAGATTTATAAATTGGAGTTAAATAGCCCGTTTTCCATACTTTAGGGTAGTATAAGTCAGCTAACGATTTAGAATAAATTATTGATAAGGGAGAATTTAATAGATCAGCAAATTCTCGAAGAAATAGAGGCGATATTCCGTCAGGACCAGCTCCTTCGCTGATATCCATGCTTCGAAGCACCTGAAAAACAATGTCGGGCGTATGCATAATGTCAAAGAAACCTTCATCATTCCTTGAAGCGATGTAATTTATAAATTCATTGTCTTCTTCCTGTTCATCATTATTCACGGTGTATACTGACGAAAAAAATTTAGCGATCAAATTCGCCTTATCGATGTCACTAGTCGCTTGCTCATTTTCATAGGTCATTTTTCTTGGAAGCGAATTTGCCTTGAATTTAGAGTATTTATATTTCCAGAATTTTTTCGGATTTTTCTTATAATTAGACACAAGGTCGACTATAAAGGTGTTATATAGTTCATTTTGATACGTTTCGAATCCCTCTTTAGCTGCCTTGAATTTCGTTTCACGATTCACTTTGCATTGCTCAGGTGAATTCAGAAACTTTCTAAATGCTCTATTTCTTATGTTTTTAAGGTTAATGCGCTTTGCATTATACCAGACAGGATGGTTAGTAAAACGGATATGTTGATCGAATATTTCATAGCAACGACCAGACATGACAGCCGTCTAGCCTAGCTCGATTAAATGTGGTTCTGGCAAACGTGGGAAATGCAACTACATTCCGCAAGAATGGGCGAGAGTTGACGTGACATTCTGCAGTCCAGTACTATTTCGAAGTCTGAACTGGAGAGTCGACGAAAGTTACACACACAGCGATCACCAGGCATTGAGGTACACCGTGAAAAAGTGTACAGAGGCAACAAGACAGATGACTCATAGAAGAGAGTGAAGATGGAGAACCGGAAATTTCGATCATGAAGTTTTTAAGGAATATCTCCAATCAAAAGACGATCACGAAGAGAAATCTGCAGAAGAATTGACGAAAGAAATGGTGAATGCATGTGACGCGGCGATGCCAAGAAGGATGGAACCGAGGAATGGGCGAAAACCGGCATTTTGGTGGAACGACGAAATAAGACTTTTGCGAACAACTTGTTTTAAGACAAGAAGGAGGATGCAAAGGGCCAGAAACGAGAATGTTAGAATAGAGAGGTCCGAAGAACATCGTAATGCAAAACTAGCACTGAAGCGAGCAATCCAGGCGAGTAAGAGGGATTGTTGGAAGAAACTGTGCCAAGAGGCAGACACGAACCCGTGGGGCAAAGTGTTCAGAACAGTAATGACGATGATGAAAGGTACATTGGGGCCAAAAGAAAAGTGCCCGGATAGGCTAGGTGTCATAGTGAGAGAGCTCTTCCCACAGCACGAACAGATCACATGGCCGCAAACTCCTTATGACGATGAAGCGGAAGACAGACTTGAACGGTCGATCACTGTAGAAGAGATCCAGATGGCTGCACAAAAGCCAAAAAATAACAAAGCGCCAGGACCAGATGGAATCCCCAATATAGCTCTGAAGACAGCAGCATGCGCAAAGCCTAACATGCTCAGATTGACAATGCAGAAGTGCCTAGACGACGGATATTTTCCTCAAATATGGAAGAAACAGAAGCTGGTCTTAATACCAAAACCAGGGAAACCGCCAGACAAGCCATCATCATATAGACCTATATGCTTGTTGGATGGGTTGGGAAAAATGCTGGAAACCGCGATCCTGAATAGACTAAGAAAACACACGGAGGGCGAGCACGGACTGTCGGACGAACAATTCGGATTTCGAAAAGGGAGATCGGCGATTGAGGCCATTAAAAAAGTCATAGAGACCACCGACAAGGCGCGGAAGCAAAAAATACGGGGTAACCGCTTCTGTGCTATAACGACGATAGACGTTAGAAATGCCTTTAATAGCGCAAGCTGGATAGAGATAGCCAAGGCGCTACATGTCATGAGAGTCCCCGATTACCTCTGTAGGATACTGAAAAGCTATTTCGAGCGACGAGTACTAACGTACGATACTAATGAAGGGAAAAAGACAGTCGACATCACAGCTGGAGTACCACAGGGATCCATATTAGGACCAACGCTGTGGAATGTTATATATGACACAGCGCTGAGGCTGAAACTGCCAAGATGTGCTAAGACGATTGCTTTTGCCGACGATTTGATCCTCACGGTATCCGGAACGTCGAAGATGGAGGTGGAGGTGGTTACGATGGAGACGCTAGAAACTGTCGAAAACTGGATGACAACGGCGGGGCTGAGGCTGGCCCACCAAAAAACTGAGATCATGCTAGTAAGTAACTGCAGAAAAACCGAACGAATCATTTTGAACATTGACGGGGAAGAAATCACATCCACTCGCCAATTAAAATACCTTGGAGTTGTGCTGGACGACCGCAGAAATTTTAATAGCCATGTGGACTACACGTGCGAAAAGGCAATGAAAGCCACCGCAGCATTGGCCAGAATAATGCCAAACGGCTTTGGACCGCGCAGCAGCAAAAGGAGGCTCCTTGCAAGTGTCACCCTATCGATATTGCGCTACGGGGCACCAGCGTGGATACAGGAGCTAGATACGAAGAGGAATCGGAGAAGGCTTAATAGAGCCCAGAGGCTGGCAAGCATAACAGTAGCAAGCGCATATCGAACAATATCCTTAGAAGCGGTATGTATGTATATTATAGCCGGGACGATGCCCATATGCATAACACTGACAGAAGACAGTGAATGTCATAGAAAGAAGAGAATGGAGGGTCAAACTACCAAAACAGTTAGGACGAAATTAAGAGCCGAATCACTGAGACAGTGGCAGCAAGAGTGGGACTCCTCGGACAAGGGAAGGCGGACCCATAGACTCATACCAAAAATAACGACATGGGTCCAGAGAAAACATGGAGAGGTTAATTTCCACCTGACACAGTTTCTGTCTGGTCACGGATGCTTCAGGAAGTACCTGCACAGGTTTGGATTCACGGAGTCACCTTTCTGCACGACATGCGATAGGCAGGAAGAGACTGCGGAGCACGTGTTATTCGTCTGCCCCCGCTTCGAACAAGAACGAGGAGAGCTGTTGACTGTGAGTAGGCCAGATGTAAGTGCCGAAAACATAATATCGGAGATGTGCCGCGATGAGGAGGTGTGGATAGTGGCGGATAATGTAGTTGCGAAAATAATGACGAAGCTGCAAATTGCATGGAGAGACGATCAAAGAAGACTGGCAGTTGATCTAAGAGAGTAGGTGCGAAAGCACAGCTCCTCCCCGAAGTAATGCTGTGAGGCGGTTCCGGGGAGAAGAGATCACGAAGACTAAGGAAGGAGGTTTTAGTTGGTAGGTCATTAAAGAATGGAATCCAACACTGCCTTGGTTCAGAAAGACCGGGTGTCTATGAAGATTTCCTCACCCTTATAAAAAAAAAAGACATGACAGCCGTCGAAAAAATCACGGCGGCGGCTAGCCGACTGAAAAGGGGTCGGCGGCGTCGGTTAAACTCGGGTGAGCCGTCAAAAAAGTGTCGGCGGCGTCTGGGACTAGCCGCCGGGATAAAAGTCTGGCGGCGGCGGCTAATCAATAAAAATCTAATGAAATTGTTAAAATCCGTGTCTTAATATCAAACCGAGAACAAAGAAATAACAAAAGAATGTTCGCTAGTTTCGCTTTTCTCGTTTTCCAATTTCCATTGTATTTCAAAATTATAAAACTCGTTGTAACGGTGTGAAAAGAAATCGTATTGCCCTGATTATGCTTTTGATTTTGCGGTTGCAAAAATTAGCACTTCGAATAGTCAGCTTACGGACAAATTTACTTGCATCTGAAGAATTGAAGCAAGGAGAATAAAAAATTATTGAATTTATTTTTTTTCCACTAAAATTTGGCAAAGTAAAATTCATTCATATTCTGACATAGTTTGGTGAGACGAAGTTTTCTGTCTCAATTTGAACATATAAAACAAAATGCTTGTCATCGTTTGGCATTAACCCAAATAAATGTAATTTGTTAGAAATATGAGGATGCCACGATAGCGTCGCTCTCAATAGAATTACTACTTAAGTAGTAGAGACTGGCAGCTGTCAAATAGAGTACTAAAGAGAACGACAGCTGATGACTCTGATGGTCCCCTATTAGACCGCTTCAGTTTCTTGTCTTTACTTTCCTGTCAAGAAGAATGTTGATAGCAGAGTCTAAGAACCGTTTTAGTTTGAAAATATAAGAGTACTGCTGCAACTTGACCTACTTTACTTGCTTTTCGATAAACCTCAAACAGTAGGTCGTGATGAGATCAATCAATATGTCGCAAATACAGGCTAGTCGAAACGTACATTCAAGAAAAAATTGATTTCAAATTCTGAAAATGATGCTACGTAAACCAAGCAGAGGTTACTATTCAGAATTTTAATTCTTAAAATTCTTAAAAATTCTTAAAATTCTTAAAAAACTTTTTTAAAAACGGCATCACCGAACTACGACAAAAAGTTGGTGTGGATTTTTGCTAAATCTACCCCCTTTAGGGGTAATGACGAGCTTTCCCAAGTGCACATATGGCTAAAATCATTTGTCTCAAGAACCACATTACTAATGAAGAAAATAGTTAAAGAAGGAATGGTTCGTTTAAAGTAAAATAGATCCTAACATCTGCCAGATATGTAAGTCACAATTCACAAGTCAGAATTAAAAAAAATTGTCAGACATAGTCTTCTCTTTAATAGCTGTCGAACTACAATTTTTGTGATAGATACAGAATTGGTTTCGTGATTAAGAAAATGTTGCAGAAAGGCTAGCCGACATAGACCCTTGGCGGCGGCTGATGGCGGCTAGCCATGTCTAGCCGACCAAAAACCCCGGCGGCGGCGGCGGCGACAATTTTAACCCCCAGCCCCCATTTTTCGGCGGCTAACTTTTGGCGGCTGTCATGTCTGGCAACGACTGTAAAACGATTCGAGGATTTCATCCAAGTTGTTGATATCAAACAATGCAACAAAGTCGGTTTGAGCAAGAGCATCGCGAATCGCGCTGAAGGGGGCTTTCTTGGAACAGTAGACCGATTCAGAGGATGAAGTAGTTGAATAAGCAGATGGTTCACATTCAATTATACAATGCATTTGGACATGGGAAACGTCTTGAATATTATCTGGAATTATAGGCAATTCAGCCGTCGGTCGTGACAACAAATAGTTCAGGCATGTTGGTATATACAAGATCCAATACATTGTTGCTGCTGTTCTCAAAGTCAGTCATTTTAAAATAGTTAATAAGAATCGTGATATGAAATTTAAAGGTTACTGGAATAAATTAGCAAGCTGCCGCCAAGCCAAGAACTGTATTATAATCAGCAAGCAAAATTCGAAATTTCTATTAAATGTCAGTCGCACTAGACTGAAGGTCTACACAGGCGTACTATGGGGACGTTACGGCTTTAATAAACATTTAACTATCATAGGGAAAAGTGCAGATCCAAGGTGTGATCTTTGTAGTTTCCACATCATAGACACAGCTGAACATTATCTCTGTCACTGTCCAGCTTTCATAACCAGTAGGCGTAGCCAATTGGGTGGCTACACCATCAGGTACGACATTATCAAGCACTTTCGACCAAAGGACATTTTGAACTGCATCGCTAGTACAGGCAGATTCTAATAGATAATTAGGGTGCTCATAAGCTAGCACAATGGGCCCAACAGAGGCCCCCGTGCGTGTTCTTAGTATAGTAAGAGCGGCTACATTTAAAAAAAGAATAATTCATATAGAAATTGCGGAAAGCATTGATCCGGACGAGGCTTTTGATCAATTTATATCCCGAGCAACAGTAAGGACAACCGAGGGCAGATATTCATTGAAAATCGTTGAAAACCAGAAAATCCTCAAAAATCAGAGACATTCCTTGAAAATCAGAATAGGCCCTCGAAAAACAGAGAAAATCCTTGAAAATCGAACAAAATGCATGAAAATCAGAGTGAGCCCTCGAAAAACAAAGAAAATCGGAAAAATAAACAAATTTTTTGAAGTGGAATACTTTGTCATACTTTGGAAGTAATAGTTATTTTAACTGATTGACTTTTCTATGGTCGTATATTTTTTCAGTGTTCGTAGGAAATAAGGTAAGTTAAGATAAGGAAATAAGTAAATCACCCTAAATCACAGCTATTTCTTGCCTTTTTTCGAAATCACTTACAAAAAAGCTTTAAGTGATACAAAATATCATCAAACGTTTCAGAAAATCCTGGAAATACTCAAAATTAGTAGAAAATCCTCAACATTTTTAGAAAATCCTCGGATTTTCAGTAATCCTTAATTTTAAGTTGATTCCTTTGTCATCGTTTTTCAAAAATATCTTCCCCTCGAAGACAACTACTTTCGTTTTCAAGAACGAAATTCCTTGATTCACTTAATTCGGTCGTTTTTTTTTTCTTAAAACTGATTTTGATTCATTGTGTATAATTTTATTTCGAATATTGGTATTGGAATTCAAAGCGTTCAAAACACTACTTCACCTGCTAGTCGTGCGTTTCGATTTAGGTGGTATATAGAAGTCATCATTCTGTGACCGAGTGTGCTGATATACACATGGTCTTGTAGGCAAAGTGTCCTGATGAGTCGTAAACGACGAAATCAGCACATTTAGTTTGTTAAATCTTATGAAGACGCTTCGTTTGTCATAAAGGAATTATGAAGGGTACTGTAATGTTGATACAGGGGTGGACTTTAAACCACAGTAAGTACCGCAGTTGTTGAAGACAAATTTTCTTCAAGTGCAATAGTACTAAAAAACCTTTTGATCATACTCATTTGGTTTCGATTTCACCTTGCCACACATTGGAAAAATATAGGTCGGCGCCTCTGAATGGTCATGATGAAATGCATTAAGTGACAAAAATGTTCATGTAAGTTCTATTGTGCTAAAGAGATGCGAATCAATTCGGATCTTTTCCTATGGGGGTCTATTTTAAATGTCAATATGATCTTTAAAACGTCAAAGTTGCACTATATATTATATAAGGTAATAGTGGAAATGGTTTTACCACTTCCTTTTATTATCTCAATGTCCTTTTTAATTAACTTCGCCGCAATTTTGCTTGCAACTAGCAACTAAACGCGTCATGTAATATTTAAATCTGTTGGGATCAAAAGTCGGTCTATTCCAACTGTCAAAACATTTCTTTGATAAAAAAAACGAAAAAAAATTTAGAGCTTTTCCTTAACTGCTCGCTGGCTCTTAACTTTGACGTTTTAAACGTCATATTGACATTTAAAATAGACTCCCACAGGAAAAAATCCGAATTGATTCGCATCTCTTTAGCACAATAGAACTTACATGCACATTTTTCATGTAACATTTCAATATGGATGGTGATAATGTGATTGTTTCGAGGAAACGGATTCAATATTACATGACGCCTTAACCAACTCCAGAAAATTATCACACCTTCTTGGAAACACCAAGGACAAAATTGACAACCTTGAAAAGTCCGGCATCTTTAAAATTATCTGCGGCGACTGCGGGAAAATTTACACGGGACAAACCCGAAGGTAGGTTGAAATTCGTTATTTGGAGCATTGTGGACATATTAGACATAATCGACCATCAAAATCAGCAGTCGCATGCCCCATGCATTGAATTCATTGGACCCGTACGAAGTGCAAAGGTCTGTTAACTACAAACAATTTTATTGTAACATGGGGTAGATCGAGGTGGGAGTTGGGGGAATGCATATGTTATCGTCTAGAGATGACAAATCAGCAATAACAAAATGCCCGTTTGTCCGTCCATCTCCACTTTTTTCCAAAGGGCCGATCACCCTGATATTTTTTTCCCTGAAAGTTACATCTATCCCATGGTTCAAGTTCGAAGATGAGCGAATTTGGTCAAGTGGCTTCGGAGAGATGACGAAAAAGTGTCCAAAAACATGGTTTTTCGAGGGTCGGTGAAAATTTTTCGCAAATATAGCACGGAAATGGTTTATTTTGGTGTCCAATGAAGGCATCTGATCTCACAAAACTGGAAATTGGGTCAGTGGTCTGGGTATTGGGACCAAACGAGTGGGCGACATTGAGTTTCTTGGCCATACGAAAGCAGATGATTTTTCGTCTATATTTGCTCAACTATGCAATATGGAGAATTACTGTCAAAAGCAAAGTTGTAGAGAATCAAATTTTAGAGAGCAAGTGTTTCAGGGTTGTAGGGAAAAATTACCAAATCCCGGGATAAAAAAACTTCTCTTGGTCCTCTTTTTGATATGGTGCAGGGGAGAACATTTATGCCATCTGAGTCAATGGTCTCAGACGTACTTTGGTAGGGCCTTTGGCATTACCTCGGGTAATTTCTATGGATCTTTGAAATTCTCATAGTTATAAAAGAGCACAAAATATTGGATTTTTTGCTCGTTTCATATTTAGATACGTTCGAGTCTTTTTGCAACATCTATTCTGTTTGCCATATCTATTCTGATACGCACTGGTCTTTGGTTATGTTTTTAATATAAACATAGGAAAAGTCGAACCTATGAAACATGTGAGGAATCCAAAGCAGTTAGATGCATTAGAAAGTATTTACATGAAAAGATACAAGAGCAACTTGAGCATACACCCAACCAATACAGTCCTTTTTATTTAACATGTCAGCTTGGTTTTTTGAGGGTTGATGAAACTTTTCGACTAATGTCTCTGCGAAATTAGCACGGAAATCGCTCGTAAATTTTTTGAATGAAAGATATGGATATTAGAAAATCACGAAAATCAAATTAAGGAAAGTCGGTTTAGTAGTTCAGGCAGCGAAGTCCTCAGCGTGGGCTAAACTCACGCTACACCACCCAGTGGTTTTTGACGAATATTCCTTTGATTTTGAGGTTTTTTGTGTAGTGTTGCAGAGAAAAAATAGGCAAACTTTTTTGTCAGTTCAAGTAGAGTAAATTTAAAAACCATTAATTTACATTTGAGTTAGTTTTTGTTTTATTTCACAAAGAGTCCATTGATAGTCTTTGCACTGTAGAGTGTTGTGGGATAGTGGGATAGTGGGTAACTACTCCTGATTATTTCTACTTCTATTTGATTATTTTCCACTTCTATGACAACCGAAACCGGAAGCACTAACCCGGAGTGATTAACTTTTTTATATTTTTCAAATGTTTTAAAAATGAAAATAAGATTTTTTTTCATGTGGCCGATATTTTGCTGTTCGAGATATTTTATTTGAAGACGCCTACGGCTCAACTTGACGACTCCTTCTTGGTGGACTTAATTATTATACTTAATGTCGTTTATTTATTTATTTATCTTACCTTACCTCTACCTCTATCTTACCTTTGACGCAGCTTTTCGCTGAATACTTTTTATTTTTTATTTTTGCTTTAAATTTTATGACAAAGCTCTTTGAGTGCTTTTTATTTACAATTTTAATTTTGACTACATAGTTTTTCTTTCTCTTTGTTATTATTATTGTTTGTTTTGACTTCTTTCTGTTTTGTGATTTTTATTTTTTTATTTTGTGATTTTTGTCTGTGATAATGTTATTGTACTTTAAAAGCATTATTTGTAACGTTTTCATGGTTTTTTAACGAGGGTTATGACAATAGTCATAGCCACCCTTTTTCCATGTCAGCCGCCTTTTGTTCTGATCGGTGTCCAATATGTGCCTCTGGATTTTCATGCTGTATGAGCCTCTTTTCGTGTTTCATAATATGACAATTACTGGCGCATCCCCACAATTGAATTCCATACATCCAAATTGGTTTCAGGATTTGATTGTAGATCAGAAGTTTTTTGTATATTGAGGATCTTGATTTGAGATTTAGAATCCAATATAATTCTCTAAAGCGAAGGTTCAGTTCGGTGATTTTACCGTTTATGTGTTGAATCCACTTATTTTTGGCATCGCCGTGCATCCCAAGGTATGTCGCCGAGCTTTTATGGGGGACGAGGTTTCCATTCATCTTTAGTCGCTTCGGGTTTAGAATCCGTTTGTTCGTAAAATTCACGTGAACAGCTTTTTGGTCGTTGAGCTTTATGCGCCACTTTTTGGTCCAGTTTTCAACCTTGTCATTGGATATTTGTAGCAGGGTTGTTGCTTTTTTTCTTGAAAATTGTTATTAATACATATATAAAGAATTTTATAAATAGAAAATTTCATTTAACGTATCCGAAGTTGGAAGGATACTCTTAATATAACTGTCATTTCCTCTTTGGATGGCTAAAGATATTCTCTGGATTAGGAAATTTTTTGAGCGACGATCACCTGTGACTTGGTTCAATTTTTTTCCTATTTTATTTATCAAATATATAGAATCTTCTGACCACGGTCCGAAAGTCTCCACTGCGAAAGCGACAAATTTATAGTTTTGTGATTTGATATACGAATAGAGCCCATGCTTCCGATTTTGTGCAAATGCTGCTGCCGAACCTGACTTCGCTGACGACTGATATAAATAGCTATCTGCAACCGTATCGATACAGGTGGCGTCCCACACCATCGATTGACCTTTTTCCCAAGGAATTAACGTTAGACCGTCTGGTTTTTTTCCATCATCCCTTGAAAGTCCAGTTGGTTCTAATTTAGAGGGGACGTTGATTGACATTAAAGAACGGTGTATAGTTTCATTTATTTCTGTATGCCTTGAAAATCGACTTGCGGCACTCTTTTGACAGCTGAGACCATGAATCCCATTTTCGTGAACGATTGAGCCACACGGACAAGTATATTTTTCACAAACTTTGCTACCCAACCGAAGAGCAACACAGATGCGGAATGTGTTAATGTCAATAAACGTTCCTATGTTCGGAGATGGGTACGCATTCAGCCATGCACCCGATTCTTTGTGTTGTAATGAATTAAATCGAGCAAGGTCTAGTGGTAGCTTGAAATTTAAATTTTCGATGATTAGACGTTTTGTATTAATCAAATCCCATTTCTGTTGACTTCGCTTCTCTTCGGGAATGTTGCTATTGAAAGAATTCCACTCCAATAAAGCATCATTAGCAATTGAAGTATTTGTTTCATCTGGATTATGTAGAATATGAGAGATGAGAACGCTTACTCCATTTACTGAGCTTAAGAAAGCAGGTAGTGAAATATCTTCAAAACGTCGAATACCAAGGCCACCAAGTTTAACTGGCAATGATGCTTGCAACCATTGTGTTTCATTGAGGCTCACGTTTAGTATTGACTCTAGTGATTGTCGAAGACCATTATCCATAGCTGATAGAAAATTTTTGAATTTCCAAGATGGTGATGTGCGCATGAAATATGTTAATTTTGGTATTGCGAAGCAGTGTTTTAGCAGAACGTAAGCTGTGTGTGCATTTAAATTTTTTAAACGATCAAACATAATTTGCGTCCGATTCAAAATGGCAATTGACATATTTTTGAAACCTTCATTAAGAATTGGAGCTCCTAAAAGATTTAAATCTTCTTTAGATGTCACACGAATTCCGGGTGCCACTGATTGAAATTTTCTAACAACTTCCTCATCAACTTCTCCGGAACAAAAGAAAATTTCACATTTAGCAGGATTAATTTCTAGTCCAATTTTTTTTTATAATTTAGTCAACAAGATAAAATCTGCAAGGACTATGTCTGCGTAGTCGCCGAGTGTACCGTCATCAAGATACCATAAGTTCAGTTCTGATTTGAGCTTTTCGATTATTGGATGGATGGCTAAACAAAAAGTCAATGGACCAGTGGGATCACCCTGCTGTGCTCCTACTCGTGACTCTATGATTACCGAATTGAACGAAAGATACGTTGTGTTTGCATAACATTGTTACAGGTATTTGAATAGCGAGGGTGTGACAGCACGAACTTCCGCCAATAGTACATCTCTCTCGAACGAATTGAAAGCATTTTTATAATCAATTTTGAGAAGTATTTTTGAGAAGTTCTTCTTATTTTCTGCATATTTTCTTGTTGCATGTACACCTGCCTCGCAAACCTATTTGTTTCGGACGTAGGTAATCACCAAGGTCGTCACGAACGTGAGCGCAACATAGCTTGGAAACAAGTCTTCTTAAAGCGACACCAATGGCAATTGGTCGAATTCCTCCACATTTCTCATATAATGCGCATAAGGAGGCACCATAAATATATTTGCATATTGAATTGTTGACTTTCCCCAACAACATAAAGTTGCATAGGTTCGTTATTGCTGACAAAGCTTCTACTCCAAAATTTCCAGCTGATAAAGAAATTAAATCTTTGAAAAATTGGGGGCGAAAACCATCCATGCCTGATGCTGAACCAGCTCCAAAAGACATAATTGATGTTTTGACACTGTTTGGGTCTGCTCGGAAACATTCGTCGTCTTCTACATCAGAAGGAGGTGATGGTAAATCTAATTGTCTAGATGGTGTTGGATGTTTTGCTTTGAGATTATTTATAGTACATTCATTTAGTGGAGCAAAAGAATCTTCCGAGCAAAGTAACTTCACAGCTCCTTTCATATCGAAATCTGCAACTTTCGACTCAACTCGCTTATAGAATTCAGCTGATATAAATTTACTTTTTGTGGATTGTGGAAGAGTCATTTTTGATAAATTTTCCTTTACTATAGACGCGAGACTTCTTTTTTTGTTGGAATTCTTATATTCGGCAGGAATGTGACAAACTTTGAAACTAAATGTTAATAAATGTTCCCATGAAACCAAGTCATTGTCGTTCACGCATTTTTTTGCTATGTCTGCAAACATTTTCGCTGCTAATGGACGGGCACTTTTAGGTATACGTTTTAGAACACCAATCTTTGACTTCATGTTGAAAATTGATAATAAGTTGTCTTCAATGCCAATATTCCTTTCTATCTCAACTATTTCATTTTTCAATTCAGGATGACTTTTTGTAATATGAATTTTAAGTCCTCTTGCCGAATTGAAAGGTTGTTGCTTGAACATCAGTTTTAGCTGTGGCTGAATTCGCTGTGTCATCTGCAAAAGTTGCCGTCATGACGTTTGGTGTTTGTGGTAGGTCGCTGGTGAATAAGTGGTATAGGATCGGTCCCAATACACTGCCTTGAGGTACCCCAGCCTTTATATCTTTGAAGTCTGAGTAATCTGCTCCATGATTTACACGAAACATTCTGTCAGTTAAGTACGATTTTAGCAAGTTAACATATTGAACTGGTAAGAATTGTTTAGGCCTGTAGAGTAGTCCTTCGTGCCAAACTTTATCAAATGCTTGTGATACGCCCAGAAAGATTATTGAGCACACTTCTTCACCTTCTAGTGCTTTTTCTATGATGTCAATGAGCCGATGGACTTGTTCTATAGTTGAATGTTTCTGTCGAAATCAGGGCCTATTTTTGAGAATTTTTTTTCAAATTTTCTCAAATTTTCTCGAATTTTATTTTAATGAAAAATACGTTCAAACAAGTTAAAATGAGTGTAGAATTAATAAGAATCGACGTAAAGTGTATTCTGAGCCATATTAGAGGTCGTGCAGATGAAAAAAAACACAAGAAACCAAGCTTGAACTGATGGCTGAAAATTCAGCCCTTAGTACTTATGTTAATAGTACTAGGATGCCCGAAAACACCTAAAATAGGTGGTTTGAACAATTTTTCGAGTAAAAAACATTAATAATGCTTCAAAATTTTTATCAATTTTCAGAAAAATTTTCAGAAATTTTAAGCAAATTTGAGAAAGCTTGAGAAAATTTTTTCAAACTTTCTCAAAAATAGGCCCTGGTTGAAATCCAAATTGATGATTTGGTAGTAGATTCCTTTATTCCATGATTGGTTTTTTTTAATCATTTCAGGAATAGTTTCTCCAACAATTTTGACATGATGGGGAGCAGTGAAATCGGCCTATAGGATTTCGTTTCCGTTGCTTTTTTCCCCGGTTTCAGTATCATAATCATTTCAGCTACTTTCCAGTGCGCAGGTGGTATATGCATGAGTTGCCAAAGCGGTCAATTTTTATGGTTTTAGAAGTATCTGCGAAGGTATAAGAGTTGGAACATCGGTTTCTTTGACAAAGCCTCAGAATTTTGTGAGTAGAAGTGTGTTGTGAGAAATGGGAGTACGCACAATGTGGAATATGTCGATAATGTGGGCACGCTTAAATAACTGTATAAGACGGTGAGATAGAATTTTTCGGTCTTCCGCAAAGTTGTTCAACATGAAATAAGGAAACACTTTGCTGAAGACACAATTTGCCGAAAAATTCAATCTCAAAAGTTATGAGCTGTTGAAGATACCCTTTTAAAAGTGCAATTTTCTGGTCTCATTAATATAACTCTTCAAGTATTTGAGATAGAAATATTTGATCTTCAGCAAAGTTGTTCAGCATGAAATAAGGACCAATTTTGCTGAAAAAACATTTTTTTTATATTTCGGGTGATTTTCTCAGAAATAGATCAAAATTCAGCGTGATTTTTAGAAAAGTTGCAAAGTTCGAATAATCGTAAGCTTATTTGAAGTCGATGAAAAGATAGTACGTCCGGACTTGAAACTCTCTGCCCTTTTACAGAATCAGACGAAGTGTAAATATTTGGTCAGTTTCTGAGCGATCTCGTCTGAATCCACTGAACCACCTACTGCCTCAGATTCTCCATAGAAATTTCGATGTAACAAAAAGTTGCATAAATTTTATACTTCGTGAATGGTTCTTACAAAAGTATCGCCGAAAGTGTACGTTGTTCTTATTGGAAAGTGCTCCTCTCCCATAATAAGAGCAAAATGTGAGAAAACGTCTTCGTTCTCTGCCTCTAGGTTTCCCTCTTGGTTTTTTTCCCATTCGAATTTAGGTTTGCATTGTTTTTTTGGGTTAAAAAAAAGGCAATGCAAAACGACATGTTACTTTAGCTCTTTTAACAGGTCGGACGTACATTGTTCACGCTGGCAATTTGTGACCGACTAGACAGGTAAACAGATAGGCAAACAGACAAATTTTTTACTTTTATAAATTAGTAATAGATTGGAGTCTTTATGCTTTTGCAACATCTATTCTGATGCGTACGGGTCCCTTACATATCTTTTAAGTGCAAAACAAGCGGGCAAAACAAACTGCAAAATAATAAACATAAACAAAGACAAACAGAATAGATGTGGCAAAGTGCCTCAAATGTACCTAAATATACAAGTAGGCAAACAATCCAACGGTTTCTGTTCTTTTATAACTGTAAGAATTTCAAAGATCCATAGAAATTACCCAAGGTAATGTCAAAGGCCCTACTGAAGTACGTCTAAGACCATTCAAATCTAGAAAAGCTTATATCCAAGGACTAAGTCATTTTTCCCTAAACACCTGAAACACGTGTTATCTAAAATTTTATTCTCTACAACTTTGCCTTTGAAATCAACTTTTCATCTCTCATAGTTCTGGAGATTTGGGTCATCCTGCCCAATTATGGAAGTGGCCATATACCAGGATTGGACCAAATCTCCCCAAAACCCTAAAACACGTGTTCGCTTAAATTTAATTCTCTACAACTTTGCCTTTGACAGTAAATCTCCATATTGCATAGTTAAGGAAATACAGACGAAAAACTGTTTTCGTATATGGCCAAGAATCTCAATTTCGTCCATTCAATTGATTCTAGTGCCCAGGCATCTGACCCGATTCCCACAAAAAATTTTTCCCAGTTTTGTGACATCAAATGCTTTGCAAAATAAGGAATTTCCGTGCTATACTTGGTGAGATATTTGCAAAAAAGCTTCACCGACCCTCGAAAAACCATGTTTGTCGTCACTTCCTTTACCACATCTCCGGAACCACTTGTTTGATTTTGCTCATCTTCAAACTTGAATCATGGGAGGCATGTACCTGATCGGTTGAGGAGGCTGATCGATTGAGCCGTTTGGAAAAAAAAGTGGAGACGGACAGACGGACATTTTTTATTGCTGATTCGTCATCTCTAGACGATAATAGATGCATCCCCCTCCCCCCCCACCCCCTCCCACCTCGATCTACCCCATGTTACAAAATTGTTTGTAGTAAACGTATAGGACCTTTGTACTTCGTACGGGTCCAAAAATGTATAAATTATTTACATCGGCAGAAATTGCTTTCTCAGTACATATATTTGAAAAACCGGTTTTGTGCGATAAAAAACAGTGATTTTTCATCACTTATAGTGTCAGTTAAAACCAGGCTTAGCCGCGCTTAAAGCTACATCTAAAAGAATATTTTATAACATTACATGTGATTGAGGCCTGCAAACTTATTCTATTTTCATACAGATGCATTAGTTATTGAAAGTGCATCTTTAAGCTAGCTTTACGTTCGCTCTTTAAGCGAGCGGTTTTATATCGTTGGATACCTGCGATGCAAAGAGTTTTGTTGAAATATTCCGATTTCCGCAAATTCCGCAAAGTTTTCTAACTCAAAGATCAAGAGTGTTTCAAAATGATTAAGAATTGCTGTTTCTGTATCGATTTGAAAATTGGAACAACATTTATCATTTTATTGCAAATTTTTGTATCAATCGTATTGTTTATCGGAATTGTGTTCGTTGGTGTTCATTATACGATTGGGACTATTTTATTGGTTACTGGACTGCTAGCATTAGTGGCTATTTTTACTGTAATTTTCAAAACGATTTTCTCTTAAGACTATTTTTGTTCTACCGTAAAGTACATTTCAGAAATTTACGATTTTGCTATGGCCTCAGTTGATTCTTCAACTCATAAAATTCGTTTTTGTCGTTTACAATGTTGTGTATGAGTTTAGCAGGCGAGATGTGGCCTCATTACAGAATGTAATTGTGATGGTTGCAATATACATTGGTAAAATCAGTTCAAAGTGAAGAAAAAATTTCTTTTTTAAATTCATATGTTTTTCTGCTTCAGTGTTGGAAATATATTTTACCGTGGTCATTGCATCCTTTTATCGACGAATGAACAAAGCATCTAGCGAAGAAGGGGCTTAAGATGAGTGTATTTTCGGACTGCATTAGTGGAAAAACTTCTAAAGAGGATCTTAAGAGAACCTTTAAGTCTTGCGAAAAAATTCTTTAGTTCATTAAAGAAGTCAATGACGTAGGTGCTATCGACTTTTTTTTTATTTAAATGTGATTTCGAACTGAAAATTTCGATTTGTAGCCGAAAGCTTTAGATTTAAATAAAAAGTTTTTATATTATTTATTGTTTCTACTATATAAAGAGAGATTCTATAAAAAGAAGGGATATTGAAAAGTCGAATTCTTGCATATTTTTTCACAAATCATTTTCGAACCAGTTGAATCAACGTTTTGCATCAAAGCTCTTTTTGATGATGTAAGAATACTTGAACTTACATTTATCAGAATATGTTATATTAAGCACTTTTTTCAGCGAAGATTTTCTGGTCGAGGCGGCCAACTGGCCTTGAAACACAGATACTATGATATTAAGCACTTAATATGCTGCAAGCATCGAAACTCGTTCCATCTTTGCATCGCTGCATCTATAGAGTGTTATGATGACGGAACTTTAACTCGTGTTGCAGAAAGTTCAATTTTAATCGGCACAAACTGAACTTTGAAACAAACACAAACGTTTTCCGCAAGACAAGTTCAAACAACTGAGCTAAAATCGTCTCTCATAAGGTAATTTCAGAGAGCGTTTCAACTTTAATTAAATTTGTCTCGGAGGATCACTGTCGTATCAATCGGAAGGTCCTTTTCACGGATTTTCCTTGGAATTTTTATACAAAAAATTCTGGAGAAATTTTTTTTTGGGTTTGCCCGAATGGGAAAATGTGCGCTGCACACCAGACATGAGAGCAGAACGAAAATATTTGGCGGCGACTATCCGAAAAAAAACTATACGAGGCGCCTAATCCAATATGAAGTTTTCCAAAATACCGCAGCTTCGATTTGATAACCGGAACTGCGATAATCATTTTATAGGAAATTATTTTATTAATTGAGCGTTATTATGCATTATGAAAAATGTGCAATAAAAGTTAAATCACGTGAAGCGAATGAATCATCTTAAATGTCAACAATGCGTTTATAAGTATTTATATTTACAAATAATTGATATCTACACTATTTACAAACGTGTGATGTATCTCTAAAAGCACGCAACTAATATGTATAAATCGCTGCATATCGCCTCAAAAGTTAGCTGAGCTTGAATGCATCGTGCTTGAAACTGCATCTAACAGCATATATTATAACATTGACTCGAAAATTGTTTGATGCATATTTATAAAAATTAATGAGTTACAATGAATTAAGTGCTATGTTACGTCGCTCGATAGAATTGTTGTTGGTGCTTCTGTTATAATATTAGAGCAACAATTAGACCCCTGCGAAGAACGAAGGGTCTAAATAAACGAAAAATGCAAAACAAATTTTGTCTGTCCGTCTGTCACCGAGATAACTCGAGTAAAACCTGACCGATTTTCAAAATCATTTTTTTCCCTGAAAGATAATTGATTTTTTTTTGTTGGAATTGAATAGGGAATTTGAGGAAAGGAGGAAGTTGAGGTCGCAGTGGGATAATCATATTCCAAGGGAGCAATGGGAAAATCATATTCCAAGTTAAAAAAAAACATATGAAGGGACCCGTACGTAACAGAATAGATGTGGCAAACAGAGTTGATGTTACGAAAAGACTCGAACGTATTCAAGTAAATATTGCGTTCACATTAAATTGTATTGGAAATTGCCGATAGGGCAATATTGAAAAACCAATCCGAAGAAACGGTGTAAAAAAAATACTCAGAACGCACAAAATTGACCTCCAAAGGGGTCATCCCTAAATTACGTAACGCTTTTTCAGTGTTGCCACACATTTTAAATCTACGATATCTACTAATAGACGCATTCCACAAGGGTCAAATGTATGGCTGACCCCCCCATTTACCCCCCCCCCCAAAATGGGGGGTCACCCATACATTTGACCCTTCTGGAATGCGTCTATTTCGAGATATCGCAGATTTAAAACGTGTGGCAACACTGAAAAAAAGTTACGTAATTTAGGGATGACCCCAAATAGAGAAAAATGTTCTCCTCAATTTTGTCTACAACATAGCAAAAAACCATTTTTTGGGCTAGGGCCGCTCTTAGTACTGACCTATGGCCCTAAGTAGAGGCCTCGAACACAAACTTCCATAGACAAGCACAGGCAAAAGTCATTCCATAAATTGTCGGCCGTGCCGAGATCTTTCAAACAAAAAAAAGTTTTTGAAAATCGGAAGAGATTTACTCGAGTTATGTACAAAAAACACGTAGGGCTCTTACAAAGACTCGTTTGTAGTGCCTTAGCTAGGTCCAAAGACTCAAATCGAAAAATGTTTCTTCCACAAATTGTCGGTAATGCCCAGATCTTTCGAACAAAACAAATTTTTGAAAATCGGAAAAGATTTACTCGAGTTACGTACAAAACACCAAAAACCACTTAAACGCCTAGCTCGGCGCCCCTTGGGCCCACAGTGCCTAAATTTAATCCCATAAAAGATATTTCGATTAACTTTCAGGAAGAAAAAGTTTTTGAAATTTTTTTTTTGGACCCGCAGAAAGTACAAAGGTCCTACACGTTTACTACAAACAATTTTATTGTAACATGGGGTAGGTCGAGGAGGGAGTTGGGGGATGCATCTATTATCGTCTAAATATGACGAATCAGCAATAAAAAAAATGTCCGTCTGTCTGTCCGTCCGTCTCCACTTTTTTTTCCAAACGGCTCAACAAATCAGCCTAAACTTTTTTTTCCCTGAAAGGTACATGCCTCCCATGATTCAAGTTCGAAGATGAGCAAAATCGATCAAGTGGTTCCGGAGATATGGTCAAGGAAGTGACCAAAAACATGGTTTTTCGAAGGTCGGTGAAGCTTTTTTGCAAATAGCTCAGCAAGTATAGCACGGAAATTCCTCATTTTGGTGTCAAATGAAAGCATTCAATGTCACAAAACTGGGAAAAATTTTTTGTGGGAATCGGTACAGGGGTCAGGGCAATGGGACGAATGGAATGGACGAAATTGAGATTCTTGGCCTTCCTTAACTTCTTCCTTAACTATGCAATATGGAGATTTACTGTCAAAGGCAAAGTTGTAGAGAATTAAATTTAAGCGAAATGTGTTTCAGGGTTTTGGGAAAATATGGCCCAATCCTGGTATATGGCCACTTCCATAATTTGGCAGGATG
>CM055403.1:137371147-137430353 GCA_029228625.1 Pseudolycoriella hygida | reverse complement strand
AGAGGTAGAAAGTTGCTTCCAAGGACAAAGTTGTAGACAATAAAATTTTAGATAACACGTGTTACTGGGTTTTAGGGAAAAACGACTTAGTCCTTGGATATAAGCTTTTCTAGATTTGAATGTTCTGAGACGTACTTCGGTAGGGCCTTTGACATTACCTTGGGTAATTTCTATTGATCTTTGAAATTCAGTTATAAAAGAACAGAAAACGTTGGATTGTTTGCTTCTTTGTATATTTAGGTACGTTCGAGTCACTTTGCCACATCTATTCTGTTTGTCACATCTATTCTGATACGTACGGGTCTTTGGTTATATTTTTATTATTATTTTATTATTTATTTAATCAATATCAATAAGCATGGGGAAAGGTGGTATAAACCGCCCGTAAACCCATGATCTTTTACAAAAACAAAAATAAATAGATGATGTGGTCAGCCGTAAATACAAATTTGGAATACATATAAAATTAGAAACGAAAGAAATATAAATAATTCACAATAAAATAAAAAAATAGAATACAAAATAAATAAATACAACACAATTCAATGTCACACCGACGAAGGTTAAGGTTTAGAAACTACATAAATTCATCGCACTCAAAGACAGCAACTGGAAAACTGTCAGGTATGCGGGCTGCGTTCCCACGCTGGATCGTTACGGGGATCCTTTGCAGCAAAAAATCTAGAGAGCGTGGATCACCCGAATTCTTCGACATAAGTTTTCCGAGTTTCTTCAAGAAAACCGACTGATCGTTCTCTTTGCTAGAAGAAAGGAGAACTCATAAATGTCAATAATAAAAATGAAAGCTACTAACTAATAACTTTTTTTTAGGAAATCTGAAATCAGACCCATAAAAATGTTTCGCTCACTGCGCCCGCGATTTTTTTTCTTTAACCCCTTTCCCCAGCCAAAAACACGCTCATACGGAATTTCTACTCCATTCGCTTTTTTTACTTTCTTTCGAGTAAGGGTTTATACTCAGCTGAAATCAGAACAATAATACAAGTTTTGCTCGCTACGCTTGCGATTTTTTCTTTTTTCCTGGTAGGCGTGGGAGGCACTTAAAATTATCGATATTGATAATCGAAAGAAATTATCAATAATTGATTAATCATCTATAATTATCAACCAAAACTTGATAAAGTTAATGTAAAAAGTAATGTAAAAGTGTGTAATGTAAAAGTAAAAGAATTGTGAGTTCGATAGTCGTTGAATTGTGGTAATCTGCTTAGCAGAATAATCCAAATTAAAAAATAACCGAAACAAACTCACAATTCTTTTACTTCCAAATTGTTCATCGAAATGACATGCATCCAATCGTAGGATCTGGATTGTATAAAAGGCGAGTTGGCATAGTCTGGGTACCATTCTATGGCCATCGTTGCTGATATACACATGGTCTTAAGACAAGGTGTACTGATGAGTCGTAAACGACGAAATCAGCACTTTTAGTTTTTCGATTTTTGTTAAACAATTGGAAGTAGGATGGAGAATTGTGAGTGGCTTTTAAATATCGATAATCGATAATCCATGATTATCAATCATCAGAATCACTATCCCCCATGACATGCACACGCACACGCTCCGCTCGCGACCAATTCCTTCCTTCTTGTAAATGTAAGAAATATTTACTTACCTGATAGCAATAGTATAAAAAATGTTTCACTTGCTGCGCTCGATATTTTAACTTAAATCCCAAAATATCTTTTGTTGAATCAAAAACAAACCAACACACAATTTTACTGCACTGCTTACAGTAAACTGTATATTACAGGTCGAAGAAGATATGTTTCAAACAGTTACCCAGGAAGGGAATTTTATTGCTAATGCACATACTGAGTGCATGCTTGAAACTGTCTTATTTCCCATCCACCTGGAAGACTGCTAAAGTCATTCCAATCCCAAAACCGAACAAGGACCCATCATCCGCTAGCAACTACCGCCCTATAAGCCTACTGAGCTGTCTAAGTAAGATTTTCGAAAGAATTATATTGTATCGAATCAACGAACACCTGTCGAAGAACGGCATCATCCTAAATGAGCAGTTTGGTTTCAGACAAGGCCACTCGTCAAACCATCAGCTAATGCGAATCTCGCGAGCTATCCGAAAGCCCCTCTCCAAAAAGCATTCAACAGGCATGCTCACCTTTGATATAGAAAAAGCCTTTGACAGCGTGTGGCATAAAGGACTGTTGCACAAACTATTCAAGTTCAAAGTCCCGCTCTACCTAGTGAAATTGATAAGTTCATACATAACACAAAGATCCTTCTTTGTGTCAATCAACGGCGTTGACTCCTCCACTCAAAAAATTGTTGCTGGCTTACCAGCAGTGTACTAAATCCGACGTTGTTTAACATCTTCACCTCAGACCTTACCATCACAGCCTCAGAAAAAGGGTTATTTGCGGATGACACATCTGTTTACACATCCGGTAAGAGCCCTAATAAAGTCATGAAAAATCTCAAAAAAGCCAGCAAACAGCTATCTGACTATTGTTCCAAGTGGAAAATTAGACTGAATCCCGAAAAGACCCAAGCTTTATACTTCACAAGAAGAAGAGCATCTCAATGGCTTCCCACAAGTGAGGTTTCGATTCTCGGCTCAAAAGTTCCTTGGAGCAAAGTAATTAAATATCTAGGGGTTACTCTAGACAAAACCCTATGCTTTAACCGCCACATCGATCTTACTGTCGAAAAGGCCCTCAAGTTTATTGGGATATTATTCCCTCTTTTGAATCGCAAGTCCCATCTTAACTTGACAAACAAGATTTCTATTTATAAAACCATGATCAGAAGCATTATCCTGTACGCTTGTCCGGTCTGGAGTAATTGCGCTGAATCTCACCTGAACAGACTCCAGGTTGTCCAGAACAAATGCGTCAGACTGATCCTAAATGTTCCATACAATCACCCAACCCATGATCTTCACCTAAAAGCAAACATACCGTTGATTAAAACACAGCTCGAAAAGATCAACCTGAAATTCAAAACCAAGCTCCAAATGTCCGAAAACCCTCTGATTCGATTATTGCAATGATAGCATAGAAAAGCTCAAGCCAGTGATTAAGTAAGCCAAGTATATAGATAAAATGACAAAAATAATCAACGAAGTTTTTATTTCTTTTCAAAAAATTTTTCTTCTACCAAATAATTTAAATATGAATTGAACGAAATTACACGGACAACGAAAAAGTAACTAAGTATGAAAAGCTATCCACTGCTGAACACTTTATTGCTCCCATCAACATATAAAACTATGTACTTATTGGTAATCAATAAAAAGTTTTTCACAATTAAAAAAAAAAAAAGATATGCGGACGGCTATAGACAGTTCTAAACGAAAATAGATGGCAGCACACTTGACATTTGAGTATTTTGACATTTTGGAGCAGGCTATCATTAGTTCATGATGTTAACTTTACAAGAATAGTAGATGTCGCACTTTTCGTTGAGAATGGCCAATAGAGAAACAGAGAAATGATAAGTGACAGCTCGTGAAGTTGGAGGGAACCTATGATTCGACATTGATTCCGGAAGACGCTTATGGTCAAAGCATGATGAGTTCCACAGCTGAAAGGGCCGGTATCGTGAGTCTATGTTATCTTGAATGATTTTAATTTTACATAAGGAGGTGAACCCAAACTAGTGAAAAGTGATTATTTAGAATCATTTATACCGCATTACGTCTTGTAAAGTGCATTACAAACGAGAGATCGTTCCGTTTTCCTCTATCATTCAACGCGGTGTATTTCTTCGGGACTTTTTGTGCCTTCAAGATATGGAATGGACCGTTAAGATTTCCTGTTTAGCCAAGGGAATCCGGCAACATTTTATAATGTTGATTCAGCATGTAAAATATCACAGGTCCCACTCGTCAAAATAAAAATTTGGAAGCAGGTAGGTAAATGTTATTAATGTCAAAAAACATAACCTAATTTACATAAATGTAAGTTGATCACACGATCACATAAACATAAGGTGTAATTTAAATTTCTGACAAATCAAAAATATCTCAAAACCATCTGTAGATACTAAAATTAATTCTTATACCGATGTTATATCGATGTTAGTACGGCGGGAAATGAGTGCCACTGAAACGAGAAGTCAATTAAGAAAATACCGATTCGCCTGAAGTTTCAGATTGGTTCGCTGGAAGAAAATGCTTGTTGATTCCCGCGATTCAGATATTGAGCACAAATGTTGGACAATTAATATGCTCAACATTCAAATGTTTTTTCTACGCACCGTATCTTCATAAAAAAACGCATAGTTATCTGTTTGAAGCCGATTTAATGATCTATTTTGTATAACTAACAGTTTAGCTTTGACAAAAAAGAGGAGATGAGTTTAAAAAATGACTTAAATAAAGTGACAACGTGTCCTGTAATCTGATTTCTTTAGAAATTATCTTCACCAATAACAAACTCGTCCCTGAATCTGTTAAACTTAAGAATCAACTCATCAACGCTTATCTCACCATGCACTTTATTGTCTCTAGTACGAACATTGACGGTCTTTCCAGTTTTCTCTTTCTCACCTACCACCAAAATGAAATTGAATTGCGCCAATTGTGCATTTCTGATTTTCTTATTCAGCGTATCACCAGCATCCACATCAGCTTCCGCCATAAAGCCAGCGTCATGTAACTGTTGACGTACAGCATCAGCGTAATCATCGAAAGCTGGTCCCACTGGCACAACCATCACTTGACGCGGTGACAACCAGAACGGCCATTTGCCGGCATAATTTTCAGTTAAAACTGCAATTTGTCGTTCCACCGATCCTAGAATAGCTCGATGAATCATAACTGGACGCTTTCTCTCACCACTTTCCGCCACATAATTCAAATTGAATCGAATTGGCAGTTGGAAATCAAGTTGAATCGTAGCACACTGTAGCGCTCGTTTTAATGCATCGCAAATTGTGATATCGATTTTAGGTCCATAGAAAGCGCCGTCACCTAATCAACAAAAAAGTTTTATGAAAATCTGAAAAGATTTACTCAAGTTAATTGAATCCATTTGGATCAAAAGTCTGCCTATCACAACTGTCAAACTGACGTTTTAAATGTCAAACGGTTGAGTAAAAAGGTTTTCTTTGATAAATAAAATAAACTATCGAGTGAGTGACAATTAACGAAACAAAATTTTTAGAGCTTCTCTTTAAAGGGACGTCGAGATATTACGTACACAAAAGAAAACGATACACAAACGTACACAAAAATGTATGGACAATAATCTCAAAACATATGAAGTGTACGCTTTTAACTTTTAACAACCACTCTACCTAAAAGCGGACGTAATATGTGGATGACCTCTTAACTGCTCGCATACTCTATTACTTTGACATTTTAAACGTCATTTTGACATTTGCGATTGACCGACTTTTGATCGCAGCAGATTCAATTCATTTTGTCAGTGTCACTACAAAATCCGGAGGCACAAAATTCGGAGGCGACAAAATCCGAACGAAAAATCTAAAGGCGTCAAAATCCGGATGCTTCAAAATTTGGAAGATCCGGACAAAATATGAACGAAGTTCTATTTTCCTCATCAGCGGCAGTTTCTTTATACGATTCGAGTGTCGAGCAGCGGCAGGGGGAAAATCCCCCTTTCGGGGACTAAGGCGGCAGAGCCCTAGCAATATTGGGTGAGAGCCCCATGCACGTAAGGACGCCTGCATGGCGTGTATAATCCCTCCGCAGGCGCGAGGGTGAAGGGGCAGAGCCACTTAATATTAAATATAGTTAAGACCGAAGGCTACAAAATGCGGAAGCTACAAAATCTGGATGGAAGCTACAAAACCCGTCTGCGGATTTTGATGCCTCCGGATTTTGACGCCTCCGAATTTTTCGTCCGGATTTTGTCGCCTCCGCATTTTGTACCTCCGGATTTCGTAGCAATACTGAAAAAGTGAACTGAATCTGTTGCGATCAAATGTCGGTCTATCGCAGATGCCAAAATGACGTTTAGTGGAGCCCACTTTTTCTTCTTCAAGGAAAATATTTCTTGAAAATTAGTGAAGACTTAGTCAGGTTAAAATTTACTCCCGTTTCCAAATCCGACTGCCTACAAACCCTGGTCGTGATAAATACGTAAGACCCGTGTAAGTTCATAGAATTCATCACAGACAAATAGAATTCTTTGCATCAACCAGAGCGTAGCATCTCTCTACAAGTTCTAAACAAGAGTATGGGGTAGAAGCAAAAAAATCAGTGGCGATGTCTGCGTGGCAAGTAACTCGGTACAAACGTCGTTATAAAAACAGGAACCATTACGAATCGCATACTCACCCTCGTTAATAGTCCATGGTCGACCAAACTTATTAAGCGATTCCTCCAACGATTTTTCAGCTGCGTTCCAATCCTCAATGTCCCCAATGAATTTATCAGGTCGAGTCGACAAGCACAAATTGAAGGTGAATCCAAATATCGAAAAAATGTGATTGAGAAAATCAAGACATCGATCAATTTCTACTTTGATTTGTTCTGGGGTGCAGAAAATGTGCGCATCGTCTTGCTGGAAACGACGAACTCGTGTGAGACCAGTCAATGCGCCGGACAATTCGTTGCGATGAAGAACACCAAAATCAGCTAAACGAAGAGGCAACTCGCGCCAGGAACGAGTTCTGTTGTCGAAAATTAAGCTACGGGAATAGAACGGTTGATCTCGTTTTTCTAATGTTGAGTAACCGAAAAACCTTACCAATGACCTGGACAGTTCATAGGCTTCAACGCAAATATCTCCTTTTCCGATTCGAATGAAAACATATTTTCCGCGTAGTAGTCCCAATGGCCAGATGTTTGCCACAATCTCGCATTGTAAATGTTGGGAGTCATGACTTCCTGGAAACCACGCTTACGGTACTCAGATTTCATCAAATTCATTAACGTGTTGTAAATATGAGCGCCTCTTGGTTGGAAGAAGCAAGATCCCGGTGACAGTTCATGGAAAAAGAAGAGTTCCTGTTCACGACCGATTTTACGATGATCTCGTTTAGCAGCTTCTTCTTGGAACTTTTCCCATTCTTTTAGTTGCTTCGCATCGGGGAATGAAATGCCATACAGACGTTGAAGTGATTCAGCATCAGCTTTTCCCTCCCAATACGATGATGAGCTCTGCGCAAAATTCAAGTAAGTAGAAAGATAAAAGACATTTACATGCCAAGACCAGAAAAACAATTATTTCTCTCTAATGTTAGTTTAAACGACTGTTTTTCCACGGCCTTGATAACTGTCGATAACTGGAAAACATTCGTTACCTTGGTAATTTTCAGAGCCTTAATCTTTCCGGTGTGACGCACGTGAGGACCACGACATAAATCAATTAAGGTACCACAACGGTACACAGTGGTCTTCTCCTCGGTAACTTTCTCTTTCAAAATCCTAACTTTGAACTCATTGTAAGCGAACATTTCCAACAAATCTGCTTTGGACATTTCCAAACGTTCGAACGGTTGTTTTTCCTTAGTTACTTGTTTGATAACATTTTCCATTGCGTTGAAATCGTTGCTGGTAATCTGTGGGAGAAAAGTTTGTTCATAACTCTCCCTCGGGAGTTGCAGTAAATATTTGTGTTGTTTTTTATTTCAAACTCCATTACAAAATTAAATTCCTTCGAGAGTACCATTAGGAATGTTCTATCTTTCTGGCGAACCAGAGAACTTAGAATAATGAGAAGTCTCATTACATTCGTCTGAGTTATCCATCTCGATAGAGCTTTGCACACTTTCGGCGTAAGCTAGTGAGGAAGATGGAATACTAGGTTAAAGGCGAAAGTTTCGAGGAAAAAATTCGCGAAGTTCGCGAAAAATTCTAAAGAATCGTGAATTTCGTGAAATGTTTTCACGAAAATAGGCTCTGCACGAATTTTACGAAAAATTTCTGAAGTTCACGATTTATTTTTCGTGAATTTTTCGTAAAATTATTTCACCTCTGGTTGAGGGGAATTTTTACATTTTCACTTCAAAAATTAAAGGATACCTTTGTAAAGGGTGGAGAGGGTTGAAAAGGCAAGTGAGGTACGTATACGTACTTCGGTTAAAACAAATAAAGAAATCTTTGTACATTATTGCATGAGTCTTAAGATTTCAGAACCTTGAACACATCATCGCATAAATGAAAATCTTACCCAAACATCAAAAGCGAAACGTTAACAAAATGAGAGCTCAATTGCTGGTATTTGCATGTTATAACCAAGAGTCAGTTGAAGGTCAATGCTGCAAATTTTCATCGCACTTAGGGGTCATTCAAGTAGCTCCCCTTAATATCATTCAAAAAAAAAGGCCGCAGCAGGTTTTTTCAACGAGCCCAGAACCACCGAGATATCGTGGTTTGAAAATGACATTTTTGGACCCGTACGAAGTACAAAGGTCCTATACGTTTACTATAAACAATTTTATTGTAACACTAGCGCTGGTATCCGGCCTTCGGCCGGTCGTGTTGATACCCGGAGGAATCGTTAAAACAGAATCGCCTAAATTTTCATATATATTTTTGCGCATTCCTTTGGTGTGAGGTCTCTATATCACAACTCTAGGAAGGTATATCACCCTCCTCCATTCCTTCCCGTCGCGTCGTTAGTCAAGGAGATGGTTTGTTCGTCCAGTGGAAATCCCCTGTCTTCCAAATCTTATTTAGATGAATCTACAAATCTTTTCCTTTGTCTACACTTAGACCTAGAAAACAGGGCCTGTACGTCCAAGATTCTCTTCGGTAGCCTGTCATCACCCATCCATTGAACGTCCGCGCTGCAGCGCATACGGCTGACCCTTGCCACCTCTTCCACCAAAGAAACCCCTAGAATTACCATCAATAACGTCATTCCTGATATGATTATCACACTATTCCCTTCGAATTGACGTTTTCTATATTCCTGAGAACCCTCATTGCAGCAAACTCTCATTGATACCGTACTCGTTAAGATTCTCGAACAACTTTCGCCTTGGCTCGCGGTCCAATATCTTTTCCAAATCGATAAAGCATAAAGCTTTTCAATAGCCTGCCACTCTGAATCTCATACAGTACATCTTCCATTAAGTTCCTAGCACTGTCTGTGTCTACAAGTACACTTGCGTACACCTTACCAACCACGCTCAACAGCCAGCATCCCTGTATTTACTACAAACCTTAAGGTTTCTTCTAGTGAATTAAAATCTCCAATAAACTTTACTTATGAATAATATTTTCTCCTGCGCTACAGACGTTAGTCTAACGTATCATTGCAATCTACTGCTACGAATTGTTAAAAAACAATTGATGTCTGAGAAATATATTTTGACTTCTTTAACAACTGCCTTACACCAAAGTGTACCAAGGTGCAGCGTTTCGCATCGCAGTGCACCGTGACGCACCGAAGTGCATCGCAGTCTTTACGGTGTACGACTGTGCACTGCGATGACCGTAAAGCATCGTAGTTCACCGTAGTGCAGTGAGGTGCAGCTAGGTTCTGTGAGGTGCAGCTAGGTGCTGTGAGGTGCAGCAAGGTAGATCGATGTGGGAGTTGGGGGATGCATCTATTATCGTCTAGAGATGACGAATCGGCAATAAAAAAAAATATCCGTCAGTCTTTCTGTCTATCCGTTCGTCTCCACTTTTTTTCCAAACGGCTCAACCGATCAGCCTAAACTTTTTTACCCTGAAAGGTACATGCCTCCCATGATTCAAGTTCGAAGATGAGCAAAATCGGCCAAGTAGTTCCGGAGATATGGTCGAAGAAATGGAGGTCGGACATGAAATTTTCGAGGGTCGAGGAATTTTTTTCGCAAATATCTCAGCAAGTATGGCACGGAATTTCCTCATCTTGGTGTCACATGAAAGCATTTAATGTCACAAAACTGGGAAAATTTTTTTCTGGGAATCGGGTCAGGGGTCTGGGCACTGGCACCATTGGAATGGACGAAATTGAATTTCTTGACCATATACGAAAACAGTTTTTCGTCTATATTTCCTTAACTATGCAATATGGAGGTTTTCTGTCAAAGGCTAAGTCGAAGAGAATAAAATTTAAGCGAACACATGTCTCAAGGTTTCGGGGAAATATGGCCCATTCGTGGTATATAGCCACTTCCATAATTGGGCAGGATGACACATATCTCTAGAACTATGAGAGTTAGAAAGTTTGTTCCAAAGCCGAAGTTGCAGAGAATCAAATTTTACTGAACACGTGTTTCAAGGTTTTTGGGAAATATGGCCCAATACTGGTATATGGCCTCTTCCATAATTGGGCAGAATGCCCCGAATCTCCAGAACTATGAGAGGTTGAAAGTTGCTTCTAAAGGCAAAGTTGTAGAGAATAAAACTTTAGAGAACACGTGTTTCAGGGTTTTAAGGGAAAATGGCCCAGTCCTTGGATATAAGCTTTTCTAGATTTGAATGATCTGAGACGTATTTCGGTAGGGCCTTTGAAATTAACTTGGTAATTTCTATGGATGAAAAGAAGAGAAAACGTTGGATAGTTTGCTTATACGTACGAATTTCGAATTTCGGAGTGACAATACCTAGAGTGTTCATTTCTTCGGGGGTAATAGAGTATGGTCAGTAGAATTTTTTGGGATCATTAGAAAATGGCTGCCAGCTGTCTAAGTGGCGCCATCTTGGATTTTGTGAATGCTCTAAAAGGCAATCTTCTGAATTAGAATACATAGAGATTTGGTTTCTTCTAAAAAGATATAAAAATTGGTAAGGAGACTTTTTGGGTATCATAAGAAAATTGCTGCCAGCTGTCAAATAGAGCCCATCTTGGATTTGTTGCTATCTATTGAATACCTAGACCGCTACCTAGAAAGTTACAGAGATAGGTGAGGAGGATTTGTGGCACGAAATGTTCCGAGCCGAACGTGACACGAAGTGTTCCGAAGGTAGTCGAAGAACGCACGGAGCGTTCCAAAGGTAGCCGAAGTTGAAACGAAGAGTTCCGAAAGTAGCCGAGGGTGACACGAAGTGTTCCGAAGGTTGCCGAGGGTGACACGAAGTGTTCCGAAGGTAGCCGAGGGTGACACGAAATGTTCCGAAGGTAGCCGAGGGTGACACGAAGTGTTTCGAAGGTAGCTGAAGTTAACACGAAGTGTTCCGAAGGTGACACAAAGTGTTTCAAAGGCAGCCGAAGGTTACATGAAGTGTTCCGAAGGTAGCTGAAAGAGCGCCCAGATAGTTTTTTTGCAAAGTTTTGTATCATGGTAAAGCGTTGGTTATATTGGACGTGCGATGCGACTTTCTTCGTTAACAAATTCGCATATTCTGACACACTAAAGAAAAGCTGAAGTGTCCAGCTAATCGATGATAAACTATCTCTAGTTGAGTTTTTTGATAAAAAGTTCTAAGAAATCTAAAAAAATGACAGAATTGCCAAAAAAAGATAAAAACCCACGTACAAAAATATTCGCACAAATGGAAATAAAAAAAATTGCACGCGAATATATCCCACAGCTTGTGATTTTTTCGCACGAAGCAGAACCATACTTCGCACACAAACTTGTTGTATTGGTTTGTCTATATGCAATTTTTAAGAAAATTTTGTATCCGAATACTCAGTTACGACAACAGTAAGCTTCTAAAACTAGTGAAATCGCATACATAAACCCCTTAAAAGGTAAAGAGTGACGCAGTCCGTAAGTCCCCTTTCCAAATTGTTGATATCGTTCGAAGTGACGCTACTGTCAGTTTTTACGTTGCAAAAATTGGACTTTTCTTTATTTTTACGTAGATTATTTTGGGTAAATATAAATTTTTGCGTGTGAAAACTAAAAGTGTTTTATTCCGCTAGTGGGTCTGGCATCTGTGACGCAATTTTTCAACTTTAGAAAGTGGTGCATTTTTTAAGAAGAGATCTTTCAACACGTGAAAACATTGTATTCAAACAATTTTTGCGTAGTATCCGCGAAAGCGTCACTTCGGACTATATCATTAATTTTGGAAGGAGACTTACAGACTGCATCACTCTTAACCTTTTGAGTGGTTTTTGTATATTCTAGAAATTCGCTATACTTTGACAGAAGCGTGTTACCAATTGAAACGTCGTGTTTAGGATCAACAAATTTCACTAGTTGGAAAAAGTCAGCAGTTGTGATTGGAGGGAAAATAAAAAATGCAAGTTTTCTAGTGAAATTTGAGGAGAGGTAAATCTATAATGTAAAACACTTGGTGCACCTCACTCCACCTCGGTGCATTTGGGTGCACCTTGGTGCATTTGGGTGTACCTTGATGCATTTGGGTGTACCTTGGTGCATCTTCGTGCACCTCGGTGCATCTTGGTGCATCTCAATACATCTTGGTGCATCTCGGTGCATTTTGACGCACCTCGTTGTCCTGTAATGAGTATTCTTCACCTCGTTTGAGCTTATTCAACTTCAAGTTCTCCCATTGAAGCTCTACAGCTCACATTCAATTTCCAGAACTCTGTAACTTTATATACTAAGAAAATCGAACGTTCTTGACAAGCGATAAAGCGAATCATTGTCTTTTCGTGTGCATGACTTCAAAGATGGTGTAACGATCAATAGAGTTTATCGGTCCTTCGCCATACAACAGAAAAAGAATCAGACAGATTACTTCGCCTACACTTAGCAATGCGAAAGTGACAGATGCGAAATTTTTATAATGTGGCAACACCAAATTTCATTCATAACTTTCGATTTATGAACGAAATTCGGGATTGAAAAATTTGAAGATTTGAAAAATTTCGCACCTGTCACTTTCGCATTGCTACCTAAATCTACAGTTAGCAGAATGGAAAAATGTGTTTTTCACAGATGTGATCCCACGTGAAAAGTACGGCATTTTTCAGCATTATGTGTGGTTGAAATGTACTGAGGAATTTACAAACAAACAAACATGAAATGAACTGAAATCATTGGGAATGTTGCATAAGAATAAAATGAATTTTTCTTTTCAGTGCATTGTTAATTTCCACCGTTGTCAGCTCTTAGTCACAATAATTTTGTTCATTAAACATTTAAAAATTACTTACGCCATCGCCTTCCAAGTACATGTCATAATAAAATCCATTTTCAATAGGTGGACCATAGCATAAATGCCCCCCGTATATTCGTTCCATGGCTTCTCCCATAGCATGAGCCGAACTGTGCCAAAAAACTGCTTTGCCGTCAGGATCATCAAACTTAATTAGTTGCAGTTTGCAGTCACTTTCCAGCGGACGATCTAAGTCCCACAAAACATTATTCACTTTTGCAATAACAGTTGCGTCAGCCAGTCCTTGACTAATTCCAGATGCTACACTGTATGGTGTAGTTTCCCATGACTTTCCTTCGACAACTTTTCCATCGGGTAAAGTTATTTTGATAGCGTCCCTGGGTTTGGCGGCTACCTCTTCGTCATATTGTTTTTTAAGCTTATCCCACAAAACCTGTCTGTCGGCTATGTAACCGGGTAATGGTTTTTCCTCTTTGCCTACTCAGTGAGTGAAACATTAATAGAAAATTAAATTCATGATGCAAGAATAGTGTAAAATTACCGGCACCACCGCCCGCATTCTTTAGTTTTTCTTTTTTCGCTTTAGCCGCCTGAAAATCAAAGAAAACTTAATTTAATTGAATTTCACAGATAAGACTTGAATCTTCAACAAAATTAGTTAGCATTCTTTATCACGAAATCAATCTAAAAACACTAAAAACAGGTACAGAATTTACTCAAAAAAAATGAGAAATCACCAGTGTAGCCAGGTGGCTTATTCGCGGTTTAAACACAGATATTTCAAGTCTTTTTATATGAAACACGGCTGGCAATAATAGACGCATTTTTATTTGTATACTTTTATCCAAAAATAATTAGAAAATTCATGCCTTTTTGTCGTTCAAATCCATCTTTTCTAATTCATTTACCACGTTGTCACTCATGACTGTTTCTATATTTTGACGTAAAATGGACTGAATGGATTGAATTTATTGTAAAGACTAAACGGCAGGGTTGTTTCATCATTAGGATCATTAGTGTTCATGCAATACTTTCGATTACATGTCAACACAGCCCTATTTGAACGAAAGCTTCGTATGAAACAGCTGTAGTTGAACATTTTGCATATTTTAAGGCGATTCAAAATCAAGTGCATCTTCATCAATCTTATCCATTCTTCGTTCAAATGTTAGAGAAATATATTCACTTAACTGTTCTTACTTTTCCCATGTTAAATATTAGCCGGAATATAAGGAGGTGCACCGGATGCTTTTCCGGAAAACTTTTTCTTTATAACACTCTGAATATCTGTAGCAGCGTATGTACTAGAATTTTTATGCTGAAATTTAATAAATTTTTCAAATTTTTCCGTCAGAGTCGGCTCTAGGGGTTCTTGGTTGTTTTTGTTGACTGTTAAACGTACAAGTTAAACGTTCCAGATTGGAAATTAATTTGAAAAATTGATGGGAAATGTTCTAATAAAGAAAACTTTTAGTTGACATCATTGTGTGACAACGTGTGTTTTTGACATTATTTGATGTTTAACACTTCATTTTGACAGTTGGAATAAACCGCCCTGTCATCATCGCCCTGTCATCATTGTTGTCAGGACCTTTTTCTTCTGCATATGCGGTCGTTTTCTCTTGATCTCGTTGTCGAGCTGTTCCAATAATGTGACATAGTACTCGCCAGTTATTGTTTTTCCTTTCTCCAAATAGTCGATAAATATTATGCCATGCGCATCCCAAAAAAATCGTGGCCATAACCTTGCCTGCAGAACGCTGTGCCTTTGGGCGCTTCGGTCGGCTTTGACCAAATTCTAACCACTCTGCAGACTGTCTATTGGACTCTGGTGTATAGTAATGAATCCACGTTTCATCAATCGTGACAAATCTATGCAAAAACTCCGTTGGATTACGCTCGAACAAAGCTAAATTACGCTCTGAATCGTCAAGACGGTGCTGCTTTTGATCAATTGTTAGAAAACGCGGCACCCATCGCGCAGAAAGCTTTTTCATGTCCAAATACTCGTGTAAAATGTGTCGCACCCGTTCTGTTGATATTTTGAGGATGTCAGCTATTTCACTAACTTTAACTTTCCGATCAGCCAAAACAATACGATGGATTCTTTTGATGTTTTCTTCAGTAACTGCTTCACTTGGACGTCCTGAACGTGGGGCATCATCGGTGCTTGTATTACCTCGTTTAAATTCAGCATGCCACTTCTTGACCGTTGTATACGACGGAGAAGATGTGCCATAACACTTATCCAGCCATTCTTTGCTTTGCACCGTATTTTTCCCCATTAAGAAACAATGTTTAATCAACACATGGAATTCATTATTTTCCATTTTTTACGAACAACAAAAACCTGCGTCACTCTATTGATAGTAATTCGAAAACTATGACACCAAATGTCAGGAAATTTTGGCTGTAGACAAGTAAAGGGTGGTACTACTGAATGTTAACAAAAATTCTGAAGTAATGACGCCATCTCTATGTGAGGCCGCGGACTTTTCACCCCATGTAGTAATTTGGAGACGCTAGAAACTGTCGAAAACTGGATGACAACGGCAAAGCTGAAGCTAGCCCACCAGAAAACCGAGATCATGCTAGTCAGTAACTGCAAAAAAACTGAGCGGATCGTTTTGAACATTGACGGGGAAGAAATCACATCCACTCGCCAATTAAAATACCTTGGAGTTATGCTGGACGACCGCAGAAATTTTAATAGCCATGTGGACTACACGTGCGAAAAGGCATTGAAAGCCACCGCAGCACTGGCCAGAATAATGCCAAACGGCTTTAGATCGCGCAGCAGCAAAAGCCTCCAAAAGCGTCACATTATCGATATTGCGCTACGGGGCACCAGCGTGAACACATTGGCTAGATACGAAGAGGAAGCCTAATAGAGCCCAAAGGCTGGCAAGCATAAGAATCGCATACCGAACGATATCCCAAGAAGCGGTATGTGTCATAGCCCATATGCATAACGCTGACGGAAGACAGCGAATGTCAGAGAAAGAGGAGAGAAGGGAGGGTTAGACTACCAAAACAGTAAGGACGCAATTAAGAGCTGAGTCACTGAGACAGTGGCAGCAAGAGTGGAACCCCACGGACAAGGGAAAGTGGACCCATAGACTCATACCCGTTCTTCGTACGGGTCTAAAAATCGCACGCAACAGCTTAAGTGAGTCACGTGACAAACACAACACCGCCACGAGTTTGACTTCGATGAAAAATCGGTTCTGAAAAAAGTAAGGCACAGAAGTTCGTTGAAAATACACAAAACCAATCAGATAGTGATACATGAAGACCGAGCAGTAAATTTTATAAAAGATGCGGAACACATCTTACCGGTTTTCTACAATTTGATCAAACGCGAGGGAAAACGATAACCTGAACGCCGATATACAAACCCTCCACGAGATTCAGCAAGTCAATGACAGATTTATTTTTTACACGTATAGGTATTGTCACAATTAACATAAAATACAATCTACTTGGCGTAATCACACATGTAATCACATCTGAATGTCCAGGTTTCTTCACCATTCAACTACTTCGTCAGTTACTTCGTTTAATTCCTCAATCCCACCTTTGAACTTTCAGATGACACAATCGTTGACTATGTGATGGATCGTTTGCTTGGGCTCGTCACAATCGCACATCGGATCGATCACCGGGTTCCATTTGTTCAATGTATAATTGCACCGGCCATGATTCGTCCTTATTCGATTCAGTTGCGTCCATTTTCTCCGATCCAACTTATGACCGCTGGGCTTGATGTTGAGATCATTCACCAGATGTGAGTTAGTTACTTGCGTATCGTTCCATGTATCTCTCCAATCGCTCTCAGGCTGAAAGTCGTGTAAGGCGTTCTGCTTCAACCAAAAATGTTTCCGTGATATTAAACGAGATCCTGTCCTGCCTCTGATGTCATTGTGGATGGGCAGTTCCTCGTCATTCTCTATTCTTTCAAATTTCGCGTGCCAGTGTCTTTTTTCTCCTCAAGGCCTGTCTGCCTCTGCCTGTCTGCCTCTCTGCCTGACCTGCAATGTTTGCCAAGACTGAGAGCCACGGTGTTGTTGTCGACTTGATTGAAAATTGGAGCGTTTAAACTCGTTTAAACCTGAGACATGAATTCAGCGTCGTATCGACTTTTTTCGCATGCGTACTGTGCGACCACATAGGGCAGCAATACTCGGCCGTTGAGTAAACCAACACCAAAGATGAAGTTCGAAGCGTTGCTGCTGAAGAGCACCAATTAATCTCTGAACGATGTTGCAACAACTTTTCAGTTTTTAAGAGAGTTTGCACAAATGTGGTTTGAAGGTGAGTTTGAAGTGATCGGTCCAAAATGACGCCAAGATACTTTGGCGTAAAATTACACTTGACAACTTTCCTGCAGAATTCCACTTCAATGGTACGATTAGATTGTGGGTTTACATAGGTGGAACGTTGAAACTTCAGTTTTGTCTGGATTGGCACGTAGTCTGTTCAGAAGGTAGTAGTGTTCCAACTTTCGAAGGTCAACATTCAGAGCAGCGATGGCAAAGTTTTCCGAAAGTTCATCGCATCCGTATTGTATTGCAAGTGCCAGGTCATCGGCGAAGATGAATTTCCTTGAAATTGTTCTCGGCATATCCGAAATGTATAGGATGAAGAGCAAACTTCTAAGAACCGCTCCTTGTGGCAAGCCGTTGTTCAACCTCCTTCATGAATTTTTGTTTCCACCGATGAATACTCGCAAAATTCGGTTGGATAGCATCGCATCTACCAAATCAACGGTTCTTTTGAATTTGACCCCTTTAGCCAACTTAAGTAACATGGCCTCCCTCCAAACTGTGGCAAAAGCCGAGCTTAAGACTGTGTTAGGATCGAGATAGATGTATGGTGTCAAAGGAAAAGTTGTTGGGTTGGGTGTGTAGCGTGTCAGAGTAACCAACAAAATGGCCGACGGTGGTATGGGACGAATTTAGGGGCAAAATTGATTTTTTTTAACATTTTTTTTTTTTGTAGAAGATAGAAATTTTTGCCGGAAATCTTTTTTTCGCTGCAAATATTTTTTCGCTGAAATTTTTTTTGCGGCCGAAATTTTTTTTCGCTGAAAAATTTTTTTCCGACCGTAAAGTTTTGGGCCGAAGATGTTTTTATGCTGAAATTTTTTTTTTCGCTAAATTTTTTTTTACTTAAAAATTGTTTCGGCCGAAATGATTTTTATCGGAAAATTTGTATGACTAAAATTTTTTCGCCGAAATTTTTTTTCGCTGCAAATTTTTTTTGGCCGGGACTTTTTTTGTGGAATTAAGGAGTGGTTTTTCGGCACGACATTTTTTTTTTTGCTGAAATTTTTTATTCTCTAAATTTTTTCGCCGCGAATTTGCTTCGCCGAATTTTTTTCGCTGCAATTTTTTTGGTCTGGAAAATTTAGTTTGGCCGTAAAGTGTTTTCGCCGGAAATTTTTTTTCGCTGAAGATTTTTTTTTTCGCTTGAAATTGTTTTTCAAGCCGAAATGTTTGAAAAAACGGTGTAAATGTTATTTTTCTCAGAGAAATTGTTTTTTTCGACAGAAATTTGTTTCGAGCCGGAAATTTTTTTCGCTGAAAATTTTTTTTTGCCGGAAATTTTTTAAAATATTTTCATTTTCAAAAATTTTTCTGCGCTTTCAAATTTCGCACGCCAAAAATTTGGCTACCCGTACTCCACACATCACGCAAAACTTAATTTTTTTTCGTGTCAACTCTGAAAGAACAGAAAAACTATAACATTGGGGGGTCCTGCATTTGTGACGCATTTCTTTAATCGAAAATGAAAATATTATAAAAGAATTTTTTGCGTTCCGAAGCTGTAAGCGTCACCAAAATTGATATCAGCTGTTTTGGAAGAAGAGACGAGGACTTGCGTCACGTTTCCCTTTTAAAAAGGGTTTTTGTTGTGGTTTTGATTGCGGCGAATTATTTTGCGACGCTATTAATATAGTGTTTGCGTCACTAAAAATATGGATATAGCGATGATACAAACCATAAAAATTAAATGTTCGATTAACTTTCAGTTCTAGTACAGTTTTGGGCTGACAAAGGGGAGAAAATTTTTCCACTGTTGCCACCATAGCAAAAAAATAAATAAATAAAGAGATAAAAACAGCTGAAAGTGAAAGACGAGACAGACAAAATAAACTTATTAGAATTGAATATTTTTGATAATCAAAAATTTGAAGTGTTACTTCAGTGGGAGTTAACTTTGGGTGCTTTAGAATATATCTGCCACATAAAACGAATCTAAGAATTTCCCGATTTCGGTAAATCAGTTTTCTGTGCTTCTGAAAGCAATTGCAGTATGGATGATTCATTCGAAAATGGGCATGTGAGTATACGATAATGTTTTTCATTTGTTTTGGCGGCACCGTAGTGTAGATAATAAGTTGTTTGGATTTTTTTTATTGTTATACAGTTTGCTTCGGATCATTGGATCTTATTGCGCAAAATATTCAAATGAACAATAATTGATAAATCGAATTGATGACGTGTTATCCACATACATTTTCACTCAATTTACTTTTCGTCTTACAATTGCGTTTTAATTTTTTCATGATTATTGCGATACACTTTCCTCTTTGCATAAACTTTCGCCCTTAAAAAATTAAATTATTTTACAGCAATAAATATACGAGTATCGTTGTTTGTTTCTATACATTCATAGTTTGTTTTGACTTCCTGTAGAAGTCCTTTACTCTTGACTATCTATTAATCTAGATGTATGCGATCGCAATCACGAAATAGTTACACTGTGCTCTAGTGGGTCTCTTCATTCTAGTTAAAACCAGTTCTCAAATCTAGCTAGACTGCGCAACTGAAAATGGAGTGTGGGCTGAAACGTTAAAGTGATAGACGTGAAGCTCATGAGCTCAATGTTCTAGACTAGAAGCAAGTTTTTCATTACATAAGATTCATACACCTACAATTCTTACTGCATAAATCCTACATCCATTTGTAAATTTCACGAAATAGAAACAGCAGATTTCGAAAATGTTACTCAAAAATGTGAGCTAGTTCTTACTGGATCAAAAAAGCGAATTAGACTCTCTAACACAACATACATACATCAGACATTTAAGCAGCCGCCTACACATTTTAGTCCACCCGACAGACCTAAGCTGGCTTGAAATCGTCTGAAAATTTTGCTATTTGTGACAGAAAAAACATTATATTTTATTAATGTAATTTATCAAAATTCAACATAAAGTTACGATTTTCCAGCCGGCTTGAACCGAACTTTAGCCGCCGCTGACACTTTGAAGGTGGCTCTTATATCTGACATAACATGCAAACAACGATGATGTTGCAGATTACCGTGCGTACCTAGCAATGCTTGAACCGCAGGGCCCCCATGGGCGAGGAATTGGGCACCTCGGCGACTCTCCCTAAAAACGGATGTTCGGTACAAAACCTCCGAGACCTAGGTAAGGCCCGATATATCATCATCTCTCTACTGTATTTTTGCCAACCTCGTTGCCCAATAAGGATTAGGGGTTCACTCACCCGGCTCTAGGTCAAAAAACCCCCGGACAAAGAAACCCCGGACGAAATATCCCGGACGAAATAAGGGGTTATTTTGTCCGGTTTCAAGAACGAATCCGGACAAATTTCGCGCAAAGCATTGTTTGCAGATGTTTTTTATAATGTACGAGACTCTGCCCCCTAAACCCCCGCGCCTGCGGGCTACAATGCGCCCTGCAGGTGGCCTTACAAGCTTGGAGCTCTGCCCCAAACTCCGCTAGGGGTTCCGCTCCTTAGCACCCGGTTTCAAGAAGTAATGAAATGTCAAAAACGAATTCGGACATATGTTGTTTTTATGATGTAGGGGACTCTGCCCCCTAAAACCCCGCATCTGCGGCGGGCTACAATACGCCTTGCAGGCGGCCTTATAAGCATGGGGCTCTGCCCCAAACCCCGCCCCTCGACCCCGCTTTTTTATTGTTATAATCCGTATTTTTGGTTTTCTGGATATTTGGTCATCAGGATTATTGGTCATCCGGATTTTTGGTCGTCTGGATTTTTGGTCGTCTGGATTTTTAATTATCGGATTTTTCGTCATCCGAATTTTTGGTTGTCCGGATTTTTGTAATGAATGGGTCGCTACCCCAAACCCTGCTATGGGTTATGGAGTTATTTTGTCCGGGGTTATTTTGTCCAGGGGTTATTTCGTCCGAATGTTCACTCACCCAAATTTAACACGTGAACTGCTTTGACCCAATTCACTATCTGCCACAGCCCCCGCGTTGCAGCGCCACTAGGCCGGATGCGGCAACATCACATGACACACTACACCCGGGTGCTCCAGAGCCTCGCGGTACCGATTTTACCCTCGGTGGGAGCTTTCGCAGCAAGGCTCTTAATCAGACCACCGTAGTGATTGAAAACCGTTTACCGGTTTTCTGCATTTGCGATACCGGTTTTTCCATCAATATTTTTAAATTAAAATAAAGCGCCCGCATTGACGTTTTGGACCGTACTTGACTGATTATATTGACTTTTTGATACAAATAATGAAAAAAGCGAAAAGTAGGAGTTGTTACGTCGACGTGAGGCCAGTCTTCTCACCGCTGCTGCCATTGTATCGTTTACATTGACATAACTACAAAATCGAAATACTAATCTTTCGGCGAAGCTATAGTCGATGCTTTGGGAAGGCGTTTATTAGAAAGGCGTACAAATCTCTGTGGTGTTCTGAAGTATATATACGCTAGGGAGACTTTTCATCTTTGGGCTAACTATCGCCCAACGAGAAGAAAAGCACAGACACCAATATGTCCGCTGAAGTTTCGAAATTCTCTCTGATACCGAATCGGAAAACAGTAGAATATGTCATAATAAGTTTGCTGACGCGTTTGGATAAACAAGAAAATGATGTCGAAGAACAGGTAATACTTCAAAAATTACAAATCCAAACATCCCCTCCTCTTGACTTATAACTTCATTGATGTTTGATATATAGTCAGAGCCACTTTTATCAACTGATGTGGATGTAACTAAAAAAGGAAAAATAATCAACGGCCCCATCAGAATTACATCAGGAATTGTATAATGTGATTGCACTGAGTAAGGCTGCTGAAATTGAAAAAATTCAATCGAAGGCGTGTTTCTCAAAAATTGTCAGACAAGAAATGAAACTGATGGAAGCTGCAATTGCAGTCGTGGGCGATATTTGACTTAATGCTACGAATACTTTTTAGAAGTTAAACCAACGAGTATAGAGTTTGAACGAGCTTTATCGTCTTGTGCTTCTCTGTGTCCGAAGGTTTGGTGAAAAATGTCTGACAACACACTTGATTTTTCTTGCGTAATTTTTTTCAAAAAATAAGGCTGTTGAATTTGAAGCTTCTAAAACACTAAAATACATTTACATTTATTGGTTCAAGCACCAAAATCGTATTTGTCTGAACCAAAACACTGTGAATTAATCATATTGAAATTTACCGGTTTTTTACCGGTAAATTTTGTAAAAGAACGGTATTACCGAAAACCGGTTTTCAAAAAAACGTCGGTAATTGCAATCCCTATTAAGGAGACTAATAGGCCTTAAGTTTTTAGAGTCGTTAGCTGCTTAACCATTTTCCACAACTTTGGGGAGTACGCCCTACTCAGGATGTGATTTATCATTTTAGCCAAAAATTAGTGTGTTGAATTTGAAAGTTTTTTCAGAACAATGTTTGGGATGAAGTCAGGGCCATTTGATTTTTTGTTTTTGAGTGTTTTAAGATAGTGACGGATTTCATTGCAAGTCGTAAGAAGCGGTTCATGTGTCGTAGGGTAAATTTAAATTTTTGCGTGTAAAAGCTGAAAATATTGAAAAATTATTCCGCTGGTGGTTCCGGCATTTGCGACGCAATTTTTGTAACACAACGTAGTTTTTTTCAGAAAATTAAAACTTTGAACAGAAGATTCCATTCAAACAAACTTTTGCGTATTATCAGCGATACCTCAAGCGATATCATTAATTACGGACTGCGTCACACTTTACCTTTAGAGAGTTTTGTTGTTGTGATATCAGTAGTTTTGGAGGTAGGGACGAAATTCGGCGTTACGGCACTTCACACAGCTGCCATAGCTAGCGGCGGCGACCCCAACTTTCGTGTTAAAGTGAAATCAATTAGTGTCAATCCATTTTGGAAGAAAAAGGAAACCAATTTTGGAGAAAAAAAATTTTGGCGAAAAAATTTTTCTGGCAAAAAAACTTCCGTCGAAAAAAATTTACGCCGAAAAAAAATTTACGGCGAAAAACATTTCCGTCCAAAAAAAATTTTAACAAAAAAATTTTCAGGCTTCAGGGCTTTCACCAATCTCTCTCTTATTATTACCAATCTCTATAACTTTCCCGAAGAAACCAGTCGTGTAACTATTCTAATTCAGAAGATAGCCAAAAACCCAAGATGGCGTCACTTTGACAGCTGGCAGCCATTTTCTTAGAATCTGAAAAAGTTTCCTCACCAATCTCTATAACTTTCGAGAAGAAACCAATTCTCTAAGTATTGTCATTCCGAAGCTAAAATTCAAAAAATCCGAGCACTACGTGAAAAACCCTCAAAATTGGCATGCCACGGCTTTTCCAGAATTTTCCCGGAAAAGCGGTCTATAAAATTTTGCATTTGAGGCCGAGACTGACGTTCAGTGAAAATTTTACGAAGATCGGTCCTCGAGATCGAAAATTGTTAATAAATAGATATACTATAGAAACCGACAGATCAGAAAAAAGTTTTCATAATGATGAGAACAATAGAAAAATCCATTTGCCATGGGAAAATGTCATTTTCAAACCTCGATATCTCAGTCAATTTCCAATCGATTTTGATGAGTGTGGGCTCGTTGGAAACCATGGCAGAAAATGTTTTGATTAGAAACCCTTGGACTCAGTCAGGACCCTAAAACTGAGTTTCTGCTAGGGCCCAACGTGTATGCTTATATAAATCGGATAAATCCTAACTGATTTTGTTGATTCTTTTTCTATTTGAGAGGTAAACGAGTACCGAATTATATTCAAAAACAAATTCGGGCCCGGTGCCTGTGCTTAGGCCTCAGGGTTGTCCTAAGGTGGGCCCTAACCAAAAATTTTTTTTGCTATGTTGCAGAGCAAATTGAGGGAAACATTTTTGCCTATGTAAGTATTTGTCCGAGGCCTTTCCTGAAGACCCTAGGTTGGCCCTAGACAAAAAAATGGTTTTTTCTATGTTGTAGAAAAAATTGACATGAACATTTTTAGCCATAGAAATTTATTTCTGTGATAGAATCATTTCGATACACGCTTAACAGTGTGTATCATTGCAATGAACATTTTTGTCTATTTGGGGTCAATTTTGTACTTTCGGAAGGCCTTTTCTACGCCGTTTCTTCGGATGGGTTTTTCAATATCTCCCTCTCGGCAATTTCCAATACAAGTTAATGTGAATGTAATTTTATACACTTTAGAGTTAAGACAATATTCTATTTACCACATCTATTCTCATACGTACGGGTCCCCTGCATATGTTCAATTTTCAACTCACTTTTGCCCTCACTTATTTTCTAATTTTTTACTCATTTCTCACTTATTTCAACGAAAAATCCATATGCCTACCTGCGTATAATACGATTCGTACGACGAGCTGTATAAGAATAATTGAAAGTCGAATGAATGTGACTCGCGATGACGGCGACTGGTGAATTGTACATGAATAAACTGAACCGCCAACCACCGCCGCCAACCGCCGTAGCTTTCAAGCCTCAACATCCGGATAAAATTGGCCAGTGTGGGTGAACTTTGACACCTTCAGAAATAAAAATTAATCTCATGACTTCGTACGACGAGCTGTATAAGAATAATTGAAAGTCGAATGAATGTGACTCGCGATGACGGCGACTGGTGAATTGTATATGAATAAACTGAACCGCCAACCACCACCGCCAACCGCCGTAGCTTTCAAGCCTCAACATCCGGATAAAATTGGCCAGTGTGGGTGAACTTTGACACCTTCAGAAATAAAAATTAATCTCATGATAATTTCTGTATGATCTTTAAATTAGTCTAGTGTATGTTCGCGAAGGTTGCTAACTTCAATCACAAATAGTTTATTACATTGATTTTTCTTTCCGAAGGTGAATAAGTTCACCCGCACTGGCCAATTTTACCCGGATTTACGGAAATTCTTTTTTTTTGCAAATAACGTTTGAAGGAAATGCTAATTAATTGTTTGTTTCAGGAAATCAGCACAAATGATGGAATTCTCCTGAGAAAAGGACCTGCCTTGTATTTGCCTGAAATTCTACAGTCGACGACTGGCACACTGAGCCTTGTTCATTACGCAAACAATGTGCTTTGCATAGAATGGAAGCCGAATGATAATTTTCTCATAGCTGATGCTGACACCCAGGTACAAGATGACTGGTCATTTGTCGACACAATAGCTAAACGAACGCGTACGGCAAGTGAAACAATAGCTTTTAACACAAGTTCCGGTACAATAGCCCATAAAGAGCCGTCGCCCATAACTCCCGCTACTCATCAAAATCAAATTAAACCACGAATTGTACGAGCAAAAATTGTAGATCTGAAGAACATTGAAGTGTACAAAAACGGTCATTCAATACGATTGGTGAACAAGTCGGATGGTAAAACACACAGCGAATACTTTTTCCAGCATGGCAATGCGGACTCATTCCTTCGAACACTAAAAACAACACATTGCTTGCGGCCTAGTCGTAATAACCGAAATATATACGAAATAGTCGAGAACATCGATTATGATAAGGAGAAATTGGAAAAAACATTTGCCGAATTAAAAATTGAAGACATTAAAGGGAGTGGCGGTTGGATATCAAATATGGTACGGAATCCGATCGGTCACACATTTGATTTTCTGGCAAAAATGTCTGATGCTTACACTGTATTACCGGGAGTAGTGCAGAACGTTTACACATCACATACAACAGATACGTCCAGTATGGCAACATCAACGAATGACGAATATGAAGTTTTAGGCACATCACCAAGACCCAGTTCTGAAAGCAGTTCTAACGATAATCACGAAAAAGACACTGAAAATAATTTACCACCTCGACCGCATATCATACGTGGTAGTCCGTTGACGGAGAAGCAATGGTGTGAATTTTTGTCTGAAGATGGAAGAATAACTGACGTGGAACGGGTAAAAGAAGTTATTTTCAGAGGAGGAATCGAAAATTCGCTGCGCTCTGAAGTGTGGAAATTTTTACTCGAATATTACCCGTGGGATTCAACGAAAATTGAACGCATTGAGCATCGAAAAGAGAAAGAAAAAGAATATTTTAAAATGAAACTACAATGGCTTACGATGACGCCGGAGCAGGAAAAAAATTTTTCAGACTATCGTGACAGAAAATGCCAAATTGAGAAGGATGTTAAGAGAACGGATAGAACCGAAGAATTTTATCAAGGTTAGTGATTGCCGTTAGTGAAATTCTTTGTTTGTTCTTGTGCAGATCAGTCCGGAGACGACACTTTGTCTCCCTGAAAAATCGAACCTTGGACCCTGGACCATTGAAACCCGAACTGAGGAAATCGATGATAATAACTTTTATTTTGTAAGAGGCCAATTTTTCTGATCTTGACAAATCGATTCGTATAATCGATGTCTACATTTTGTAGAACATGCGAAGACGGAGTATGTAGCTCTTGTCTCGAGCCGGACTTAACCGACACCCGAAAAAATACTCGGCTGTCATGTCTGAGCCAATCTTGCAAAGACTGGGAAGTTTGTCCGTGAAACTTTTTTTAAATCCGCTAAAAACTCTTGTAACATTTGAAAATGGTCGCTTCGTCGCGTCGCCCCAACTTCTAGGGTCAACAAATTAAATAATTCACATTGCAAATCTGACTGCCTCAATCAGAAGAATCAAATAAATGAGTTTGTTGGGATCAAAGTCGGTCTATTCCAACCTTCACAATGACATTAAGAACACGTTGCAAAAATGTGAACTGTCAAATTTGCGATGTTTTTTGTAGATCAGAATTCTGTGTAAATAACAAATTATTCAAAATTATAGCTCATGTACTGTGAGAGGAAGACTCTTACACGAAAGAAGTTGAATCAGAATTCAAAAAGTTTAAGTATGAAGGCACAAGTTTGCTCTGAAATAACGTTGCAATTAAGAGCACATTGCAAAAATATGAACTGTCAAATTTGCGATGTTTTTTTAAAACAGAATCCTGAGTAAATAACTAATTAATCAAAATTATAGCTCATGTACTGTGAGAAGATGACTGTTACATGAATATTAGATAAATCAAAATTCAAAAAGTTTGAGTATTAAAGTCGAAAGGTGCTTTGAAAAATCATCGCATTCCACGATAGGTTGCGATGTTATTTCACAGCAAATTTGTACCTTTGTACTTAAACTTTTTGAATTCTGACTCATCTATTGTTCGTGCAAGAGTCATCCCCTCACAGTACATGAGTTATAATTTTGAATATTTTGTTATTTACGCAGGACTTTTTTCTACAAAAACATCGCAAATTTGACAGTTCTTAAAGTTGGAATGCGATGATTTTTCAGACCTTCATACTCAAACTTTCTGAATTCTGATTCATCTATTTTTCGTGTGAGAGCCATCCTCTCACAGTACATGACCTAAATTGAATAATTTGTGGTTTACGCATGATTCTGTTTGAAGAAAACATCGCAAATTTGACAGTTCACGTTTTTGCGACGTGCTCTTAAACATCAAAGCTATAAAGCAAACTATAAAGGCAAAACTGTCAAAAATCTTTGTGTTGTTTGCTAAGAGCACGTTGCAGAAATGTGAACTGTCAAATTTGCGATGTTTTTCTAGAACAATGCGTCAATAACAAATTATTCGAAATCATAGAACATTTACTGTGAACGGATGACTCTTACTCGAATAATAGATGAATCCGAATTCAAAAAGTTTGAGTATAAAGGTCGAAAGTTGCTCTAAAAGATCATCGCATTTCAAATTCGTTTGCCATGTTTGTTTTTTCAGAGCAATACTCAGCTATAATTTTGAAAATTTTGTTATTAACGCAGAATTTTCTTTCAAAAAAAAAACATCGCAAAGACAGTTCACATTTTTGCAACGTGCTCTTAATATTTTTGCTCAAAAAAGACTCTAACAAAAAAGAAAAATCCTTTTATTTAGGGAACATACATAAAGGACTATTTGAGGGTCGTCGGTCATACGTTTGACATGCCTAAAATGGCAACACTGAATCGTTGACGTCCTTTGTGGATGTTCCTTTTTCACCTTTTTGACATTTAACTGCACATTGACAATAATTCGCTTAAACTGGCGAGGCCAGCAATAGAATTCATCGACGTCTCACCCTAAAACGTAACATCATTCACAATAGCGGCGACATGTATTATCCCCCAGTGAATAATCCTCCAGACTGAAATGAATGGGAATTATCACCCAGGGAATTTTCGCCCAATAATTATCGCCCAGACAAAAAGGAATTATCACCCGGGGAATTATCAGCCAGGAGTTATTGCCCAGACAAAAAGGAATTATCACCCAGGGAATTATCGCGCAAGAATTATGGCCCAGACAAAGAGGAATTGTCACCCAGGGAATTATCGCCCAGGAATTATCCCCCGGGTGGATGTTTTTTTTATTTTTTGATAACATTTTTCAAAAAATCTTCGTGCGGACCGACCGCAAGCAATATCCCGAACTATCGGCGGCCGCTGGCGGCGTCATTTGGCTGGATATGGGAGTGTTAGCAACGCCTTCATTTTAGCAGTGTGATGGGAATTAACGCCCACACATAAATTAATTGGCATTTTCACCCAGGGAGTTATCGCCCAGACAAATGGGAATTATCACCCAGGGAATTATCACCCACTGAATTATCACCCAGGAATTATTACCCAGCTATAAGACAACTAACACAGAGCTATTCGAGACTTATCACCCAGTTGACTGGCAGGAACTATCGCCCAGAGGAATGGGAGGTTTCACCCAAGGAATTATTGCCTATGAATTATCGCCCACCTTTCTGAGAATATAACATAGCTATTCGTAGCTCAAGATCAATCGTCCGAACGAAACGTCGCGAAGACCCGGTGGCTAACAAAGCCAGGATGTTGCGCTTTAATGAAATGCCACAAAAACTTGGGTAGCTAATGAAACTAGGGAGCTTTCTCCTTTTACAAAATGTCACTAAACCTAGGTGTATAACGAAGCTAGGGACTTTTACATTTTACGAAACGTCAAGAAACCTTAGATTGATGGAGATTTGGACAGATTTTGACGGTGGTCTCGAACGGAAGCGCCGCACTCAGGGAAAGCGCCGCATGCTAATAATAAGCGGTGTCAGGGGGCGTCAGCCGCCTGGTATAAAAAAATAACTTTGTTAATCACAACACCACTTTATGCACGTTCTTGCTTATTGCAAAGCTTCAGAGTGCCCCCGCGGGGTGCCCCTAGGGGACTAACGAGATGTACTAGTAGCTATGTTATATTCTCAGAAAGCTGGGCGATAATTCCTTGGGTGAAACTTCCCATTCTTCTGGGCGATAGTTCCCGCCAGACAGTCCACTGGGTGATAAGTCTCGAATAGCTCTGTGTTAGTTGTCTCATAGCTGGGTAATAATTCCTGGGTCATAGTTCCTGGGAGATAATTTCCATTTGTCTGGGCGATAATTCCTGGGTGATAGTTCCCATTTGTCTGGACGATAATTCCCTGGTTGATAATTCCCATTTGTCGGGCTTATACTTCCTGGGCGATAATTTCCTGGGTGAAAATGCCAATTTATTTTGGGCTGGGCGATAATTCATGTTGCCCTATCCGCGAGTGCCTTTGGCACTCCCTTCCGCTGGCAGCGTGATTGGATTGGATAGGGTAGTGTTAGCAACGCCTTCATTTTAGCAGTAGTGGCTTCGAAATAATGATTTTTTCATAATTTTCTCTTGTATTTGATGTAACTTTCTACCAGACTGGCTGTAATTCCTGGGCTTTCATTCCCTGGGTGATAATTCCTTTTTGTCTAGACGATAATTCTTGGGCGATAATTCCCCCGGTGATAATTCTTTTTGTCTGGGCGACAATTCCTGGGCGATAATTCCCCGGGTAATACTTCCAATATTTCAGTTTGGGGGATAATTCCCTGTGGGAAAATGCCCGTCACCCTGTTAATAATATAATAATAATTATCTGCCTTAACAACCCATGAAGGGTTAGGGGCTAGATCATTATTTACTAATTTCGCTACTTTTGTGGCCCTTCTTTTTTTGAGATCCTTTCATTACCGGAAAGTTTTTATTGTGCTAGCGGTAAGCTGTGCGACAAACCCAGTGCCAACTAAAGGAGTGGAATACCGGCACCTTCCACCAATGCCTTTCACCGGTAAGCCGTACGATGGCGCTACACTCAACTTCATATGACTTGAACCGATTCAGTCAGCTTTGTTTTGTTTACATAGAGCTATGAATTCGCTTTTCTTTTGGGTGGTGTCAAACCTAAGGTCTCCCTGATTTGCAGACTACAAAACTTATTTTTTTTTTCAAACGTGTGAAATTCTCGTTGACACGTTTATTAAAGTTTTCGGTGATGCTATTGGCATGCGCCTGCCAATAGTATTTTTTGGGTGTTATTGGCCATTCATATTTTTTTCATAAAAAGTGGTCAAAGTTGCACAGCCGGTGAACTTTACCTGTTTTTACGGTACTATAAAAGGAAAAATTTAGAAGTTTGGACACTGTGGAATTGAAAATCGCCCAAGAGCAATATTGAAACCACCGTTCGAAGCAATATAGCCGACGGTGTAAATAAAATTTAGTTCAACAACTCTTAAAAAGATATGATCGAAAAAGTCACAAACGTGGTTTTTTGTTTTTTTAGGGTTGTTAAGACCCGTAAGAGTACGGGTGAACACTATGTCCGTTATTGTGCATGGAGGAGTCAGTTCGAAGATGCCTATGCGTCATATTTGGAAGAAACGCAGAAGGCCTTGACTAAAGATCCTTCAAAGCTATGGACTTACGTTAATACGATGAAGAAGACGATGGGTTATCCTAGTTGCATGAAGCTTGGTGATGTCGAGACAACAGAAATGCAAGCGAAGAGTGAACTTTTCGCTAAGTACTTCAAAAGTGTGTTTGTCGAGGACGATCGCTTGGAAGCCAATTCATTTGGTTTGAAGAAGTCGGTTGACATTGGATCGATATTTTTGGACGAAGGCTAGATATTGGAATCGACACAACAATGGGCGATGGACCTGACAATGTGTCTCCTTTGTTTCTGAGAGAATGTTCTGTCGCATTAAGTGCGCCGCCAATGTTCCACATTTTTAACTTGTCACTCACTAGTAGATTTCCAGCGCGGTGGAAAGAATCTTATGTCGTCCCTCACTTTAAGAGTGGGTCCAGATCTAATGTTGAGTGTCGCAGAGGAGTGGCGATTCTTCCGACTATTTAATTGGGAAGTTGTTTGAATCGATGGTGTGCGAAGTACTTACCGAAAAATTTTATAAAGTTATATCAGTTCATTAGCATGGATTCAAGAAAGTAGGTCATTGAGCACAAATTTGATCGATTTTGTTAGCGAAGTGATAAGCGTCATAGAAAAGGGTCACCAAGTCGATGTTGTTTACTCTGCCAAGGCCTTTGATCAAGTTCGACACAGTATGCTGATGAGAAAGTTGCATGAGCTAGGTGTGCATTAGTCGTTTCTGCAATGGATTCAGTCTTATTTGAGCGATCGTAGCCAATATGTTAAGTTGGTGGGTTGGAGATCACAGTCGTTCCATACTACCTCAGGCGTCCCGCAAGGAAGTCACCTCGGCCCCCTGCTGTTTCTAATTTACTTTAATGACGTTGTTACTATTTTCAAAACGGTCAAGTGTTCATTGTATGCAGATGACTTGAAGATGTACAGCATGCGTGACTGCATTGCGATGCAGCGTGACTTGGATGCGCTCGAAATTTGGTGTCGAGATAACGCCTTGTCGCTGAATGTTGCTAAGTGTAATGTTATGTCGTTTTTTCGTAAACGTGACCCAATGCTTTTTGTGTACTCAATTCGTGCCGTTACTCTTGAGAGGATCGTGGATAAGAAAGATCTGGGAGTGTTCTTCATCCAAGACATGAGCTTCAACAAACATGTAGAGTTGTTGCCGAGGCGTATTCGATGCTTGGCTTTGTCAAGAGGATCTGTAAAGATTTTAGGAATGTTGGTGCCCTTAGAAGTATATATATGGCTCACGTTCGGGCGCACTTGGAGTAAGCTTCTCTCGTTTGGTCGCCCTATTATCAGGTACACTGCAACAAGATTGAGTCGATTCAGAAGAATTTCTGATGTATGCGGCTTCCGCCTTATGACGACAGGTGCCGATCTATTGGTCTCGAAAATCTTTCGCGTCGGAGACTGAATTTGTGTTCAGTTTTCGTTTTTGACGTTTTGAGAGGTCGCGTTGATGCGCCTTCCCTAGCGGCAAAGTTAACAGTGAATGTGTCTATCATGCCTTTGAGGAGTGACCGTTTCTTTCTTGTGGATGCACATCGTTCGTATTACGGGTTGTTCGGACCAGTAAATAATATGGCGAGAACTTTTAATTTGTTTGCTCACCTCTATGACTCTGTAGTCTCTCGTTACCAATTCCGATCGCAGGTCAGATCGGCGATTCTCACTGATGAAACTATGAGCAGGCACGGTTTCAGGATCCAGCCAAATTGACTTGAATTTTTGTGCGGCACGGCATGACATGTATACATTATAGGCGGCTGGAAGCAAAGAGTGGTTTGTAATCACTTCCGAATTTGCTTCCGGTACTGTGAATACTTTGGTGAAAAGCCAGTTAGTTATTTGTAACCGTTGGCTAAATAAATAAGTCTTTTTTTCCTATGTGTCTGCAACATAAGGGTGTAAATTGCTCTTCCAGGTTTTAAATGAGTGACTAGTGAATGTCACTTGCATTCTTAGCAACTTTGATCCCTATTTATCACCAAAACTTCACTTCTGCAACTAAATGTCCCGTCCAAACCAGTTCACCTCTGATATGCGAAAATCAAAAAAAAAAAAGTTAAATCTTAAGAAATTCAAGACATTTCTTCATTTACAGGTGACGACAATCAGAATTTAGGATTTCTGCAAGACATCCTCATGACTTATGTTATGTACAATTTCGATCTCGGCTACGTTCAAGGGATGAGCGATTTATTGGCGCCTATTCTGAGCGTAATGAACAACGAAGTCGATGCATTTTGGTGCTTTGTAGGATTTATGGAACTTGTATACACTAACTTCGACATGGACCAGGCGGGAATGAAACGTCAACTACAGGATTTGAATTATCTGACAGCTTTAGCAAACCCAAGATTATTTCGATACTTTGAAGAGCATGGAGCGGAAAATATGTATTTCTGCTTTCGATGGTTGCTCGTGTGGTTTAAAAGAGAATTTCAACATTCGGACGTGTTGACATTGTGGGAAGTTTTATGGACGAAATTGCCGTGCAGCAATTTCCATCTGTTATTTAGTGTCGCCATACTGGATGATCAAATGAATATTTTTATCGCCAATCAATTCGAATTTAACGAAATATTGAAGCATGTGAACGAATTGTCCACGAAAATTGATTTGCAGCAAATGTTAAAGAAAGCCGAAGCAATTTATTACCAAATTAGACGTGCTGAGCATCTCTCAGACGAAGTGAGGCTTATTATCGGTGAGGAACCATCGAACCTAAGTGCGAGCAAATCAGATGATGAATATGATGACAATTTCGATGATGTTTCAGTTGAAAAAAGTCCAAAGGACGAAGCGAATCGTCAGAAAAAATACGAAGAAGCCTGTGAACGCAGCATGATCAACAATTTTTTTTAGATTTTCTACGCGATTTTTTATTAAAGGCATTTTTTTCGTGATATCATGAAGTTTTAATGTAATTTATGTTCGCGTTAAAAAACAGCGGCTTAAACAGGTAGGGTCTAACTGCGACTATCCATAAAGAGGCGGTCTACGTTTTCAATACAACAAAATTGGTTTCTGGAACGGAATTCAAAAATTTGTGAAAGTTTTTAGACCCGTGCGAAGTATTTACCAAAACGTTTTTAATCAGCCGAATTTGGACACCGGAGTTGGTGAGCGTTTCGTTCCGAAATCCGGAAAAGAGAAATCAAATATCGTCTGACAATAATAAACCTCGAGTAAATCTTGACCGACTTTCCAAATCGAACCAGCACTTCCGAAGATACAGCTGAAAAAGCGTTCAAAACAATATGCAAGCGACCCGTACGCATCAGAATAGACGTGGCAAACAGAAAAGACTCGAACGTATCTAAGTAAATATTGTCTTAACTCCTAAGTATATACAATTACGTTCATATCAAATTGAACTGGAAATTGCCGAGAAGGCAATATTGAAAAACCCGTATGAAGCAACGCTGTAGAAAACCCTTCCGAAAGCACAAAATTGATCCCCAAATAGACAAAACCTCACATAGCGAAAAATCATTTTTTGGGCTAGAGCCGGCCTTAGTACCGACCTAGGGCCCGAAGTAGAGGACACATAATTCCATAGACAAACATGTTTCCCTCAATTTGCTCGGCAACATAAAAAATTTTTTTAGTGAGGTGGCCATTCCATGTATGATTATGAGATAACGATTTACTCGAGTTCTGTACAAAAGACCAAAAACCACTTAAACGGCCCTAGCTCGGCGGCCCTTAAGCCGACAGCGCCCAGATTCAATCCCATAAAAGATTTTGCGATTACCTTTCAGGGAAAAAAGTTCTTGAAAATCGGTTGAGTTTTACTCGAGTTATGGCGGTGACAGACGGACGGACAACGTTTTTATTGTTGATTCGTTATCTAAGCACCAGGATCGATGCTCTCCACCTACTCCCAGGTCGAAATTGGGGTGATTACAAACGTCGTGTATAAACGCATAAGACCTCTTTTCGAAGAAATTCGTTCTTCGTACGGGTCTAAAAACCACCAAACATCGTGTAGGATCGATCGCGTAGCGTGAGTTCGGCCCACACTGAGGACTCTACAGCCCGAAACACTCAACAGATTTTGACTAATTTAATTTTCGTGACTTTCTAATTTCCACATCTCTAAAACCTTGAAGAGCAATTTCTGTTCCAATTTCGCAGAGATATAAGTGAAACATGTGAAGGGACCCGTACTTATCAGAATAGATGCAGCAAACAGAGTTGATGTTACGAAAAGACTGGAACGTATTTAAGTAAATATCGCGTTCACACTAAATTGTATTGGAAATTGCCGATAGGGCAATATGGAAAAACCCGTCCGAAGAAACGGTGTAAAAAAATTCTCCGAACGCACAAAATTGACCTCCAAATAGAGAAAAATGTTCTCCTCAATTTTGACTACAACATAGCAAGAAACCATTTTTTGGGCTATGGCCGATCTTAGTACTGACCTAGGGCCTAAGTAGAGGCCTCGAACACATACTTCCATAGACAAAAATGTTTCCCTCAATTTGCTCTGCAACATAGCAAAGAAAATTTTTTTTGATTAGGACCGACATGAGGCCCACTTGAGCACAGCAAAAGTTCTTCCATAAATTGTCGGCCGTGTCGAGATCTTTCAAACAAAAAAAAGTTTTTGAAAATCGGAAGAGATTTACTCGAGTTATGTAGAAAAAACACGTAGGGCCCTAACAAAGACTTGTTTGTAGTGCCCTAGCTAAGTCCAAAGACTCAAATCGAAAAATGTTTCTTCCACAAATTGTCGGTTATGCCCAGATCTTTCAAACAAAAAAAAATTTTTGAAAATCGGAAATCGAGTTATGTACAAAAAATACGTAGAGCCCTAGCAGAGACTCGAAAAAAATTTTTTTGTTTGAAAGACCTGGGCATAACCGACAATTTATGGAAGAAATTTTTTTGAGTTTGAGTCCTTGGACTTAGCTGGGGCATTAAAAACGAGTTTGTGCTAGGGCTCTATGTGTTTTTTGTCCATAACTCGGGCAAATATTTTCCGATTTTCATAATTTTTTTTTTGTTTGAAAGATCTAGGCATGACCGATAGTTCATGAAAGAAACTTTTGTCTGTGCGTAGGGCTCAAGTAGGCCATGTCGGTGCTAAGGTCGGCCCTGACCAAAAAACAAATTTTTTTTGCTATGTTGCAGAGGAAATTGAGGAAAAAATTGTTGGCTATGGAATTGTGTGTCCGAGGCCTCTTTTTAGGGCCCTAGGTCGGTGCTAATGTCGATCCTAGCCCAAAAAATGGTTTTTTCTATGTTGTAGAGAAAATTGAGTAGAACATTTTTCTATATTTGCGGGTCAATTTTGTGCTTTCTGAAAGGTTTTTTACACCGTTTCTTCGGATGGGTTTTTCAGTATTGCCCTAAGGGCAATTTCCAATACAACTTAATGTTGATGAAATTTCATACACTTAAGAGTTAAGGCAATATTTACTTAAATACGTTTGAGTCTCTTCGTAACATCAACTCTGTTTGCCGCATCTATTATGATACGTACGGGTCCCTTCATGTGTTTTTTATTGCTGATTCGTCATCTAAGGACCATGATCGGTGCTCCCCCCTACTCCCGGGTCGAAATTCGACGGGTTACAAACGTCGTGGTAAACGCATAAGACGCCTTTTCGAAGAACTTCGTTTTTCGTACGGGTCTAAAAAGTTATCGAAAGTTATCGATCGATTCCGCCCAAATTCAATAATCAATTTTCTGATTAGATATCTTTCTGGAAAAAAGTTTTTGAAAATCGGATTATGTAGATTTATGTAGAAAAAACACGTTGGGCCCTAGTAGAGATTCGGTTTTAGGGACCTGGCTGAGTCCAAAAGCTCGAAATCAGAAAAGTTTCTTCTATAATATTGTCGGTTAGTCACCGCGATAACTTAAGTAAAACTCAACCGATTTTCAAAAACTTTTTTTTTCCATGAGAGGTAATCAAAATATCTTTTATGGGATTGAATCTGGGCGCTGTCGGCCCAAGGGTCGCCGAGCTGTGGTTTTTGGTCTTTTGTTCATAACTCGAGTAAATCTCTTCCGATTTTCAAAAAAAAATTTTAATCAAAAGGTCTCAAAATGTCTTAATTTTATGGAAGGAAGTTTTTTGATAAGATGCCCTTGGACTCAGCCAGGACCCTGAAACTAGGCCCAACGTGTTTTTGTTTACATAAATCGGGCAAATCCTAACCGATTTTGTTGATTCTTTTTCTATTTGAGAGTTACCCGTGTACCGAATTATATTCATAAACAAATTTTGGCCTGTGCTTGGGGCTCAAGTGGGCCTCTGGTCGGTCCTAAGGTCGGCCCTAACCAAAAAAACATTTTTTATACATCTCAGTGGCTGTCAAGGGTTTTTGTTTCAAAATTTGTTTTGATGATTTCTTGCTTCGGTGCATGAAAACTCTTACGTTTCTGCAGGATAATTTATTTCTCCTCTCGGAGGAGACAGATGTAGACAGATGTAACGAGTTAAACCTGAAGTCACTCCTAAGGAGACGTACCAATGCTGCTGTATTTTTCATACACGACGTTTTGACTGGGAGAATAAACTCAAAATTCTTGCGCGATAGAATACAGCTATACGATGGTGTTAGGAACCTAAGAAATCCTTCTTTTATTCGCATTAGGAGATCCAAACACGAATACACAGACTTCTCTTCTTTCAATTTCGCTTGTAAATTGTTCAATCTTGCTGAAGCTCACGTTGATCCATGTTTACCTACGTTGAATTTTCGTCGGAGTGTGTTAGATCTCTGCCGATTCAGTATTCGGAACATTTGGTGTATGTTAGTGTCTTTGTTTTGGTGCTTTTCTTTCCACTACTTAAAAGAAACCGCAAAAAGCACCTTACCGGTGATTAATTATTCTCATATTTTCATATGTTTCAAAAAGTAAAATTAGTTTTCTTTCTTAGCGATTTCATTCATTCTTCAATTGATCATCTTGGCTAAATGACACATTCCAATAAGCACTATTAATCTGGCAACATATTTTTTCTACACTTTTTTTTTAATTTCCTTTTTTTTTTTTTTGACGACGCCATACCTTTGGTTCGAAGATTTGACGACAGCTACTGTGGCAGCTACATTTTAATTTTTGTTTTGACGACGCCATCTCTTTGGTTCAACATTTAATGACACCTTTTCTAACAATTTTTATAATTTTTTGCATTCTTTATTTGATGTTAATTTTTTGTTTTCTAACTTTTGCTTGTTTTTGTATTATCTTGATTTGATTCTAATTGTGATTTTCCGTTATTGTGATTGTACTCAATAAGTAGTTATTATAACGTTTTGGTTTTGTAACGAGGGTTATTACTTGTGTAATAGCTACTCTTTTTTGCCATGTCAGCTAGCGGATAGTAGACAATAAAATTAAATATCAATCAATATCCCTTGCCTTCGGCTCGGGATACAAGCTTGCTCCTCGAAGATAAATAAATTTTCCCGCAGATGCGTAATAATTATTGTCATATTGCAGAGCAGATTGAGGGAAACATTTTTGTCTATGGAAGTATGTATCAGAAGCATTTCATTATGGTCCTAGGTCGGTCCTAAAGTTCGAGTCTTTTCGTAACATCAACTTTGTTTGCCGCATCTATTCTGATACGAACGTCCCTTCATATGTTTTTTATTGGTGATTCCTCATCTAAGGACAATGATCAATCTCCCCCCCCCCTTTACTCCCAGGCCGAAATTCGACTGGTTCCAAACTTCGTGGTAAACGTGAGGCTAGTTTTCGAAAAACTTCGTATATTCGAACGGGTCTAAAAAGAAATGTAAATACTGATGCGTGGGCCAAAAGTGAGGTATCTTGCCATCAGGGAAACATATTTTTTAATAGAGTGAATAGACCGATTTAAAGAGAGAATTTCGAATAGTTTCAGAAATTTTGGATCACCTTTTCGCACAGAGACAACAATAGAAAAACAATGGTGCCGTGTACATTCGAGAACCGCACTCTTCATACGAACATTTCCGATTTCTTTTAAGTGAATTCAAAGTAGGGAGGACATTAATGACACTGTGAGACTTTTCCGACCCATAAAACAAAGTAATATTTTTAAACGGAACCATCCACTTTTAATCAACCCGTTATCCTAGGTAAATGGCCATCCATAAAGCACGTACACAAAAAATGACTATTTTTAGACCCCGCTTTCATGTCGCACGTAAAAATGTATGTAACGTGCGCTTTCGTTTCCCCCCAAAGGATGTACGTACTTATGGTGGACCACTAAGAAGAAACAAGTTTTCTATTCTCATAATTCGAGCGCATAAAAGAAAGTGCACGCTTCAAGACAATAGTCCTCCAGACCCCGTTTGAAAGTTAATCCTACTAGACCCCTACAGATGGGCTGCTGTCTATTGACCCGGTTTTTTTGTCTTTCATTTTGCTTATTCTCGAGCCTTGAGAAACCCATTTGTGTGATTATATGATCGGAAATTTGTTCAGACTTCGTAGAGCTTCTTTTAATGTTCTTATCAAAATAAGTGTAAATTGAACGATCCTCTGCAGTAACCGAGTGTTTCCATGTGGTAACAATAATCTAACAAAGATGGTGAAGAACGCCGACTAATTTGTCCTTACTGAGACCAAAGAAAGGCCCGAGTTACACAGCATATTCTAACTACAATGCATATCAAAACACGAGACTCGATTTCACTCCCCACAAGGTAGGCAAAAACAAAAGTTTAATTTGGATTTAAGTGTTGCATCAAAAGAAACTCCTTCTCCTCATTATATTTTTTCAAAATCGATGCAACGCTTTGGTATTTGAGTTTAGTTGATTCCCAGTTATACTCAATTCCGTCTGATCCTGCTCCAGATGCTAGTATGTAAATGATAGCTAAGGAACATTTCTTCCAATTAGTAAATGTTGAGCGTTGTTCGAAATTGTTACTACTTACTCATGAAGATCTCTGGATCACTAAGATAACATTGCACAGATGGTAATTCTAAAACATGTTTAACCAATTCATTGACGCTCTTCGTGGACTCGTCCTTTTCGCATAACGAAGCAACTGCTGTAGTTGGGTCCCAATTACTCGCCGTTAAAGCATTCATCGAATCGTCAGCACTAAAACCCATTTCGGAGAACGATTTTAACAACCGTTCACAGTACTGTTGACCAGTTCTCCCATAAATGCGAATTATTTCATGTAGACTTTTCAATTTTCCTTGCATATCACTCTGAAAGAATGGGGAGATCAATCTTCGAACTTGAGCATTTCAGAGACATTTCTTCAGAGCAGGGACTATTTTCGCGAATTTCGAAAATTTCGGTTATTGGACCCGTACGAAGTACAAAGGTCCTATACGTTTACTAAAAACAATTTTATTGTGACATGGGGTAGATCGAGGTGGGAGGGGGGATGCAACTATTATCGTCTAGAGATGACGAGTCCAAACGGCTCATCCGATCAGCCTAAATTTTTTTCCCCTGAAAGGTACATGCCTCCCATGATTCAAGTTCGAAGATAAGCAAAATCGATGAAGTGGTTTCGGAGATATGGTCGAGGATGTGACGAAAAACATGGTTTTTCGAGGGTCGGTGAAGCTTTTTCGCAAATATCTCAGCAAGTATAGCGCGGAAATTCCTCATTTTGGTGTCAAATGAAAGCATTTGATGTCACAAAACTGGGAAAAATTTTTGTGGGAATCGGTACAGGGGTGTGGGCACTGGGACCAATGGAATGGACGAAATTGAGATTCTTGGCCATATACGAAAACAGTTTTTCGTCTATATTTCCTTAACTATGCAATATGGAGATTTACTGTCAAAGGCAAAGATGTAGAGAATTAAATTTAAGCGAACACGTGCCTCGGGGTTTTGGAGAAATATGACCCAATCCTGGTATATGGCCACTTCCATAATTGGGCAGGATGACCCGAATCTCTAGAACTATTAGAGTTGGAAAGTTCGTTCTAAAGGCGAAGTTGTAGAGAACGAGCGGAGCGAGCGAAAAAATTTTTTCACACAGTTTCGAAAAATTTAGTACTATTCATGGCGTTTCCATCTTTCCAAAATAATCTCATAACTTATTTTCACATGAAATTATCTTATTCTTTGTTGATATAATAACTCATCAAATGTGAATTATATGTGCGAAACTTACCTACGCCCAAAATGTGTACAGGAACGGATTTTTAAAAACAAGCTACTCTAAGTTTTGACAATAGAATTTCTCCTTCACTTCCCATATTTTCCCGAAATCTTTCACACTATTTATAAGAAAATTCTAACAGCTCAGGATATGTGACTGATAAACCCGCCACTGTCGTTAAAAGTGTAAAAAGTTTTTTATGAGATTGAAAACATTAATATGAGATTGGAAAAGAATAGAATGATTGCGACGAAAATTTCAAGTATTGAAAACGATGATGACGTCAAGATTTATATTTTTTTCGAAACATTCACAGCATTTAACTTTTTCCAGGGGGGCTCTGAAGGCGCTCAGGGGGGAGCTTAGCCCCCTGCCCCCCTCCTAGATACGGACCTGGCGTTTGATGACCTGTAACTATATGAGTACTCCTGAGTCTTCCCATATGCATCCCAGAGCTAGAATTCAAGGATAACAAGCATTTTTATTAATTTTCTGCACTTTTCTCTGGATTCGGAGAAAGATTGGGGTGCCTAGTGGTCAGTTCCTAGAATTCCATCACTCCACAAGGTCGATCTTCTTTCCAGTCCTAGAACTCAGGGATAAGAAGTACTTTTACCAGTTTTTTTGAGCTATTTTCTGTATTTGAGAAAAGCTGTGGGTCTCTACAGGCCAGTTCCCAGAATTAAATCTCTTCTACAGGTTTTACAGGTTCTACAGGATTTTCTATTTATGATATTTTGTTGTGATTGGCTTCGAATATCAACGTTTGCATTCTTTATATTCCAAAAGAACTAGTATACTAAGATCTTATCTCTAGAGACCTAAAACTTTTCTCAAATTCAGAAAATAGCTCAAAAAAATACTTCTTATACGTGAGTTCTAGGGCTGGGAAGAACATCGACCTTGTGGAATGATGGAAATCTAGAAACCGACAACTAGGCACCTTAGTCTTTCTTCATATCCAGAAGAGACTGCAAAAAAGCAATAGATTATGGGAAAACTCAGAAATACTCGTATAGCTACAGGTCATCAACCTGATCAACACGATGCATGGTCTTGGGATTTTTTGAGTAACAATGCTGGAAATTATTCGAAACGGTCTCATTAATTCTTACATTTTTCTAAGAAAAAAATGAATGAGGAAAGTATCGATGATTCCTAGAGCTGAGGCTCCTGATCCCCTGGCATTCCAAAGCTCCGCCAGCTATCATTGATACCGTATAAAATAACCTTTCCAAAACACCTGTATTTATAAAAGTTGATTAAGAAATGGTTAGTATATGGTTCTCAAATCTAGCGGTTTTTTCGGGACACTTTTCCGGGAATCCTTCATAGCCCGGGCTATTTTCAACATTCACAGAAGGGTTGTTCCATGAATTTTAGGTATTGAATCAGACATTAACAAACCGTCGGGATAAAAAAAATATTAACATTCGAAGAGATATTTGAAGTTTTGCAGATAATTCGATTTTAATCGGTTTTAACCGGTTGATGATACCCAAAAAAGAATTTTGTAAGGAAACTTTGACCCCTTAATAATATCCAGCAGTCAAAATTCATTAAAACTCCCTAGCGAGCGAGATGACATAGCAGCCTCCACACCGGACTACACTTATAGTTCCATGGGCAAAATTTTCCACTCGATTCTCTCCACAACATAAGAACAAACAATTTTTGGACGACCAAGGGCCTTAAGGAGAGGCCTCTGAATTTTTAATAGTTTTAAATGCTGAACTGTTTTGAAAATCTTTTGAGAAAAACTCGATAATTTCTACAAATTTTCGAGAATTTCTCGAATTTCGGGAAAATAGTCTCTGCTTCAGAGTCATTATACACTCAGAGAATTTTAAATTTTGGGCAATTTTCGAAAATTTGTTTGCTTGGAAAAAAGGCGCGTGCTAGTGGCAGTAAACTGTCAATAATTGTCAAAAAGGATACTATTTGCAGTTACATGCGAATAGTCAATATCCTTACATACCATAGTTGACTTTCAATAGCCCCTTGGACCAAAAATCTTCAAGTGTAAATTTTCTTTTAAAGTTTTTCAAAGTGGCCATTCATAAATTACGTAACGCAAAAATTAGGATTTTTTGACCTCTTCCCTCCTCCTCATGTTCTCGCAAAAAGGGTCAATTTTGACCTCATACCCCCCTCCCCGTTTCTGCGTTACGTAAATTATGAATGAAACCAAAACCAAAATTCCGGGAATGACGCTGTCAATATCCCGTACTGTGTTTTTCTTACAGCAGATGTCCTGATGAAAGATGTAGACTTGTTATATGAACTGTAGGTGGTTGAATCTTCAGAATGATCTATTAGCCAGTTCAATGCCTCCGAGTAGATATTTCTAAATGAAACAACAAATGATATCTTTTAGAGTCCAACGATAAAACATCATCTACACCATCTACACGGTTGTTCATAAAGTATCTCAGCGAGAAGAAAGAATGCTTTCCACTCAGTCATCATACATCCAGACATCAAACCCCAGTCGCACTAGGACTTTTCCAGAAGCTTAGCCTCAAATTCCACCAGATGCTTAGCCTCAAAGCCCACTAGATGCTTAACCTCAAAGCCCACCAGAAACTGGTGTCACTTTCAAATCCGGAGACACAAAATCCAGAGGCTTCAAAATCAGGAGGCGTCAAAATACGGAAGAAATGCCAACGGACGAAATCTCGACGAAGTTGTATGTATCATCAACCATACTGCGTCGCAGGACGTGTAAATAAATAAAATGGGGTTCGAGAAGCGGCAGCCCTCGCAAAGGGTGTCAAGGGGAATATCACACTTGCGGTGCCGGTGTCTACGGTGTAAGGTACGGCCAGCTGCAGGGCGTTATCAAGCCCGCCACAGGTATGGCTGTGAGGGGGCAGAGCCGCCCAATATTAAATATAATAGACTGCCGCCACTGAAGTATGATTTTTCAATCGAGGATACGAAATCCTGAGGCTTCAAAGTACAGACGCTACAAAATTCTGAGGCTTCAAAGTATGGATGCTACAAAATCCAGACGATCATCTGGAGCATTATGCTTCTGGATTATGACGCCTCAGGATTTTGTATCTTCCGGATTTCGACGCATTCGGATTCGGATGGTGAGCCCCAGAGGCTTAGCTTCGAATCCCACGGTAGGCTTGGCCTCAAAGTCCACCAGAGGCTTAGCCTCAAAGCCGACCAGAGGCTTAGTCTTAAAGCCGATTAGAGGCTTAGCCTTAAAGCGCTTCAAAACCTACTAAAAGCTTAGACTCAAAATCTCCCAGAGGCTTAGCCTCGAAGCCTGCAAGAGGTTTTGCCTTAAAGCCTACGAGAGATTTCGCCTTAAAGCCTACCAGAGGCTTAGTTTCAAAGTCTGCCAAAGGCTTTACACAAAGCCTACCAGAAGGCTTACCAGCAGCCTGAGGCTTGCCTCGAGCCCCACTATTGGTTCTCTACCAAGCTCCACAAATGGCCCTAGTCGCTCTACTATAAGACCATTAGCGACTCTGCTCTTAAGTCCAATGTCACTTAAGGACCACTGTTTCAAACCAAAACATCTTGAGTATCTCCCCTTTAGCTTACAAATAGATCTGATACGAATTCTCCTAGTTTGAGATACTTTATGAACGGCCTCTTACGTTACTTTTTCAGTCTGATTGCATAAATGCACCGCGACCTTTCGAATCCCAATTCTGTGAGTGTCTTCACTGCATCTTCACGGAATTGCCGTCGGCCCATAATTTTTAGCTTGAAATAATGTATGAGAAAGTCGGCATATGGGCCGGTGGAAAGAATGTATGCCGATTCAGTTGCCATGTCAATTAGAAAGTTTCGAATGTACGAATGATCCTTAAAGTTAATTTTTTATTAAATTTAATTCTCTTCATAGATTTTTATGTAACTTACGCTAACAATTAGTCTGAAAAAGTTATGCCGTAAACCGAAAAATTTTTCCGTTGTTTTTTCAACACAACTGGCGGTAATTTCATTAATCATTGCCTGAGTGGGTGCTCTTTCCCATTCCATGTTTTTATTTGGTGCAACATGTTTTTTAACCAAATAGATTTCATCTTAAGTTAATGAGATTGAAAGAGAAATTAGATTTAGTTCCGCATTTCTTACCATTGTCCACAACGCCAGCTACACTCATCGATGTGTTGTACGCTATAATGTCTCCGCTACGCACGTGAATCAGTACGTATCCTTGGTAAAATTGATCGGAGGCTTCTAACAATTCAACTACACTAGATATTACCTCTGCTCCCGTTGAATAAGTAAACGTTCTCAAATTAATCAGAAAACCATCGATATTCACAACATGAAGGACCAATTCATCATCACTTTGTTGAAACGGATTGTAATTTGTAAATCGAAAAAAGTTGAATATTTTTTCCATTTTTATTTACTTCAATTTTTGCTCAAAACTTTATGGCGCCTACTGTTAGGTGTTTCATCAACCTTGAACACTAAACCCGAACTTTTAGATAAGAAGTCAAAACAAATCCAACGACACACTACAAGCTAATTTTCGTTCAGAATTGGATTTTTGGCGGAGTGAGTGAGGTTGAGAGTGAAAGTTTCTAAGATTTTTGCGTTTGAATGCAGGATAAGATTATCACGATTTCATCCATCAAACTAATTCCCGAAACTCTCCTCCTAAGGACAGTTATTGAGAAAAATTTTGGTCAGCGAAGGGTGTTTCTTCTACCCTTCTAGTAGACTCTGTGGCTGTAGGACTATGGCTCCATCTATTAATACGATAACTCGAGTAAATCTTGACTGATTACCTACCTGAAAAAGGAATGTCGGGATTGAATTTGGGCATTTTCGGGCAAAATAAAATAAAATAAAGGAATGCAACGGCTAATACTAGAACAATAAAATGTGCGAGCCAAGGTCGAATCGGAAATGGAAATTCACATGAAACTCACGTATACCTCATTAGTATGAATGGAGTGGAGATTCAGTTGTGTGTCGGATCCTATTTATCATCATCATCAATCTTTATACACCATTTTAGTACCTTTCGGTGTGAGGCCTTTATGCCGCTACTCCTAGAATGGCGAACTATCGTCCTCCATGCCTTTCTATCGCATGCCAGGGAGATGGTTTGTTCGCCCAGAGAAATTTCCTTAACTTCTAAATCTGACTTAATCGAATCTATTAACCTTCTCCTACTACCCTTCTTCTATTAACCTTTGAACGTGCCCGAGCCAGCGCAGTCGACTGGCGCTTGCCGCCCATTCCACTGACAAAATCCCTAAATTTTCCCCAATGTCGTCGTTCCTAATGTGATTATCCCACTGCTCGCTATGTTCCTAAGAACCCTCATATCAGAAACCTCCAGGTCATTCACGAGATATCCGCAGTCAACCCAACTCTCACTACTGTACAGAATCGCCGGCCTGAAAATTGACCTGTGGATTGCTAGATTTGTTTGGGTACTTAATTCCTTTTTGTTGAACACGTGCGACTTCAACTGACTATCAACCGCGTTTCCCATTTTCCTTCTTTTCTTGAATTCCCTAGCTAACTTGCCCTCCTCCAAAAAAATTGTACTTGAATTCAGAAACCTGCTCCAGGTCCTCCCCATTTAAACTGCTCCCTCCGAGATTTGCCGACATGCGTATAGCCTTATTTTCCCCTACACTTATATTCATCCTGTACTCCTCACAAGCAGCATTCAGGCAGTCAATCCCACCTTATAAATCGCTGGTATTATCTGCTAACAAAATCAAGTCATCCGCATAGGCCAGTCAAATGCCTTCTCCGACTGCCTGCTGAGGCAGAAAATCTGATTCTGACATCCTCTCAGAGGCCTGAAATCACTCTGAATCTCATCCAGTACACTTTCCACTATGTTCCTAACCCGGTGAACAAGTACACTCGCGTACACCTTACCTACCACGCACAGTAGCTATATTACCCTGTAGTAACGGCAAACCTTACGGTTGCCCTTCTTATAAATCGGAGCAATAACACCGAAGCTTCGTCAGCAGTTACTGTAGAAGACCTAATGGCCAAATCGAAAATCCCACAAAGCCATTGGATCTCACCTGATACTTAATAAATTTCGTCCCAACTTCATCCACCCCTGCGGATTTTCCTGCCCTTCACATGCTCACCTTTCGGGACACCTCTTCCTCCAGTGTAATTTCTAACGTCACCCCCGAATCCTGAAAATATTCCCGTCAAGTCGTCACGGCTACTACATACCTCCTTCACGCCGCACAGTGGATTTTTTGTAGAGATTTAGGGGGGTACGCTTGACTCCTCGTAGAAATATTTGTTTTGAGTGTTTTTATTTTTCTCGTTTTCATAAAAGATGAGCCTATCGATTCCATTCTTTGTTAATTTTTTACTTTCTAAAAGTTTTTTTTAAAACTCCCTCAAAGTTAGGCCAAAATCGAAAGGTTCGTCGCTTGGAGAGTCTTTTGGTGCAAAGACTCTCGGCGACGAACCTCCTAAAAATTCAATTTTCTGACTTCGGACGAAATTTAAAAAAAAATGAGGAAAAATAAAAAATTAACAAAGAATGCAATCGATAGGCTGATCTTTTCTGTACACGTGAAAAATGAAAACACTCATACCAGATATTTCTACGAGGAGTGAAGCGTGTCCCACTAAACCTCTACAAAAACGACACTGTGCGCCGCCAGCGCGCCTTATGTCCTTAATTATCGACCAAAATTTCTTACCCCTCCCCAAACTTCCTTCCCTTCCCTTCTTTCGCTTTCTTAACCAAATCCTTAACATCTTGCCTACAAGTCGTATAAACGTCCTACTTGCTATCCATCAAATAGATTTTTCTTTTTTCCAATACCGCCCCTTAATATGGGTGTTCCACCAACTTGTTTTTTTGTTTCGACCCCCGCTAGCTTCACTGCCCATACATTCCTCAGCTGCACCCAAGACAAATTTCTTAAAATTCGCCCGCTCAGTCTCATTGTCCCCCGCAAACTTGTGGGAATCTTAAAGGGTCACAACAGTTTGAATTACCATCTCAACAATATGGGAATCGTTACAGACCCAATGTGTAGGGGATGTGGACTAGGGTGTCCCGATTGATGAAGGAAAAGGCGTTTAAAAGATCCACGGTGTGGCATCGAAAGAACATGATTGGGTGACAAATATTCGCTGTAGCAGTATTTTGTAAAATGCTTCGTAGGACTACTTGGACCCCGGCTCAATTTTTTACTACAGCAAAACCTTGGTTTTTACACGTTTTCAGTGGCTGAAACTTAAGTGAAATTAGACCACTGCGCCGAAGCCGCCGCCGAAAAAATTGGTTAGCCGAAGCCGCCGCCGATACCCCTCTCAGCCGCCTTAGCCGAGGAAAAAATCGGCGGCGGCCGATGGCTTCAAAAAATCAAACAAATTTCAATGAGAAGAATCTTGTTTGCGATTTTTCCACTAGCTTTCAAAGTTGTGGCTATGTGGTATGCTTGATTTTAGGCATTTGCATTGAGACTAATTTAAATTGAAAGAGATTCCTATTTCTCATTGTTCATAGATGTAGTATAACGTTATATTCTGTGATGAAAACGTTCAAATATAAAAGGGTCTTTACCTAGTTCTTCCTGGAACGAATTACTCATCTAGATAAGCGAAGCAGACGAGTGGGTGGAGACCGTTCATCCTGGGTTTTCTACTGGGGGTCGCAAAACTCAATTGCATCGCGTAATTCTGAAGGCGTTCGTGGATTTCTCAACCGTGCGAGATCTCTGGTTATCTTGCGTACACAACGAACGTCACTATTGATGCGTTCATGGAGGATTTTTTAGATTTATCAGGTTGGTGAGGTTTTTCGACTACGAAATACAGATCTTTTGATCCTTTGTCTCCTTCCCCCTACATCATCAAGATAACATTCAAATCAACTTGCAATAAAATGCTTTTACTGTATCGCGGAAAAAGAAACGCCTTTGTCACAAATGAAACGAATGTAAATATTTTCAATATTTCGTAGAAACTTATCAAACTGTTGCTACAAGTAAAATATCATTTGGCTCAAATATTGTTCATCTATACAAAGTAACAACAGTCCACAATTCGTTGCTAGCTCTTTTTAAGCGTCCAGCTTTCTATTCTTTAAAGCTTATCAAGGAATTTCGTACAGGATTTAAGTTTAACAAAAAGGCTCTTCTTCGTCAATTGTGGGCAATTCATTCATCTACTCTTTAATCAAAGGCGAATCGAATTGAAAACGAGATAAAATTTTGACTTAGGATATTGTTTCATTCCAGTAAGAGGATCCACAGCAAGACAAATGACTTACCTCGATAGTTTCCACACACAGGTAAACAGAATTTCGAGATATTATTGCTCCTTTTTTCGTGTAACTTCAGCCGGCTGGGCCGGCTAGCCGCCATCATTATGATACGGGCCGGCCGCCGAAGGCCGTCGGCTACGTCTCAGCCGCCGAATGTCCATCGGCCGGCCGGCGCAGTGGTCTAAGTGAAATGACTAAAATCTGACTCTAATTGATAGTTCTGATAAAAATAGTCCGACTAGACCTAGATAGCTGACAGACTTGTCGATTTCCAGCGTTATCTATGGTAGTTCTAGTGAAAAGATGCCAATTTTCTCACTTTTTCCTCGACAAACAGTTACAAATGTCTCTAAATACAATACAATTGACTGAAAACAATAGCATTTCATGACCTAGCTTACATTCAATACCTATGGACACCAACCTTCCCAATTTGGGTTGAATTTCCAATGTAAAATTACAAAAATGTCCATTTTTCGACCATTTTTGGTATTGTGATCCCTCAAGTACCCTTTTACAATCATTTTTTTTTTGCATGGAATCGACCCTTCGCTCCGGGCGAAATTACGTGAAATGGAGTGTTGCAGGTTGGTGGAGGTTAGGCTAGAGGTGTGCGCCGATGCCTCGCCGCCGCCGACAAAAATCTGTTCACGCCACCGCCGCGTCGCCGCCGACCATTTTTCATCGGCGCGTATAAAGTGAAAAATACATTTTTTCAAATGTTTTTTATATCAATTTTTTGATATTCTACTGACCTTAAGGCATCAAACTTTAACAGTTTTTTTAAATATTCAGGATATTTTTCATTTAGCATTTAAAAATTTGGATTAACTTAATACACATTTGAAATTTTCTTTATGTTGGCGACATTTTTATCAAAACTTATTTGATTCAAAATGTACAAAAGTGGTATTTTCAGTTATAGAAATTTAAAATAGTTCCCGATTAAAATTTTTTTGAAATGATATTTTGAATCTGATAATATTTGATGATATTTGATATCTGATATCTGATATCTGATGATATTTGAATCTGATAATGTCGAAAAAATAATAAAAAAAACATCGCAGTGACTAATTGCACCCGGGTGCCATTAGCCGCACAACACAGCAGATGCTGATGGTACCCGGGTACAAATAGCCGCACAACACAGCTGTTGCTATTGGTACCCGGGTAACCCGGGTACAAATAGCCTCACAACACAGCCGATGCTATTGGTACCCGGGTACAAATAGCCGCACAACACAGCAGATGCTAATGGTACCCAAATCTATAAAATTGTTCTTCAAAAAAAATTTTTTTATGAAAGCATCGCACATAATTTCTTTTAGAAATAGTTTTACTTCGAAAATAACATTGAATAAAATCTATTCAGCAAAAAAATATAAGAACTTTGATTAGGCGCTGTGGAGTTTTAGATAAATTAAAAGCTGTATTACCGGCATTTCACTTACTTTCTGATTCTACAGCTGACGGCTCGGTAATTTGAAAGGCATTCAAAGTCACGTTACTGACAGAGTTTCGATTACTCAGATCTAATGGGCATCGAACGAAATGTCAATCGGAATCAAGTTGTCGTTTGATGGCAAATGTGAACCTAAGAAAGCACGGTCTTGAAAGCATGGCCAATTTTAGTAGGCACATGTATTAGGATTTCTGGCCTAATTATGGCATAGAGCCTTCTAGAATTCTGAGGGATGTCTTATAGGTGAAAGGTGGATATCTATAACATTTTATAACTTTCATTAGGTTTTTTGCTATCTATCAGTTATTCTCGACATGAGTGAGATTGTCCAATGTCGCTTCCTAAGATTTTGGAATAAACGTGGATATCATTCATTCATTCATTCATATTTATTTCTGGATAGAAAGTGTAAATAATAGAAAAAGCAAAGTAGCTCAAATTTGCTATTAATACAAGAAGCCACTGAAAATACAGTTGAAAGTCATTAATTTCTCGTCAATTTCACTGCTGAAAACAGTGAAAGTGTCGAAAGTCATGTTTACCATACTGTAAAGTAAGGTAAATATTCAAAAAATAAAAAAATATTGATTTCTCTAGCACTTTTTATCTTCAATCAGCTTATTTAGAATATTTTGGTCATTTGTGTAATGAGTGAGATAATCCGATGTTTATTCCTAGGATTTTGGGAAGAACGTGGATTTCTGTAGGAATAAATGGAATAAATGATAATTTTTTCAAATTCATCAAAACCTCAAATATACTTGATTTTGATGGCAACGCACATAACAAACCATACTAATGTGTCGAAAAGTGAAAAAACCCACTTTTGAAAACTTAAAACAATTTTTGCTTTAATCTCAAGATGCTCAAAATGCTTTATAATTTGTGCAAACCTATTTTTGAACTTATTTATCTAACTTGTAATGCGTTTGGTTCAGATATTTCGCAAAAACAACAAAAAAATTTTTTGGAATAAATGGAATAAAAGAATAAATGAAATAAATTAAGTGTGCCACCCCTCGACTTTTCAGCTTCCAAAAGTTTGTGCCTCAAACTATTTTTTAATCAAGTTTTTTTGCCAAGATATTTAGTGGAGGAGGGAGACAAACTTTCAAAAGTTTTAATATCCGCCAAAAGCACTTAAAATGTAGGCGTGACGCAAGTTTTGTACATCTACTTACAAAGGTCTTGACATCAGAGCGGAGTGACGCATTCAGCTGTGATACGCATGAAAAAAATTTCGAATCAAAGTTACGTCGTGTTTTTTGTAAGTAGACACACTACAAGACTTGTGTCACACTTTTACTTTAAGTGGTTTTGGCGAATTAGTATAGTCAGGCAACACAGCCGATGCTATTCGTACCCAAATTTTAAAAATAGAACTTAATTTGGCGCGCGCCAAATAGCATCGGCTGTGTTGCCTGACTATTTGTACCCGGGTTCCAATAGCATCAGCTGTGTTGCGTGGCTATTTGTACCCGGGTACTAATAGCGTCAGCTGTGTTGCGTGACTATTTGTACCCGGGTACCAATAGCAACCCGTTTGGGGACAAATAGTATCGGCTGTGTTGTGCGGCTATTTTTACCCGGGTACCAATAGCATCAGCTGTGTTGTGCGGCTATTTGTACCCGGGTACCATTAGCATCTGCCAAAAAACATATGCTACGCGGACCCGTACGAAAGCCTACGTCCGTCGCAAGGGATGCAGATGAATGTAATGAAATATCGCTAAATTAGTGATTACATCCTTACTTGATTGCATTGGAGATTACGCAAAGGCAATATCGTAAAGCCCGTACGAAGCAACGCTGCTAAAAACATTTCTAACCTCAACTAGATTCCTCATAGTGGGGCGCTTCCTAAGTAGTAGCCGCGGACCCATATTTCCATGGACGAAATGTTCAACTCGATTTTCTCTACAACGTAGCAAAAAAAAAAAATGGGACAGGCCCCACCTTAGGACCCACCCAGGGCCTTAAGTGAAAAAAAATGTTTTGGGCCAGGACCCACCCTAAGACCCACCATTCGCTTACCTCTCGACTCTAATCGGCGGGCTCCTTTAATCGGCGAGCTCTAATCGGCGAGCTTCTTTAATCGGCGAGCTCTAATCGGCGAGCTCCTCTAATCGGCGAGCTCCTTTAATCGGCGAGCTCTAATCGACGAGCTTCTCTAATCGGCGAGCTCTAATCTGCGAGCTCCTCTAATCGGCGAGCACTAATCGGCGAGCTCTAATCGGCGAGCTCACACCTTCTGACCCCCTAGGAGGGGTTTTGGACCTGGTTAGACCTGGACTAGGCGACTTGAACCCGGAGCATCCAGTTCAGCGACTTATATGCTAACCATTATCCCACGGATTCATGTAACGAACAACGATTAGAAATCAAACACTTGGTTATAAGGGCATAACAAGGCTTGATTCAAAAAGTTCATACGTCGTTGATTTTGTTTAGAACATAAACAAAATAATTAAATCTTGCCCAAAAGGATTTTGATGAAACATAATGCCAGTCTGTCGTGCGTGGTCATAGGATTCCTGTAAAGTACTTAGTTTCTCAATCGGACTAATATATCCCGAGAAATAAGGCTTTGAAAACATGATGTGATCAATTTGTAAAATTTGTAGGTCGATATCGATTGAAAGTCTATTTACTACATTTTTATAAGAGTTTCTGTATAAAAATTAATAGAATTATTTGATGGAATGCACGCAACACAAAAAAAAATGTAAAAAAAAACTAGGATTTGAACCGAAAATTCTGGAAAAAATGAGGGTATAACGCCGTAGCATTGCTCACTGAGCTATATAGACCTTTGATGCCTTGCGTTATTATCACATCGACAAAGACATAACAAAATGAACGCAGCACATTGTTCTACGATAGTTCATTCGATATTTAGCCTACTCTAAGAACTCAAATAGTGTACGCTGTAGGAGTTATTTTTTTTTTGTTTTCAAAATGTTTAATGTTTAATTGTTTGTTTCAACGACCGAGTGCTACTACGTTAAAGCATAGTACAAGTGAGGTCATGTAAACAGCCTGTAACACAAGGACGATTACACAATCTCGCCTTCGGCAAACTTCGCCCTTATGTTACCGGCTGTTTACATGACCTCAATTGTAATATACTATTACGATTTTCATAAATCTTTTTTTAATCGATGGGTCTGTGAATGACCAACAATTTATGTAAAAACATTTCTTGAGTTTGGGAACTTGGACTTAGCCCTTCGTGTTTTTTCTATAAAAACCATGTAAATTCTTTTCGATTTTCTTGATTCTCTTTCTCTTTCAGAGGTAATCGAAGGCTTAACAGCAATTAAAAAATTGGGGCCCCAGGAAGGTCCAAATATGTTCCCTTAGGTCGGCCCTAGCCCAAAAAAATTTTTTTTTGCTACAATGAAGTTTTAACATACAAAAAAGACGTATTATTCCAGCGGCATTAACCTTTCGCCTAAACACTTCACTCGGGTGATTGAGACTTTTTACTCGGGTAGTTCACAAGTACTAATGAGCTGGTGCAAATTCGGTACAAATCAAATTTCTCTGGCATTTTTAAATATCTGCTTAAAGTGTGTGAAAGTAACGTAACGTTTATGCATTATTTAAGGATGCAAGAATTATTTTCGAAATTTGTGGAAGTTCTCTCGATTTTACTATCAAAGTGTTGTAAGCAAAATTTTTGAAACCGGACTCGGACCAAAAAACTAAGTTAAATATGGGACAATGGATGTATGGGAAAACGTCGGCCCGATACTTTCTCGAAAACGTTAAAATATAACTTTTGAGAACAAGATCCTGGCATACAGTACATTAGTGACAAATAATTTTTTTGAAAATCTGTTCTGATTGATTGCAAAATAGAACGTTAATAACTTTCTAGTGATATTTCCAATGCATTGAAATTTTAATTTCGAATGTCAATTTAAAACCGACACGCTGACGGCGCGTCGCCGCCGTCGATGTTTTATAAACTTCGGCGCGCCGCCGCCGATTAAAAATTTGTCACGCCGCCGCCGCCGATCAACTATATATCGGCGCACACCTCTAGGTTAGGCTGTTCCGAGCCTTAATTTGCTTTGACCGAAATCCGTTTTATTGAAATTTCATTATTTTGGATTTAGCGTTTGCGTCTTTCAAAATGAACAATTTTTTTCACAGTTGCTTTTCGAGTCTTCGTAGCTAGAGTTCGAGTCTTTTCGTAGCATCTGTTCTCCTTGCCACATCTATTCTGATGCGTACGGGTCCCTTGCATAAGTTTTAATATTGCCCTTTCGAAATTTTCAATCCAATTTAGCGTGTAATTTACTTAAGCATTAAGGCCCGCGACGCAAGTCCTACCAGCCATTTAGAGATACGTTAGAGTCTTTTTGCAACATCTATTATGTGTGTCTTACATGTTTTTTTTTAATGCAAAACGAACAACACAAATGAAAGTGGTAACAACTCCCAACCACTCCGGGTGAGGGACATGGCGTCATTATTGGAGGTTGGGACCAGAGACTTCTTATTGATACCGGTAATTTGATTCATTCAAAAATATTTTTGAAAAGTATAAACTAATTATAAATTATTTTACAGAATGCTTTACCTCAAACGCAGAATGCTGCACTGGAAAAGACGGTGTGCTATACATATACAACAAAGTGGAAAACGTGACAGACGAGTGCAGCATCTGCATTGAAAATTTAACAGATGGAGATGTGACACGTCGGCTGCCGTGCATGCATTTATTTCATCAAACAGCATCTACTTTGAAAATGTAGCAGATAAAGATGTGGTACGTAAGATTTAACAAACTAAAGTGTTGTTTACGAATCATCGGCACAACTTGCCCACTAGACCATGTGTTCATCAGCACACTCGGTCACAGAATGATGACTTCAATGAAGATTGCACTTTCTTATATACCACCTAAATCGAAACGAACGACTAGGTGAAGTAGTGGTTTGAACGATTTGAAGTACAGGAATTGTGAATTCGTTTGGTGCTGTTTTATATTCTGTGAACGAGTGTGCTGATATAAACATGGTCTAGTAGGCAAGGTGTACTGGTGAGTCGTAAACGACGAAATCAGCACTTTAGTTTGTTAAATCTTATGAAGACGCTTCGTTTGTTAAAAAGGAATTGGATATTGAGTTGAATAGACACATAACAAATGTTTTGCTTGTTTATTCATCCATAAAACAGATTCGCGCCCAATAATACAAAAATTCTCCAGTGAAAAAAAAGTGGCAATGAGGACATCATAATTATAATTTTGTTTGTATGACGCTGAATTGGTCATTTCGAACCTTTGAGACCGTCGGTCGGAAGCCTCTTAATCACCGATACCCAACTCGCACTCAGAACGTTTTGCAACGTTTTTTTTATTAATTTGCAAAACCGAAACATACTTATTCGAATTAAACAATTTTGATACTTCAAAATGCAGGCAAGAAACCACGGGAACACCGTTTTACGTTCGAGGAAAAATGAATGGCGTTTGCAATATACATACAGAGCGCCAAGTGTTACCGATTTCTATCGGGTCTATTGACAATGCCTTACAAGCAAACGTTAATGACACATTCGGCTCTTGTTTGCTTTGAAGCAGGTTTGAATACAACTTTAATGGCATCTTTGAGCAACGTCGTAAAGGACATGAAAGAAACAGACAGACTTTAAAAGTTTAATATGCACCAACCTAGCTCCAATGTGAAAAACCGTAATGTCTGGAATGTGAAGAATCGTTACATTTATAACATAACATACTTTGCGGTCAAAAATATGATATTCAATGTAACCACAACAAATATTGTTCAAAAAATTTTGTTAAAAATGTTCTCTTCTTCCGAAACGGCACCTCGGTCCTAATTCAAATTAACGTCAATGTTCTAATAAGAAAAAAGGGATAACAACAATTTAAAGAAGAGAACGAGTATATAAAAATGACAATAAATTTTTACACAGAGCTGGGTATCGGTGCTCTTAATTCAAGTGAGTAAAATGCCTGATGTAAAGCTTCACGGGTGATACGTTGAGGATTATGGAATGAGATTCTTGATGAAATTTGAGTTTTCGCATACCTTTGAAAGATTTTGTACAAAAGAATTTCATGTAATTGGAGACGCCTTGTCTCGAGCGAGTTCATCTTCAGTTTTTTCATTCTTACGTCACACTGCGAGGAAAACTGCTATCTTCGTTTCCAATTCTTTATATTTACGCATTGTTAAAAGATAATTATAAAAAAGGGCATTAGTGATGGACAGAACACGCTACAATTGACAAATTTACAATGAAAAACGAGTCAAATAAACACTTTATTTTTGGACCCGTAAGAAGTACAAAGTTCCAATACGATCACTACAATACATTTTATTGTATTGTAAAGTTCGAGGCGGGAATGAGGGGGATGAGGATGGGGGATGGGAGTAAGGCGCGCCGAGCAGAAACTTTCGCCAGATAATTTCTTGCTTCTAAGATTCACAAAGCCGTTAAGAAAATTTTGATAGTGAATGCAATCCTTTCATTACATTTTACTTACGACGTTACACTATTGTGCTACCATTCTTTAGATAATCAAAGATTTCGCCTAACTGCCGCTTGCGTGCGCACAGTGTACACTTAAGTTGTATTTAGTTGCGCGCCACAGGCGAAATTAAAAAAAAAAACGTTAAAGTGGGGTTTTTTAAATGTTCGGCCGCAGGACAAGTCCTTAAAATAACTGGCTGGACATCATGAGAAGCCCGGGCCAAGACGATTTTTCCCCGTCCCCCACTCCACTAATCAGACCTGAAGATACGAAAAGTGAGGAGCAGTCTAACAAATTTTTTGTGCTCTGAAAATAGTACTCGGAACATCGTTTTGAATTTGAAGATAGACCGAGAGGCTGCTTTTCGGTTTTGATGATATCGAAAAACATTTTCCGATGCAATACCAACCGAACAATATCAAAATTATCAGAGTATTGGCCCCTAACGAATGAGTTTATTGGATGCACCTGCTCCCACAGGTGCACACTAGGCTCGTTTCGACTTATTACGAATTACTTTAACGTTTACAACTGATTTCGACAAGTTTCTGACGAAAATATGGAAAATATATTTTTTTGAGGTTATGTATGGGGAGAAATCAAACCTGTAACGTTGTCTAACAACCTTACGACTATTAATCTGCGGCCTACATGCACAAATATTTTTCCCGACATTTTTGAACATTCTTAAATCACGTTTTAAGAATTCTTACATTTAAATTATGAATATATCACGAGATATAGATTTTTGAACATGAATATAACGGATTAGCCTACTGTGCGGCGTATCTCCCGAGGTCGATTCGAGTGACTCTTGTGAAATCTCTTCTCATCCCGCATTTCATCTACTGCTGTGAGGTTTTTGTCTTTGGACTTGACGTGAAGTGTAAGCAAATACTAAATAAACTATTTAACTGCTGTGTTAGATTCGCTTTTGCTTCGGGACGCAGAGAGTCTCTATCGGATTACGCGAATAAAATTTTGGGATGCGGCATAATAGACTATTTGGAGATGAGAGCACTGCTCTTTTTGCATAAAGTTATTACTCGTGGCACACCTGCTTACCTTGCGCAAAAGATAATATCCACCCAATCGAAAAGAGTACGTAATTTTTCCATTCAGTTCACAGACACGAGTAAAACATATAATTCACTCCTGTTCCAAGGAATTCTGAGGTATAACTCACTCCCGAGTAACATAAAAGGGATATACACTGCCGATGCGCTCAGGAAAGCATACATTGATTACGTCAATAGAGATAGGGGTTAGGTTTGTTAATTTCTCATCACCGGTTTGAGGGCGTGCATTGAATCGACATTGAGTTGAGTTTTGGAATCCATTATTTGTACTTATATTTGATTTCACATTTTTAGACCCGTACGAAGTACGTAGGTCTGATGCGAACCCGAGAGTAAGGGGGAAACTTTTTTTGTTGCCTCCAGACGACAAATCAGCGAAAAAAAACATAGAAGGGGCCCGTACGTATCAGAATAGATGTGGCAAACAGAGTTGATGTTACGAAAAGACTGGAACGTATTTAAGTGAATATTGCGTTCACATTAGACTGTATTGGAAATTGCCCGTAGGGCAATTTTGAAAAACCCGTACGAAGTAACGGTGTAAAAATTCTCCGAACGCACAAAATTGACCTCCAAATAGAGAAAAATGTTCTCCTCAATTTTGTCTACAACATAGCAAAAAACTAGTTTTTTGGGCTAGGGCCGACCTTAGTACTGACCTAGGGTCTTAAATAGAGGCCTCGGATACATACTTCCATAGACAAAAATGTTTCCTTCAATTTGCTCTGCAACATAGCAAAAAACATTTTTTATGTTAGGACCGACATGAGGCCCACTTGAGCCCTAAGCACAGGCTAAAATTCTTCTATAAATTGTCGGCCGTGCCGAGATCTTTCAAACAAAAAAAAGTTTTTGAAAATCGGAAGAGATTTACTGGAGTTATGTACAAAAAACACGTAGGGC
>CM055403.1:137301034-137371127 GCA_029228625.1 Pseudolycoriella hygida | reverse complement strand
TCTCTGTAATTCTGATAACTTTTACCAAAAATAAATGTGTCAAAAAAATAAAAAAGTGTTTTAATAAAGGGTTATAAATAAAAACTACGAATTGATTTTCATAAAATTGTCGATGTAAAGGACAGTAATTGACCGGTTATTCAAAAACCCTACTTTAGCAATAATTTTTCGCAATAATTTTTCATGTAACAAATACGATGACTGAGAAAATATCATTTTTATAAAACGATATCTAAATTCCTATAGAATTCAGCGGTAAGGGGTGTAAAATTTTTAACAAAAATCTCTTCAATGAATCTATAAGTTAGGGTCAAGTATTTTAAAAATAGCACACGTGGGTCTTTTATTTAATTGTGAGGTAATAATTTAAAATAATCCAATACAATTGGCTTTTGTCATTTTGATATAAAATCATACGGGATTTTACCCCTCGAGTATTTTTGATGTGTAAAATTTTATATTAAGGTACAAATACTTCCAGATGCACGTGATTTTTGTCAAATAGTTATGAAAATCAATGCTCATGACTAATTTAAATTATATCGTCACCATCTAAAATACTTTTCTGTAAATTTCACTCAACAATTTTGTATATCCGCATTTTAACACCGCAGGATTTGGTCATCTCTATGATGTTTTGAACATCTGGGTATCGCTAAAAACGCGGGCAGCTGCGCAAATTCAAAATTAAAATATCAATCTGATTCAGGACATTAATTCTGCCCATAAATGTCATTCTCATAATATTTATTACAGGGTATTAGACAGTACTCGCCAAAAAGTTGCAGCTGGATGACAATAATCTGAATTAGACCCATTGTTATCATCATCCCGTAGGTAATAAAATATTTAGTCAGACCATTAATCTGAATCTGGACCATTGTTATCGCCATCCCAAAGGTAATAAATTATTTACCACAGCCCATTAATGACAGCTGCCGGTATTGTCACCATACTGAAGAAAAGTGCTCAAAACCCATTAATTTCACCCCTCCATTGTTATCACCCCTCCTCTAGGTAATAAATCATTTAGTCACACCCCGCCCTAATTACCTCTATTGTTATCACCGCTCCATACTGAAGAAAAGTGGTAATGGATCTTCTGACAGTTTCATAGTAGATAGTAGATTATGGTTGATTGTTGATACTCAAGGATTGAGTGATTAGCCAACAATCAGGTTGATAGTCAACTACCAACTATCAAGTCGATAGTCAACTATCAAGGTGAGAGTGAACTATCAAGTTGATAGTCAACTATCAAACTGATAGCCAACTATCAAGTTGTCAAAAATATAAGCTATAAATAAGAAACCTCGACAAAATACTTCATCATTTATTACGCATATTTCGATCAGAAGCCGTCTCCGTCATTATTATCAAGAATGAAGTTGATAGTCATCTATTAAGCTTATAGTCAACTATAAAAACGAAGCGGGAGTAAACATTTATATCAGTCGAGAATCAGTTTTTGTAGGGCAAACTTCGAAAGCTCAGTAAGAACTCAAAAAATAACTTCGAAAGTAATTTTTGAAGAATTAAAAAAATAATAAAGAAGTGGAGGTATTAGCACAACCTGATAGTTGACTAACTATAAACTTGATCTCTGACTAACTAGCAACTTGATATAGTGTCAAGTCGACTAACTAAAATCGTGATAGTTTATAGTTTATCGTCTTGTTTGTATTTTGCATTGCATAGTTGACTAACTGCCAACTTGATTGCTGACTATCAACTTGATTACTGATTATTAGCTTGATTGTTGACTAACTATGAACTTGATAGAACTTAATAGATTAACTGCCTAATAATTGATAGTTAACATTGTATCAAGTTATCCATCAAAAGTTCATAAACTGTCGATAGTCTTACGAGTGCGACGTTTGCACTTGCCCAGTTTAATTATATGTCCTCAAGTAGAAAATAACTATCAAAGTGGATGGTCAACGATCAAGTTGGATAGTACACAAAAATAATGGTTTTCCAAACAAACATTTTAAATAAATCATTGAGGAAGTATCGTTGGAAAAAATAATAAAAAACTTTTACGAGTGCGAAGTTTGCGGGGAGAGCAAAGTGAGGTCCGTAGTCGCACGAGTTTAATTACAGTAGGGGAGTCATAAGATTGTGCAACTTTTTATTTCAGGAGTAAATTTTACACGTGAAATGAAATGTTGCACAATCTTATGATACCGTTACTGTATTTGTTCACGAATAGAAAATAACTATAAATTCGGATAGTAAATGTTCATAAACGATGATCAACTATCAAAGTGGATGGTCGACTATTAAGTCAGTTATTAAAGTTGGACAGTACACAAAAACAATTGTTTTGTAGACAAAAATTTTAAAGAAAGCATTGTGGAAGTGTCGTTGGAAAAAGCAATAAAAAACTTTTACAGTGAAATGTTACAATTTAAACGCTGGGAACGTCAAAGTTTATATTTCTTACATTGGCTTATTTCTATTTGTCCTCAGCTCTACGAGTGTGAAGTTTGCGGTCCGAGCGAAGCGAGGTCCGTAATCGCACGAGTTTAATTATTTGTTCATAAATAGAAAATATGGCAGATATTCATTTAATATAATGGACGATGAACTATCAAAGTAGAACAATTTTTAAATGAAAATAAAAATAAAACAGTGAATCCGCGTTTCAACAGAATGCAGTGAATTTACGATAATTAATATAAATTGAAAAATATTGCTGTTGATATAAATGAACAGAATTTTAAAAATCTTAATAGTCTAAATTCATGTACGCATTCTTCGGATGAACAAAGAAGTTTTGTGACCGTATGGTCATTTCCAACAAATGTTAACTTTCATACTTACTCCCTTCCCTCCAACAGGGGCGGACTGGCTATCAAAAGGCGCAGGTGTGCGACCAGTCGAAAGGCGCTTACGTGAACAACAAGATCTATTGTAAATTTAAAAACTTATATTTCTACTACCGGTAAAAGCCCCTGGTTGCCGAAATTGAGTTTGTGTTAGCACAAAACTTTCAACGAGAATGTGAACATTATGTAAGGTGATTGTCGCGAGCGTAGCGAGCGAATTTTTTTATGTGTAAATTTCCTCATTATAAAAAAATTGAACAGTGACTAGCCTCAGTTTAATCTAATTTTATACAAAATTAAAATTCGTTGTATAGCAAATAAAAGGTGGTGCCGCAGGCGAAATTTTTTTGTTTTTGAAGCCAAAACCCTAGTAGTTTAGGTAATTCTTTTTTAGAATTTCGGCTAGAAAAAATGTGAAATTTCTTAATAAAAGCGTAACCAACTGAATAATCGCTCTTCTCTCACAAAGCTGAAAGAAAATAAGGTCGTATTAACACGTTAGTAGTCGTTTATAAGAGACACCACTGTACTAAAGAGAGCACGTGCATCGACGTGCAGCATTCAAAACTCTCTAAATTCTAAATTACTTGATGGAGATTTTTTTCAACAAAAAAGCGCCTCAATGTACTTACGATGAACACAAAGTACACATCAAAGGCGTCCGACAAAAGCGCTATCGACATAATATCGACTTGCGAAAGTGACGATTTTGTATTATTTTTTCGAAAAGGCGCAAAAACGGCAAAAGGCGCGGGTGTGATTTGCCACCCTGGCCATATGGCCAGTCCGGGCCTGCCTCCAAGTATGGTTTCATATTTTCGCTTTCACCCCGTGGTATGAAGTTTGTTATTTTCGTTTTTCTTTCGGCGCAGCTGGTAAAAAACTATTTTCACTAAATAATTGCATAATATCCTCTGGCCTTCCCAACCCCTCTCCTATCAACGAAAAATTATTCGAAATACATATTTTCGAGTAATTGGAAAATGCATGGAGAATGTCTGCATATGAATTTTAAATCTTATTTATTGGCTACTGCCACTGCCACCATGCCAACACAACTATGAAATAAAATCGCAAAATATTCAATTTCATTTGTTTTACTTGGATATATTTTAAGTGAATGAAATATGGTTTAACAAATACATTGAACAGCGTTCTTGTAGTAGGGTGTGCTTCTCTTGATTATAATGAAAAAGTAAAAATCAGTCAAGGGATCTGACCCACCCAAAAGGTGAGACCTAGTTTTGATGGAATTTAATCTAAATAAAAAAAAACATTCATTCTTCCGGTCCCCGTACCATATGTTGCATACACAATTCTAAAGAGAGTTTTCGTTTTACTGTCATCATTGCTTATGTGTTGACAGATTGCAGGTGATTTTCAGATGTGTAGTGAGTGTTTATTTAGACAAAAACGTTTTTGTTATGAATTGTGAGAATGCCTTCTCATCCAAAAGATAATCCATGTCCTAATATAAAACGAAATGTTGCAACTGTTGCATTGAAAATGAAACAAAATACCAAACGTAAATACCTTAAACGAAAAAAACAAAAATCTCAACAAACCATAAACGCAATACGAGAAATGTCAAACACAAACACCATCAATCGCAGTGTTGATAATGCCAGGAACGCTGCACAAAATCAAACGGCTGTAGCGCAGATGTGGAAAAAAACTTATGAGTCGATGATTCGATTGCAATATGAACATCGCATTCAGTATTGGAAGAATTTGGCTATAAATCGGAATACGGAAATTCATGAGCTAAAGAAAAAACTGCAAAACTATTGCAATCAATCGGATAAACTGAACACACACGGAGATAAATCTAAATCATCTTCTAACCACTCTAGCCAGGGTGATTTAACGTCTGAGTCGTATTTGGATTTCTTGGAAATTACGCTACGTCACAGAAAAGAACTAAAGCGCAAGAACTTGGAAACAGAGGATTCAGATTAGAAAATCTCAGTATGTACTAATTGACGCAAAAGTAAACCTAAAACACTTGTAACCTAGTTAAATCAAAATAAATCCGATTTAAATCAAATGGCTCAGAGCGAAATCAGATCTTTACAGTAATTTTTGTGTTGGGAGATCAGATCCGTCTGAATTATAGAAAAGAAAGGAAAGAATGTGCAAAATGTGTTCGCATTGAATAGAATTTAATAAACGAAGTACAAATGAAAACTATAGCTTTATTCATTGAACCTCCTAACATAATTTGTATGTCCATCTGGCGTGAATCGAAAGAAATAGGAGCTACTATCCGAGTATGGAAGTTGTTGGAGAAACATTTCGATTCCTTAGAAATCCATAGGCGAAGAAAATGTTTCCGAAATGCAGCAGGGAAATTTAATTATTTTATGTTTTATAGAAATCCATCGGGATTAAGTCCAATTTCGCTGTTAAGTCCGATTTTGCTGTTAGCTCGATCATTCGCGCACCGGTGAGTTTCATCCTCGGTGACAAATACATATGCAACAAAAAACGGACATACAACGTGTGCATCCTGAGCATATCATGACGCTCTCATTCCTCTATCGTAACGAATGAGAGAAAGAGTGGGCTTTTTCACTTGAAAACCCCGATATTCAAAAAATCTGAAAGTTATCTACGTCCTGCATGTGGTTTTATGAGGTTGTCCTTATTCGTTAACCCTAGGGAGTTTTTTTAGAAATTACGAATTTTTATTGACTTCTAAGGTTTTAGAGGAATAAATTCGCTTCTGCTTTGCTTAGAGAGTCTTTATGGATACTTTTAGTCCGCCTAACATTTGCTTTTTCATGAATTTATACGGCTTGGCACAAGATGGCAGCACAAAATTCAATTGTTTCTTTACGCATACTTCACGTTCTGATTCGCTCTGATCGTGTGGAAATGTTACATAATTTACGCATATTTCGCATGAGAATTTCAAAATACAAGGGCACTAAAAGCATCTATTCCTTCTCGATCAGATCCTATTTTTGTGAATCGAAATTGAAGGTAATTATGTATTAATTTGAACTACAGAGCTTATAGGCAGTTCTTAACAAAAAACGATGGCAGCGTATTGAGAAATGTGACATTAAACGACGTTACGAGGATAATAGATGCCGCACTTTTCGTTGAGAACGGCCTACAGTATTTTTTTTTAGCTGCAGAGGCGCCGACAGTCGGCGGCCGACTGCACTGGGGTGAGAGTCACGATCGCTCCACTTGAAGCAGTTCAACCGGGGCCACGCACCGGTTGCGATTGCGTCTGAAAAAAACAAATTAGAAAATTGAGCTCTGATCCTAAAATACCTATCAGACTGTGTGCGTAGCCAAACGATCGTTTTCTGGGTTGAAACGACAATATACCTATTTAAGAGCTAGTAACATATGGACAGCTGAGAACGAACACTTTTTTCCTACCGAATTATCATCAAGAAATTACAAATGAAATATCATATATATATATATAAATCTCAAATTGTTTGAATTTTTGGAAAATATGTTGTCTAGATCGATCCATCCTAATATTAGCCCCCATATTGGGAGGCATCATGACATGCGCATCACCGAAACCAACAACTTTCCCTTTGACACCGATCTTCTATCTCTTATAGCTTTCAAAATATTGGAATTTTTCTAAAATATTTCGTCGATCCACCCTCACATTAGCGGCCACCTTGGGTTCGGCACGGGCCCAATTCTTTTCTTGGATGCTCTTAAGGCTTTAATTACCTATCGAATAGAAAAATAATCTCAAAAATCGGATAGAATTTACTCGATTTATGTATACAAAACAAGAATGGCCCTAGTCGGTCCGCCTCTTTAGGGCTCTAGCTAGGTCAGCGATTCAAAGTAAAAAACATATGAAGGGACTCGTAAGAATAGATGTGGCAAACAGAGTTGATGTTATTAAAAGACTCGAACGTATTTAAGTAAATATTGCCTTAACTGCCTTAAGTGCATGAAATTACGTCCACATTAAATTGTATTGGAAATTGCCGAGAGGGCAATATTGAAAAACCCGTCGGAAAAAAAGATGTAAAAAAGTACAAAATTGACCCCAAAATAGACAAAAAGGTTCATCTCAATTTTTTCTACAACATAGGAATAAACCATTTTTTTGTGTAGGGCCCACCTAGAGAGACCTCGGACAAATACTTACATAGACAAAACCATTTCCCTCCATTTTCTCTACGACATAATGAAAAACATTTTTTTTTGGTTTAGGACAGACCTAAGGAAATGCCTCTGACACATACTTCCATATACAAAATGTTTCCCTTAATTTGCTCTGCAACATAGCAAAAAAAATTTTTTTTGGCTACGGCAAACCTGAGGACAGACCTGAGCTCCACTTCAGCCCTAAGCACATGCAACGAGCCCAAATTTGTTTCTGAATATAATTCGTTACTCGATTACCTCTCAAATAGAAAAAGATCAGTTAGGATTTATCCAATTTATGTAAACAAACACGTTGGGCCCTATTAGAAGCTCATTTTTAGGGTCCTGACTGAGTCCAAGGATTTCTAATCAAAAAATTTTCTGCCATAAAACGGGAGACAGTCCTAGACCTTTCGATCAAACAAAATTTGAAAATCGGAAGAGATTTACTCGAGTTAAGTACAAAAAACATATAGAGCGCTAGCAGAGACTCGTTTCGCGAAAAAGTTTCTTCTACAAACAGTATGGCTTTCATAGACCTGTCGATTAAAAAAACAATTTTGAAAATCGGAAAAGATTTACTCGAGTTATGTACAAAAAACACGTATGGCCCTAGCATAGGCTCGGTTTTAGTGCCCTAGCTAAGTCCAAGGACTCAAAATTAAAAAAGTTTCTTCCATAAATTGTCGGCTATGCCCAGATCTTTCAAACAAAAAGAAATTTGAAAATCGGTAAAGATCTACACGAGTTATGTATAAAAAACCAAAAACCACTTAAACGGCACTAGCTCGGCGGTCCTTGGGCCGACAGTGCCCAGATTCAATCCCATAAAAGATATTTCGATTACCTTGCAGGGAAAAAAAGTTTTCGAAAATCGGTTGAGTTTTACTCAAGTTATCGCGGTGACGGACAGACGGACATTTTTTTTATTGTTGATTCGTCATCTAAGGACCATGATCGAATTGTGACATACTACCACTTAGACAGATCTGCAAAGGGGACCTAACTGCAGCCGTTCTGAAGCTTAAGATCAGCGGCAATATAGCGAAAAATATTGTAGCTTCTGTGTATTTCCCTTAGGATAAAAACATACTTCCCCCTACGCAAGAAGTCATAGACTTAGTAAACTATATCAAAACCAATAATGTGCCACTATTGACGGGATGTGACGCAAATTCACACCACTCCGTTTGGGGCAGCTCTGACTGCAACCCCCAAGGTGATGCTCAACCAACCTTCGTCACTTCGTCCAGGCAAGAAGTCATTGATATTACCCTATCTTCAATCCACTTTAGTCACTTTGTAAAGAACTGGAAAGTCACTAACAAAATACTCACCTCTGACCACAGATGTATTACGTCCCACATCCATACTGACCACATTGGAAGCGTCAAATTCAGAAATCCAAAATGTACTGATTGGACGCTATTTGACAAAAATCTCACGAAAACTATACCCAAAACTAACCCAATAAATTCCAAGTCCGATCTCGACAACGTGGCGAGTGCCCTAACCAGCGCCATCACCGATAGCTTCAAATCCACTTGTCCGGAAAAGATCGTAAAAACTAGTCGATCGACTGAATTCTTTACTACTGAAATCAAAAAGCTTAGAAAAGAACTCAGGAAGGCTTTTAACAAAGCCAAACCGAGTAACCCTCTCGATAGCTCCTATGAGGTTAATATTACTCTCAGGCGAACCGTCCAAAAGAATTACAACAAGGCAATTCGGGCTAATCAAAGGGCTTTGCTCAAACAAGCTTACTCTTCCATAAGCTCAACATGGGCATCTGCTCACCTAGTCAAATCGTTGGCAAGGGATCCACTCTGTTCTATAGGAACTCTAAAACTACCTTCTGGAGAGTACACCAAGGACGAAGAAAGTACTCTGAAACACTTAATGAAGGTTCACTTCCCTGGCTCATCTCCCTCAAGCAACACCAATATTAACCTACCAGTACCCGGCAACATTCTCTGCGTGGGAGATAAAGATATAGCAAAGGAAATAGTTACGAAAGATAAGATCGTCTGAGCAATAGAATCATTTGCTCTGATACTCTGATCATATCCCGCAAGCTTGGAGAGGCGCAAGAGTAGTCTTCACCCCCAAACTTAGTCAGACAGTTTACACAGAAGCCAAAGCCTTTAGACCTATCAGCCTTACCTAATTCCTTCTGAAGACTTTAGAGAAGTTGGTAGATCAGATCGATATGTAAGAAATGGAGCACTAAAACAATTCGAAATCTATTCGAACCAGCATGCTTATCAGCCTCGCAAATCCGCCTAGAGCGCACTACACCAGTTTGTAGCCAGAGCCGAGTACGCTCTAGAACACGATCAATTTGCATCGGGAGGTTTCATCGACCTATCGAATGCTTTCAGCAACTTGATGTATATATCAATTACGAACTCATGCCTCGAGCATAATATTGACGCAACCACTACAAGCTGGGTTTATTCCATGCTAAGCAGCAGAATAATCTCAGCCAAACTGGGATTAGCAATAGTAGACGTTCTCACCTGTAAAGGTTGTCCTCAAGGGGATGTACTACCACCATTATTGTACATTCTAGTGAAAGACAGCCTTTTAAAGCTGTTAAACGACTCTGGGTATTTTACACAGAGCTTTGTCGATGACCTATCAATCATACTGGTTGGGCTATTCGTCAGCACACTGTGCGACCTCATGCAATCTGCCTTCCGATTAGTTGAAAGCTGGTGCAATCAACATAACCAGAAAGTAAATACGGATAAAACAAAACTTTTACTATTCACAAGGAGACGTAAAATCCTAGGTTTTAAAGCACCTGTTATCTTTGGTAAAGCTATTGAACTTTCCCCGTGGGTAAAATTTTTAGGAGTAATCTGGGATCCTAAAATAAAAGGACCTTCCACATTGAATACCGCATTCGCAAAGCTATTGCGTTGCTATGGATGTGTCGTAGCGCCTTCGGGAAAAACTGGGGACTCAGCCCAAAAGTCATATCTTGGATTTACACAGCTATCGTCAGGCCGATGATATCTTACGCGTCTTTCATTTGGTGGCCGCGTTGTCACGTTGGCACAGCCCAAAAACAAGTCACCAAAATACAAAGATTAGCACTCATAAGCATCACAGGTGCAATGAAGTCTATACCAACAGCTGCCCTGGAGGCTATTCCCCTCACGGGAGGAATGGAAAAATAACGGTAGTACCAGTATTGATAGCCAAATAATGTGGTACTCGGACGTATCGAAATTCGCGGATCTGACTGGAGCGGGCATCTTCTGCCAGGAAAGTCAAACGGGCAAATCGTTCTCACTGGGATCCTGTGCCACTATTTTCCAATCAGAAACTGTTGGAATAGCACATGCTGCAAGGCCTTGCTAGATAAGGGCACTCAAAACCAGCAGATTTGTATATGCTCCGATAGCCAAGGTGCATTAAAGGCCTTAAGTACATATAAATTCCGCTCGGCCACTGCACTCGGCTGCAGAGACAGAATTAATCTTCTCGCGACTAGCAACTCCGTTACTTTAGTCTGGGTTCCTGGTCATAGTAATATCCAAGGCAACGAAATGGCGGACAGTTTAGCTAAAGCGGGAGCAACCTGCAAGTCAATTGGCCCAGAACCACGACTTAAAGCTCCACCCTCTTTCTTTAAGAGCATTACCAACAACTGGAAAAACGAATCCTTCAAAAAGCACTGGATCTCGATAGACCACGCTAGACAATCTAAAAACTGTATACACCCAAACACCGAAAACAGTAAGTACTTACTTTCTCTCAGCAGGAGGAACTTCAGAAGAATGACCTCCATACTTACTGGTCATTGCCCTCTCAACAAACATTTACACACCATCAGCCTTACAAACAACAATCTATGTGCGAACAGCGGCGACATAGAAACCGCCGAACACCTCCTATGTAAATGCCCAGCATACATCACAGCCCGAGCTAAAAGCCTAGGAGCTTATATTATCCCTTATAACGTCATCTGGAGCATTATACCCAGCAACATATTAGACTTCCTCAACTGAACTGCTAGAATGTAGAATGTAGGTAGTCTAATGTGGGTATGCACAACAGGCCGAATAGATGCTTAGGTGCTGGAACTTCGCTCCGCCCAGTTAAACTAACTAACTAATGATCGATGCTCCCACTCTACTCCCGAGTCGAAATTGGAGTGGTTACAAACGTCGTGGTAAGACCAATGCCAGACCTTTGAAACAAAAAAAAGCAGACATTGCCCAGATTCAATCCCATAAATGATAATTCGATTACCTTTCAGAGAAAAAAAAGTTTTTGAAAATCAGTTGAGTTTTACTTGAGTTGTCGTTTTGACGGACTGACGGACGGACGGACCGATTTTGTTGAGAGGTAACCGAGTACCGAATTATATTCAAAAACGAATTTGGGCCCGGTGCCTGTGCTTAGGGCTCAAGTGGGGCTTAGGTCGGTCGGCCCTAGCCAATAAAATTTTTTTTTCTATGTTGTCTGTGGAATTATGTGTCCGGGGCCTTTACTTAGGGCCCTAGGTCGGTACTAAGGTCGGCCCTAGCCAAAAAATGGGTTTTTGCTATGTTGTAGAGAATATTGAGGAGAACATTTTTCTCTATTTGGGGGTCAATTTTGTACTTTCGGAGAGGTTTTTTACACCGTTTCTTTGGACGGGTTTTCCAATATTGCCCTTTCGGCAATTTCCAGTGCAATTTAATGTGGATGTAATTTCATACATTTAAGAGTTAAGACAACATTTACTTAGATACGTTCGAGTCTTTTTGCAACATCTATTCAGTTTGTCACTTCTATTCTCATGCGTATACGGGTCCCTTGCATATTTTTTTGTTTACATTTTCCGATCTGTCAAATTTAACCAAAAAATCACGAGTTAATTTTATCAAAAGAGATATTCGCTGAAGTGAATACACATAATGTAACACATTCGCAAAATCAAAATAAAATACATTTTTGGTAGCGCTTCGGATGCCTTCGGTGCATGACGTGCACTGGTTGTGTAATGTGTATGGACAGAAACACTGCGATTATGGAAACACACATGGAAGCACTGAATTTTGTTTAGTTGAGTTTTCGATGTGACAACACTAATTCAGTGACAGCGATGACGTTTGTCGTTCAATTTTTCATTTCAAGCATAAAAACGAAATAAAAACCTTAAAATAAATCACTGAAAAGTGTAAAATATCGATTGAGATTTGCAAAAAATAGCAAATAATTCAGTGACAAATAATTCATAAAAAATACTTCCAAGTGAAGCGTAAATAACAATGAATTAAAATTGTTCACTTCTCGTTAGATTTCTGTTTTTTTTACGTTCAAAATGGCGTGTATAAGCGATACAAGTCTGTGGCTGCATAATAAACTCGGTACATCAAATGATTCATGGACTAGTGGCTCGATATGCTCGCAACTGAGCAAGGAAGTGCTTCGCAATATTAAAGAATGTTTTTCAGATTTACAGACACAAGTCAAGCTAAAATTGTTGCTAAGTTTTTTTCATATACCACGACGCCTTGTAGAAGAGTGGAAAAATGAACTAGAGGAAATCATAGAAATTGCAGGTCTTGATACCGAATTGTGGGTATCAATGATCGCAGAGACCATAAAAACGTTCCCAAACACCGGATCGCTCAACACGGAAATCAGTGACTATGAGGAAACACGACCGATATTCAGCGATATGGTGAACGACTTGCGTAAACTAATTAACAAACATAGCGATATTGGAATGTTGCCGTTGGAGTGTCAATATCTAAATAAAGCCGCGCTGATATCGGTCGTCGGTCAACAACCACCACCCGTTAAACATTTTACTATCAAAAAGAAACCAAAAAGTGCTACATTGAAAACGGAATTGTTACAAAAATGTATGGACGCCCAATCGATAAAGAAAACATCAGCGCCAACAATACCTTTAAGGTGAGACCGGTAAATTAACAGCTGTGCTGATGAATAATTCAAATTTTTATTCGTTTTTAGAACCCGAGGAATGCCTAGAAAAATGACTGACACAACACCGTTGAAAGGCATCCCGTCCAGAGTACCTACAAGTGGCTTTCGAACACCAACTTCGTCACAAGGGCAAAATCGTCCAAACATGAGTAGAACACCCGCTGGTCGAAAGGATGGTGGAATTAAGCTACTCGATATTGCCGATCAACCGTTGGGTTATGCGGCGGCAAAGAAAAGGAAACGACAACAAGAACTAGAAGACCAACAGAAACGTGCGTTAGAAGCTGCTTCCAATCCACCTGTTAAACTAGAGCCGTTGCCGGTTACAACCACTCCCGATTACGCTGCTGGCCTTACTGCGTCCACGATTTATACTCAGCCTGCAACACCCGCGTCCGTAATAAAGGAAGCACCAACGACAACTACCACAGCGGCAAGTGCAGTTCCAACAACAATTCAATTTGTGAAAAGTGAGACAGTCATAAACGATGGCATGCCGATAAAGGCTGAGGTCATTAAAGTTGAAAATTCCACGACAACAACTACGTTCGCAAATCAAACCGAAAATAATGCTTCCACCAATAACAATAATCAGATCGTATTCGCTATCAAATCACCTAATTCCAATAAGACTTCCCTAACGAACTCTGGCACAACTATAGTTTCAAATGTTAATTCAATCAAACAAGAGTCTCCTAGAATAGTTCAACAAAACCAAAATTCGTCGATGGTAGTGCAACAACAGCAGCAAAGTGCACCAACGTCAACACAATCCTACATAACACCACCACTAGCCGCATACAATCAATCGAATGTTGCTAAACAAAAAATCAATGTCCAATCGGTGATTTCATCGTTGTCAGCCGCCAGCACCATGCCCACATTAACCGCCTTGTCGTCAAATTCCTCCATCGGACAACAACAAATTATTACACAGTCAGCGCAACAGCAACAACAAATCCAGATTCCCCAACAAATAGGTGCAACGAAAATCGTGCAAATTAAAACGGCGCCCACTATACAAATGGCCAATGCGCAAAGAACCACAATCCAAAATATTCCGCCACTGATACCAACCCAACAGCCAACGATTTTAAATATCCGAAATGTTTCAATAGCCGGACGGCCGAACCAAATTCAAACTACAAATGCCTCGAATATTTCGTATATTACAACTAATAGTCAACAACAACAGCAACAGATTCCCCAACAGCATCAAGTAAGTAACCTTCCAGCCCACGTGGTGTCACTTATTCATCCAATATTCATTCAAAATTCATTATCGTCGAAGAAGAAACAATCGATTTTTAACTTGATTCGGTCACGCAACGCAAATTTGTTGATGTTGCCGAATGTCGCTGAAATTCATTGAGCTAAAAACGCCTTTTTTCCCGATTGCTAATTTTCAAACTGTGAAAACTGTTTTCCTCTTGACCTTGAGTGTGTTCAGATACGTCATGAAGCTTGAGGAAAGTTAAATTAATGACAGCGTTCCGACGTAGGTCGTTCAGAAACCAAAGAGTTTCACCGAGACTATTGTGTGTAAAAGTATTCGCAATTATTTCCATTTTTATGTCATTTAATCACCTTAAATATTTGCACATGTCACTATTAACCTCTACAAAAAACACTTGTCACAACTTCAGAATATTATATCATTTTGTGGTAAATTTTTACAAATCTAAACAATAACAAATTTTCTTCATGACAGTTGGGTAATCCTTCACGACCAAAATAAATCGTGAAGAATATAACCTGAAAGTTAAACTTGACAACATTAACTGAGCAACCCTTGTTGAAGAATTTAGTATCTGAACGCACTCCTTATGCGCCTCATCATGAAATTCCCTATAATTTGACTGAAGCCAATCTGCCATACATCAGATATTTCAGCCAAGAAAAATCGAAAATGACCGACTGCTCGTAAATTGGCGGCTCAAGCCGTTTTTAACTGGCTCGAAGCAGATTTTTCGGCTCGAGCCGATTCTATACAGGAGAGGGTTCAGCAACTAAAATGTTCAGTTAAACTTATCGCTCAGTGAATTTCATGACGTTTGTCGTTCAGAAACGATTCACTTCCACATGAAAAATTACCCGAACAAACAAACGCAAAACAAAATTATTTTTTACACATTTCGGTTCCCTTGTTTTCAATTATTCGTCACGTTATACAGAAAATTGTTAATTTTGTTCAATACAAAAAATAACAGCAAAACATCAATTACCTTTCATGACATTTCTCACTATCTTCACGACCTAAAATACATCGTGAAGAATCTAACCTCAAAGTTAAACTTGTCAGCATTAACTGAGCGACTCAGTAAAACATTTTTGGTTCCTGAACGCGTTCCAGAATGTGTGGTTCTACCAAAATTTTGATTGATAGGCTTATGAGCAAGTCAAAAAAATGTGAGCTGTCAAATTTGCGATGTTCTTTTAGAAGAAAATCCTGCGTAAATAACAAACGATTCAAAATTATAGCTCATGTACTGAGAGAGGATGGCTCTCACAGGAATAATAGATGAATCAGAATTCAAAAAGTTTGAGTACGAAGGTCGAAAGCTGCTCTGAAAAATCGTCGCAATCCGTAGCTGATTTGCGATGTTATTTCAGAGCAAATTTGTACCTTTATACTTAAAGATTTTGAATTCTGGTTCATCTATTATTTGGGTAAGAGTCATCCTCTCACAGTACATGAACTATAATTTTGAATAGCTAATTACTTACGCAGGATTCTGTTCTGAAAAAACATCGTAAATTTGACAGCTCACATTTTGGCCACATGCTTTTAATAGCACGTCCGAAAAATGTGAACTGTCAATTTTGCAATGTTTTTTTAGAGCAGAATCTTGCGTAAATAATAAATTATCCAAAATTATAGCTCATGTAGTACTATGATAGGACTACTCTGAAACGAATAATTGATGACTCAGAATTCAAAAAGTTTCAGTAGGACGGTACAAATTTGCTCTGAAATAACATCGCAGACGAACTTGGAATGTGATTAATTTTCAGAACAACTTCCTACCTTCGTACTCAAACTTTTCGAATTCGGATTCATGTATTATTCAGTATGAAGGTCGAAAGTTGCTCCGAAAAATCATCGCATCCCAAGTTTGTTTGCGATGTTATTTTAGAGCAAATTTGTACCTTCCATACTTAAGCTTTTTGAATTGTGATTCATCTCTTATTTACGTAACAGTCATCCTCTCCAAGTATAATTTTAAGAAATTTGTTATTTCGCAAGAATCTGTTCTAAAAAAAACACCGCAAATTTGACATTTCACATTTTTGTGACATGCTCTTAAGAGCACATACCTTTCGAATTCTGATTTATCTATTTGTGTAAGAGTCATCCTCTCGCAGTGCATGATCTATCAATTTGAATAATGTTATTTACGCAGGATTCTGTTTTGAAAAAAACATCGCAAATTTGACAGTTCACGTTTTTATCTTTGAAACATTCACCGAAAATACAGATCATTGACGATCATAATATATTATCAACATCTTTGCTCTTCCATCTGTCCCATTTTAGCAGTACCCATTTTGACGATATATTTGCGACTATCCCTCCATCTAGGTTGAAATGTTACCGTGTCGATCTCTCTGAGGTAGCACGCTAGCACGCAAGATACGCCATCCCATCTTAGTTTGATTTATTGATTCGCACTTATAAACAATTTACATGTACATGATATTCCTAACCTAATTTCTAGAGTTATAGTACCAGCAGTATATAAAGTGATCTGACAATTAGGCCGCTTGGTTGGGCTTCTTTTGTATCCAATTTTATGTAAGTTTCCTGAAGAAGGATTACATTTAGTTCCATATGGTATGCGTCTCCAATTATAGTGCTGTTCGCGTTGAAGATTTCCTCTCTTAATCCTGTCAGGGCTGGAGCTCCCCTTTTTTGCTAATCTGCCTCCTCGTTTCCCATGATACCACTATGGCTTGCAACTCACATTGTTTTTTGAGCTTAGCTCGTTCAGTAGTTCGGTGCATTCAATTGTGATTTTGGAGGTGGAGCAGTGAGCTTTCGGAGATTTTAGGCACTCTTGGCTGTCTGTGTAGATAGTTATTTTCGTTCCTTGGGTCTCTTATGAGATTAATATTCTACACGCGTAGGTGATAGCAAACGTTTCAGATTGAGTTGTCGTCGCATGGCTGTTCAACGCGACCGATGATTCATTTATGTCGGGGTAGACTGCATAAATGCCGGCCCCTTACCCCTTCTTTCGTTTTCGATTCGTTTGCGAATTGTTCATGTGTGTGTCATGTCTGATGTTTCTACTTTGCCATGATTTCCTTAACGGGATTTCAATTCCAAATTTGTTATCAAAAAAGTGTTGAGTGCTACACTTGTCTGTGTGCATAAGTACTTCAGGGACAACATTTGCAGTCTTAAGGAGAACGCTTGCATGTCCATAGTTGCAGCTGCGCCAGCTCGCATTTGCCAGCCTTATTATTGTTGCCATGGCTTCTTGTTTTCCATATAGGTCAACTGGGATAGTGTCTGTGAGTATCTCTAGACCTTTCGTAGGTGTTGACCTCATAGCTCCTGTGATACCCATTAAGACAATCCTTTGTACTTGTTCTATGTCAGATTTAATTTTTTTGACTTCAATTCTGTGTTGCCAGAAATGGCACCCGTAAAATAGTATTGGTCTTATGATCACCGTGAATAGTCATTGTACAGCCCTAGGCTTTAAGCCCCAAGTTTTCCCAATGGCTGCCCTACATTGTCAGTATATCTTCGTGGCTTTTTTTAGTCTTTCTTCAAAAGTTCAATTTTTTGTCTAAGATTATACCTGGAAATTTTACGTCTTCTGATAGTTTTAGCTGTATGCCATTCAGTTTCGGTTCTTTGATGTGCTTTAGTTTCTCCTTGTTGGTAAAGAGTGCCAATTTAGTTTTCTATGGGTTTACGGTTAGTCCATTTTCAACACACCTTTTGCCCACTATCTTCAAGGCTGAGTTAATCAACAAGCTCAGCGTGCGCTCAAATTTTTCGATGATCATTACAACAAAGTCATCAGCACATCCTTCTGAGTTGTAACCTTTGCTATTGAGCTGTCTCATCTTCCAATCGTATGACGCATATGGAAATTCTCGGTTAGCAGAAATATTGCACTTGAACTATTTTCAAAGATCTTACTAAATAACTGAATTAAAAATGGCATTACCACTACAGCAGACGTACGTGTAAGCGAAATTATTGTCGCAAATGTCGCCCGTTACAACTTTGTATTTGAGATAACTGCAAAGGACAATACCATTCAGAATTAGATGTCCATCCTCGTTCGTGATTGTACTAACCCTTCTTCTAACTTGTACTCTCAAACATAACTGACGCAATAGTGAACACAACAACTTTTTTATGCATCGAGAAAGTGAACATTTCTTTTATCGGTTAAAATTATTCCCGTTTTGTGGTAAATTACAAGTGAGATTGCAAATCGGCTCGAGATGAAAATTCAGCTCCGAGTCGACTGAAAATCGGCTTGAACCACTTATCTAACTGCGGCTCGGCTGCCCGAAAATCGGTCAAATGCGGTTTGATCGGCGACTATCATGTCTGTCATGTCACATCGTATAAAAACTTGGCGAGGAGAATTTGTTAGAAAAAATATATGAAAATCTCTCATCCGACAACGTCGCTAAGTTTTTTATGCGTTGCATTGCAAAGCTTTGACATACTTTTGCAGTTAAATACTTCAAAGATCGACCCAATAGCCAAATACCAAACATTTTATGAGTGAAACTCATCAAACATTGCCTCAATTATTTGGTTAAAATACTGTAACGAAAATGCTGGAGTTTCCGTATCATTTAAATGTGATAGCGAGAGGTGTTCTTAAAATACGATGTTTTTTTTCAGCAAATACAAATTCAGCAGCAAATTATTCAGCAACAGCAGCAACAACAACAACAACAGCAACAACAACCAACTATTCAAGTTTCCAATGCACCAAAATATTCACAGGTATTTAATATTGGTGGATGCACTATGTGCGAATAGTGAAAAGAACGCACAGAAAAACGATTTCTGTGACTTCTGCAACTTTGGGTCAGGTGTGGGTCAACCGGGTCAACCCACTCCGATCCTTATATGAGCCATATTAGCAAGAACCTGGTTTTTGACAAAGCAGAAGCCCCCTAGTTTTTGTGACATTTTGTAAAAGGAAAAGCTCTCTATTTTTGTTAGCTACAAAAGCTACATATTCCCTAGCTTCGTCAGCCACCTAGTTTTGTGTAAGGAAAAGTTACTTAGCGTTGTTAGCCACCTAGTTTTTGTGACTAAACTCCCCAGTTTCGTTACCCACCTAGGTTTTGCGGCATTTTATTGAAGCGCAAACTCCCTAGTTTCGTCCGTCTCTTAATTCTGTGACATTTTGTAAAAGGAAAATCTCCCTACTTTTGTCAGCAACCTAAGTTTGATTAGCCATCTGGGTATCAATTTGAATTTGAAATTTTGACTTCAAATCGTAAACTTTCGGCTCACATACCAGAGACGAGAGTCGCCGATTTTTAGCTGGCCGAAATCGGCGGCTGACGAATAAATGTACCGCTGCCGGCGCCGACGTTTTTGGTCGGTTAACTACGGCTAGCCGCTGCCAGTGATTATGGCCGGCTGTATTCGGCGGCTGGTGAAATTTGCCCGTTTATAAATCATTGTAAAATATTCCTAATATTTTTCTGCAACTCAACTTTTCATATTATCATATTAAAGAAATGAAAATCTTCTTCAAAGCTAGTGTGGGAACTTAATACTAGTTCCGTCGAGAAATGAAACAACTATCTTCATCAGCCTAGAAATCACAACGGTACTTTGTTCTTGAAAATGGCGTGGTGGATGTGTTTGGTTCGTGGATAAAAACAGTTATTCACGCTTCACACGCATGAAAATCGTTATTTTTGCCTTTGTGAGGAATAGGAAATTCCACCTCGAGCAATTTTCTTCTGTCGGTAAATCAAATACTATTTCAAATCTCTTGATTAATTTAACGAGCACTGCTCACTTCAAACCTTTTTTAGCGACATCTCGCATTTTTCTAGTAAGGAAATGTTTTCCACAGCTCAGTCATAGATCAGACATAATTTTAAAATTTGGTTTATTGAAGTAGAGATGAGAGGGTCGACCTTTTTTCAAAACCCGACCCGGATCGAACCAGACCCGAAAATTTTTTTCGAAACCCGAAACCCGCTACCCGAACCTAAAATTAATTTGGCTGTATCAACATTGACATGGATACAAAAGCAGAGGTATACTAAGCCCGACTAACTTCTAGACTATTCTGATTATCCCGAGTATTCTCAATCTAGTACTATCTGAAAGTCTAGAGTGGTTTGAGACGCGTTTATTAGATACGAAATTTATATCAGCGTTGCAAAATATGAAATTTAAATAAAAGAGCGAGACCGAAAAAAATGATACAGAAACCCGACCCGACCCGAACCCGAACCCGACCTGATCCGAACCCGAACCCTACCTGACCCAAACCCGACCTGACCCAAACCCGACCCGACCCAAACCTGACCCGATTAAAGTTTTCGAAACCAGACTATTGAATTTTAATGTGTTTTTAGAGAAACATTTAAACCTTTTTATTGTCGGAAAAAATGAAAATTTATACTACAGCCGACGCCAGCCGACATTTTTACCGGCGGTTACACCAAGACGCTGCCGGCATTTTTTCGACGGCTTAGCCGATCTAGCTGCCGGACGCCAGTCTTTTTTCTTCGGCTAGACGCCGCCGCCAATTTTTTTCGGCTCTCGTCTCTGTAACCTACTAAAACGAAAAACCTTGCAAGCCATTTTATAGTTTTAACTTTATATGTAATGAAGTAGACACATTATGACAACATGTTCTTCATTATAAACAAATTCAGCAAAATGTACTTTTCGTCGATGTGCGAATAGTCCTTATATGTCCTTACAATGTGCGAAAAGCGTTTTCGTTTAATATTTCTCCCTCGAAAACAACTATTTCTGACAATGTTCGACTCTGCCCGGTGTATCACGTCCTTCGTATTTGGTCTGTGAATGAGTTCTCGCTGTTTTTTTGCTGTTTTAAGCGTTCATTTCAATAAAAAAATGAATGAATACATTAATGAAAATATTGTCCATCGCTAGCCATTACTATTTCCCATCTTTCAGATAATTTACGGATTCCGTATCCGTATCGAAAGAATTTTTGAGGCAAACCAATCAGAGAGCCATTTTTTGATAACCTCGAACGAAGTGAACCGATGTCCAATCAAATCGTTATTCATGCAATTGAATAAGTAGTAATCAGAAGGGACAATATCTGGCGAATACGACGGGCTCGTTCCAATTAAATAGTTCTTCACGACTTTTGCGACAGCGTTGTAATGTAGAAAAATTAACTTGCGATGTGTATTGGTCCATTCTGGTCGTTTTTCGGCCAGAGCTTGCTTCAAACGCATTAACTGTTGTCGATAGCGTTCCTCATTCATTGTTTCACCAGGTTTCAGAAGCTCATAATACACCACACCTTTCATATCTCACCAGATACACAGCATTCTCTTCGAACAGTGAATATTTCGTTTTGGTTGCAATGGACTTGGCTCACCTGGCCTTACCCAGGCTTTTAATCGTTTGGGATTCTCGTAATAGATCCACTTTTCATCACCAGTCACAATTCGGTGCAAAAATCCCTTTCTTTTATGTCTTTGAAGCAATAATTCACAATTGGTTTTTCTTCTTTCAATTCATGTGGCACTCAGTGTGACATTTTTTAATCATTCCAATGGCTTTTAGACGTTTGGAAACTGTTGTTCGATCAACTCCTAGTGATTTTGCAAGATCTTCTTGCGTTTGACATGAGTCTTCATCGAGTAACGTCGTCAATTGTTCATCTACAAATTTTTTTGGACAACCTGTCAGCATTCTCTTTGTCTTCAAAATCAAAATCAGCACTTTTAAAACGTCGAAACCAGTGTCTGCATATTGTTTCTGATAGAGCATGTTCACCATACGCTTCTACAAGTAATTGCTGAATGCTGAGCTTCAGCCGCAGTGATTCTTTCTTGGAACAAAATTAGGCATTTTTAATGAACGAAAAGTTTCTGTTCTGCTAAGAAACGTGTTATATTGTTTACTGAATTTTATTGACAGTAATCATAGCTGTTAAAGAAATATAGTTTGACTGACAGTATCTGACGCCATCTAACAATAATCGGCGAGAACTCATTCACAGACAACAAGATCCTCGGGAGATAATATATCCCGCTGAGTAAAAATATCGCCCGGTAGAAATATTTCCCGCTTGGTTTTCATATACCTAAAAAATTAGTTTTTAACTTCCGTCGAAAGATGATTGAGTGATGGGTTTTCCTTCTACTGGTGCGCAGCAACACCACGGTTTATTCAGCAGTTTAACGCGGGGGCCAGTTGGCAAACTTGCCTGGAGTAGTCTGCTAAGTTGACCCCTGCAAATGTTAGAATTTCGGAAGTCTTCGGCACCCCAATCGCTATGCATAGTGATCATGATGGTTACTGGTAAGAACTCTATTGGGTGAAGCAGCATGATTGTGGTTCCTCCCACAAACGGAAGTAGTAGCTAGGCTTCTGGTATACAACCAAGAATGACATATCGGAAGCCGATGCTGTAAAGGTTCTTTCAGATCCGCACGTCCATCCACATAATTTCTATTCCCATTCGGAAGAGAGTTCACACTTTCGATGTGCCTCTTTCCTTTCATTTCTATCCGTGCAAAAATTCCTTCGCAAAAACTAAAATTTGATTCAAGTATTTGTGCAATGAACATCAATTTATCATTTTAGGTGGTTATGTCGTCGCCCAACGTGAAACCGGGCAATACAATCATTTTAGCGAATCCTAATGTGCAGACTCAGAAAACGTTTATACTGCGGACAATTGGGGCGGATGGAAAGACAACTTTCCAACAGGTTCCACTTAGTAATTTGACGGGCCTAAATTTAGGGAACAACGGAAGCAACATGACGATCGTGTCCAATCCACCTAATTTAATAAAAACATCAACGCCCAATCAAGCGCCGCCAAATCAACAAATTCCTGCATTAGTGCCAACTAGCAGTTATACCCAAAACATGCAACCAGTAGTAATAACACCGACAAATCAACAAACTATTCCCCAACTTATAAACCAACAGTCACAACCACAACAGCAAACGATGCAGCAAGGGGCGACGATAATACGACCAGTTCTCCTAACAAATCAACAGGGTGTCAGTATGATCCCACAAGGACTGACGCTGATTCAACGACCTGGTCAGCAGCCCCAGCTTGTGCAAACACAAACTGTTCAACAGCAAGCCCAACAACAGCAGTCAATTCATCGGACCATAATTACACAGCAACCAGAACAACAAATGAGACAAGTACAAATTCGACAAATCCAACCGCAACAAATAATAATTCAGGTAAGCATTTTGTCATGCGACCCGTTCGAAGTATTCGCGTGAAGAAACGCCGTTTGAATTGACGTTTCCTCTCACATTATTAATTTTTTCTGGTGATTTTAATTTTAATTTTTTATACAATGTTCCTTCTTTGAAAATAGTTTTATTTGTAAAAGCAGCGCCGCATCGTAATGAAAAAAGAAAAAAGCGAGGTCGAGGGGTGGCAGCACTCGCAAGTCCCTAACGGAGTTTGGAGCAGAATTCCATCCGTAAGGTTGCGGCCGCCTGCAGGGCAAAATAAATACTCGCCGCAGGGCAGAGCCCCCTTCACTTTAACAAGCTTTTTTACAAAAGGCAACGCTACAAAGCATTTTATAGACACTTTCTTCGACTTCTCGATTGAATACTTCAGCCAACACATCAAGAACAATAATCTTAATGCAGAGTCTAAGAGTCTGCAAGCCATACAGTCCGAATCCACAAATCGTCAAATTGAAACCATAAGATGTGTCTGCGGGCTTACTTTAAAAAAGTCCTTTGCTGATCAAACAATACATTTTCTGCATCCCTTATGTGTTTGGTTTGGTTTTATTGGGGAGTTTGGAAGAACAACAATAACGTAATTCCAATTCAAATACTTAATAGCTAAATTGATTGCAACCTAAGCTATATGCTTCTTCCAAAAACACCTAGGCCATTCTTTGTTGGAATCATTGCGCTGTACTCCAACTCCTTCTTGTTAGTTACAATTTTGCCCTAAACAAATTAGCTAAATTAAGCTCCAGTTGCCCTTCGGGAGTTATATAGAAATCTCCCAAGTGCTTTGTTCTGAGACTCATCAGTGCTGGACATGTGCACGCAAAATGTCTCGCTGTCTCTGGCTCTAAGCTACATCCTCTACAAACTGGGTCGTTTACGATCCCTATCTTGTTAAGGTGATAGTTCAGGCACGTGTGCCCCGTGAGAATTCCAATTAACGTGCGTAGCTTGACTCGGGCCAGACTGAGAAGGAACTTGGTGTTCTTTTTATTACAGCCCACCAAGAATTCCTTCGATTGTCTGCAACTAGTCAAGTCCCACCTATTCTGATGGTTTTTTCCGTTTCTTTTCTCACCAGAGTTGTAACGAAACCCGCGTATCTTCCGACGGCTGGTTCGGCTCCAAAGAATTTGGCACTACTTCCACTCCTGGCTAGTTCGTCGGCTTTTTCGTTCCCCAATATTTCAGAATGTCCAGGTACCCAGGCAATCTTAACGTTATTGTTGCTTGATAGGATCTCTAACATTGAGAAACATTGGAGAACTAACCCTGATGAAAACTTGGGCGACGACAGTGATTCTATCGACGATTCACTGTCCGCACAAATCAAAACTCTCTTGTCTTCGATCCCAGATCGGATCATTTCTTGGCCGCCTTCACATATGCCTATGACTTCAAATTGGAAAACGGTAGCATGCTCCTCTAGAGGCAAAGACATACTGTAATTCAATTCCTCTGAGTATGCTCCTTCTCCCGCACCTTCTTCAGTCTTAGATCTATCTGTATACATGACTACGTCTGCCTCTATTGGCGGCACTCTATTCTTCCATTCAGGCATCTCTACTTCCCCGAACTTCCTCTTCAAGTCCGACAGAATTCTAACATGGCCAAAACTTCGGTCTTGAGCAAGCCAGTTCTTGTTTTATGAACAGGTCGAGCGGTGGCAGTGACAGCAACACCTCTAGAGCCGCTGTTGGCGTCGAGGTCATCACTCCTGTCTCAAACTCAAACACGCCAATCGCTGAACTTTGCCTATTTTCTTCTGTACCACACCAATGTCGGTTTGTGGTGCCCAAACCATGCAGCCTAGGTCTCACAATCGATCTATACATCCAGTACAAATCCACTGGTTTTAGGCCCACTTCTTTCCAATCGTGATGCGACATTGCCTCTTAACGCCTTTTTGGTTCTTTCCTCAATGTGTTCTCGCCATTCTTGCTTACTATCTAGAATGACTCCGAGATACTTGACTTTTCAAGTGTACTTGTGTACTTAAAGTCGAAATCTTTTGTTTTCAGAACCAACCTACAATAATTACACAGCCTCAGCAGCAGCAGCAGCAACAGCAGCAACAACAACAGCAACAGCAGCAACAACAACAACAACAACAACAACAGCAACAAATGCAACCTCAACGTATCGGCTTAAGTTTAAGTTCTGACCACGCAAACAAAGCTCATGAAATGTTTAGACGGGCGAATCGAGTTACGCGACGTGATAAAGCATTAATTCTTAGTTTTATGGCTGGCTGCCGTGAAAATCCAATGCCCAGTGCGGATAATTGCATTGTAATTAAACTTAGTGATTCTGAAGAAAAAGTGAAAACTGCAGCTAGTAACAGTTTTTCGGTAATGAGAGTGGAAACATTTATAAAATTGGACTATAACACAGGTGAATGGGAGAAATTTCAAAAGTTTGGTCGCATTGAACAAACGCCGCAACAAATTCAACAATAATAACATCAAAAGTTTGAATTACTTTTTACCTTTGATTTTAATTTTTATTTAACGCATTTTAAGTTGACAATGTTAATTTGAATGCTAGAAGAATACATTTCTTTTGTTAGAGGAAACTGAACAAGAACTTGGTCGCTTTTTTTAATTTTTCCGAAAATTTCAACGAAAATCTGATATGCTGCAGGTATTTCATAAAAGTAGAATTGAAGGATTTTTTTGTCAGCGCGCTAAGAAAAACTCAATTTCGTATTTGCAACTTCTCCCTATATAAACGAGATCAGAAACTATAGATTTCTGTAAGCACACACACACTTCACATGCTCTGGTTTTTTCGCCAGATTCCCCTTCGAGCTTTCGCCCGACTAACTGGGAACAGTCCGACAACCTTCGAATGCATAAGTTAGAATTGATCGATATATATGGAATTTGCTTGTACTGCGCAAGCGTTAAGCTTAACTAACCAGAGAAGTGATAAGGTGGCGAGGTAAAACGCTTATGTGACGGTATGGGAGAGAACCAGCCCAATTTTGTACGTAATTCTCTCCCATGGAACCCAGCTGACATTCACATAAGCGTTCTACCTCGTCACAGGTGTACCCACTGATCATTTCTCTGTAACTAACAGATTTTCGCAAGTTTCTTTCACTTATGTTTTTACACATTCGAAGGTTGTGGGATAAATTGGAATGAAATGCAATGTATGTGATTATTTCGAAGTTTTATCACTGTAAAACCGAAAAAGAGTAAAATCGAGAAAGCTTTAAAAAGCTTTCAGCATGTCATTGACTGCGTGCTCTACAAGATACTATTTGTATGGAGTTTTTTTTTCGAAAATCATGAAAAATTCGCAAAAGAAATAGGAAATTCCGGGACTTAAAATTCCCCTCTTAGAATTTTTACAATTTGATTTTGCATTTGGTGAGAAAAGCTGTAACGAACTTTCTCAATAGCGAACTAAAACTTATTTCTTAGTCTCTTCTCAAAGTGATGCGAGGTTTTGACGATGCGAGACATTGACGTTATAACTAGAAAAAAACGATATCGAAAAAACAATATTTTGAAATCCATTTTTGTTCGTTATTGGAATAACGTTATTCGAATAACAAAATTATTTTTGTTATTGTGATAACTTTATTCCGATAACTTTATTAAGTGGCGATAGCTACTTTATGTTTTCAGTCTTCCTGTCCGTCCGCCCGTCTGTGCACTACACCTCACTGCACCAAAAGAATCAACTTCTTTGACTTCACTCTTTCGCTACTTTTCTATACCCATTTCAATGGGTTATTTCGTTATTCGAATAACGTTATTGTAATTTTAAATACAATTTTTGATAGAACGAATGCAATTCCGACTCGACATGACTGATTGTAATTACACAAAAGCGAAAGTAATGTACTAAACGAGAGGGAGAGGGAGAGAGAGAACAATGATATATTTTGTTTAGAGGTGAGCGGGTCTCTTGAAAATCTAAAAAACCCGACCCGAATTAATTTCACGGATCGGGTTGAGTCTTCACCGGGTCGGGTTTTACTTAGATCTTGTCGGCTCACAGACCAGGATTGGTCGGGTCAGGTTGTAGCCCGCCTTAACGAACTACAAAACAAAGCACCAAGCCGTATCTGCACCTCATACACAATACGCTACAATGTCAGCTTACTTATTTTTTTAATTAGCCAATATTAATTCCCTCTAATATAAACGTTAACATTGAAGTACAATTTTGCAGATATGATCTGAGCTCTAGTATATGAATGTCGTATCAGTAACATATTAGAGAGTTTGGGCAAAGCGACTTATAGCCAAATTTATAAAATATACATATAGCTATAAGTAATAAGTTATATGTTTACGTTAAAAGTTACAAGTTTACGTTATAAGTTACGAGTTTACGTTACGAGCTATGAGTTATAATATATAAGTAACAAGTTGCAAGTTTACGGTACAAGTTATAAGTTTATAGACCAGATCAGTATTGTAGCTGACCCAGATCAGCACTGATCAGTTTTAAAACTGATCTGAACTGATCAGTTTTGAAACTGATACTGATTAATACTGATCAGTTACAGAACTGATCAGTATTAGTACTGATCAGTTTTAAAACTGATCTGGATCAGCCCTGATCAGTTTCAAAACTACTAATCCAAATCAGTTTTGCAACTGATCAGTTCTGATGCGGATCACTTTTGCAAATGACCAGTACTGGTCTGGATCAGTTGCAATCTTGATCTGGGCTTTAAACTTATAATGTTAACTTATAACGTAATTTCGTAACTTAGGGACGGTTCATAATGGATGTCACGCAAAAATTACCATTTTTCTGAACATAGATCATTCCCTGTCACGCGAGCTCCAAAGACCATTTGACCCCTTTCTGTCACGTCACGAAAAAAAAATTTGAAATTTTTTTACAAAAAATAAAATTGGTATTGGAAGAAAGTTATAGTAGAAAAAGAAAGAAAATTATTCAAAATCCCATGGATTCTTCATTCGTGTGCTTAAATCGAAAGTTGGCATCACGTCTTGATCGATGTTTGATGTTGGTAATTCTAATGGTCTTAGGTTTGACGTTTTCCACAAAAAAACGTGAAATTGATGTGTCACCTGTCGTTCATACTTACGATCCACCATCGCAAATCCACCATCGGTGTGACGTCACGCGACGCTCTCAAGACCGATCATTCTTGTCACAGACTGTCGCGCTAGCCTAGAAAGACCAATCATCCTTTTCACGTGACATCCTTTATGAACCGTCCCTTATAACGTAAACATATAACTCAAAACAAATAGCTATATGTATATTTTATAAAGGCTATAAGTGGCCTTGCCCAAACTCTCTTTTAAGTGTAAATTTTGTGCCAGTAATATTCATAATAGGTCACGGAGGCAGCAGTGCCCCTTGCGACGTAGCTTTCTGAAGCTTGGATTTTTGGATTCTTCGTAAAATTCTAGGCAGAATTGCTTTTTCACTCATTAAAATCGGTTTAGTAGAGCAGGAGATATCAAGTACGGAAAATTGGCATTTTGTATGGAAATGGGTCAAATTTAGCTATATGAATTAGAGATGAGCGGGTCGACCATTTTTCGAAACCCGATCCGGACCGAACCCGACCCGATAACATTTTTCGAAATCCGAAATCCGAACTGTTTCAAAACCCGACCCGGACCGAACCCGACCCGATAAAATTTTTCGAAACCCGAAACCCGAAATGTTTTCAAACACGGCTCGGACCAAACCCGACCCGATTAAAATTTTCGAAGCCCGATACCCATTAACCCGCTCATCTCTAATATGAACTGCCTAGAGAATGCAATTTGTCAAAAATGTCAAAAACTTGCAAAACTACTGATATCACAAGTCCTCATGTCTGCTTACAAAACATTCAAAACATTCGCTTGAAGCAAAATGCTTCAACTTCCTCTGATATCATAACTTTTGTAACTGGAAGAAAAATGTTTTGAGAGTTAAAACTTTATTCGTCACACCCTTTAGATATCAGATGATTTGTAAGCAGATATAAAGACTTGTCACGCGTATCCACTTTGTTTTTTGGTTATAAATTTTCAAAAGTAAAACTTCAAATAAATGGTGGCCGTCAAAAATCCCGAATGCACAAATCCGAATGTACAAAAATCCCGAATTACAAAAATCCAGAAAATTTTTACCGAAATGTATTAGCAAGATCCGAACCGATATGCGTGACAATCAAAACTCGAGTGTGGTTGTAGTCACATGAATACAATGAAATAGTCTAGCGACTTTTTCATTTACAATTACTTAATGGCGTGCATGTATTCCAGTTATTGTTGACTAGGTTTAAGGAGAAAGAAGTTTTTTGAGTTTCGTCTCAGCGATGGTGAACTTAAAAAGTAAAAAAAACGGGGTCGAGGGGCGGCAGCTTCCGCTGTGAGGGGTCAAGGGGGTATAGCCCCCCTTGCGATGTCTAAGGGGCAGAGCCCCATGCACGTTAAGCCGCCTGCAAGACGTAAAAAAAGCCGGCCGCAGGCGTAAAAAATAAGCAGGCGCGGGGGTGAGAGGGCAGAGCCCCCAAACTCAAAGTCATTCGTATCAATCAGGATTTTAATATTTCACAATTTTTGTTTTCATTCGGGATTATGGTTATTCGGGATTTTTGTACATTCGGGATTATTGATTTTCGAGATTTTTGTTATTCGGAATTTTGGATTTTCGGGATTTTTGCATTCAGGATTTTAATTTTCGGGATTTTTGACGGGAGCCCAAATTAATACTATAAAATCTTATATTATTTGCGATCGGGCTCGGGTCAGTTTGGGCTTTCATAAAACAAAAAATCGGATTTCGAGTTTGGATTGGGTTCGGGTCGAGTCGGGTTTTTTCGGGTTTGGGTCCCGACCCGATGTTCACTTTCGGGTTCGGGTCGGGTTGGATTTGGAAAAAAGATCGGCCCGCACACCTCTAATTTTGTTGCAATACAATTGAGAAGTTCGGAATTGTATTTGTGCTATCAAAAATATTCAATTTCTATTTCTGGTATTCCAAAAGTTTCACTATCGTTTCAGTAACTTTGTTATTCGAATAACGTTATTCCATTAACGAAATTATTTTCGTTACGACGGATAACGTTAACTAAAAGTGTTGTTCTTAACGTAACGTTAATAACTTAATAACGTTCTTAAAAACGTTATTAGAAACCTCTGGCGAGGGATGGACTTCTCTCAAAAATCCTTGAACGAATATTTGTTTTCGTTTCTACTCATAAAATCACTCTACGAGATGCATGTTGTCTATTCATTTTAAAACGTTTTTAGTAAAAAAGGTAAGAATTTTTTTTTTGAGACCATCGTTCATCTCTAACACAAAACTGAATGTTGGCTTGGTAACATGACAATTCGAGTTGTGTAAATATCTACTTTCAGCTCTCCCGTTCTTATTGTCAAAATAAACCACCAAAAAACTAACATTCTTTCTCAGTTTGTCCGAAGATGTAACCGGTTTCTTATGTAATTTGTGCCTCGATATACAAATTCAGACTGAACAATAACTCCCGACCGTCGTGAGATGGTGGCCAATCGCTTATAATTTAAAAACAACAGAAATGGCATTATTGGACACACTGAGAATTTTAAAGGCTGGAAGATAGAAAAGCTAAGCATCAAACGCATTTATTATTTATTTGCCGTCCTGTGAATTGGCGACATATATGCGATTTCATACAAAGAAACACCTGTGTTCTGATAATCTCGAAAAACAGTTACAATGTTTTGTGGTCTGCGTTCGTGCACGTTAGGGCTGTGCAGAAATAATGTTCTACCAATATGTAAATCCAATGAATCAATTTGAATTGAGACCGGCATGACAGCAGTTGCTCGATCAACGGGAACAAAAAGTATGGACATTATTTTTTAACAGGTCGCCTAAACGCTGTGCAACAAGTAATTTGTGATCCTTTGCAAGTGATGAATCCTGTTTGCCACAGGAGTTAAGTAAAATCTGAATGGAATTAGTTGAGAACTCCTTCTGGAAAATGTAAATTCTAAATTTCAATACGTGCAAATTGCATAGCATTGCGTAATGTCTAATAATATTTTTGTAAATAAATCCTAACAATTAAAGTGTTAGAGGAGCTAATTAGTTAAAATAAATCTAGGTGAATTGTTTCAAATACCTAACTATGAACGAGAGATGAAAATCAAATATAATTATAACAAAAAATAAACAAAATTTATTAAAAAAGCTAAAATTCTATAAAAAAAATGTACAAACATTTCAAATTTAGTTCTTATATGGTGAAAATAATTAATTTTATTATTACTTACAATCAAACAATAATAGTTTTGCATGAAACAAAGCGAAAAGTCTTGGAAAGAAGTTAAGTTATAATCGCTCTAAATATAAACATAAATCTGAAACATAAAATAATGTTTAAATATTTTGTTTCCTTAACGATACGGAAAACGACGTTTCGTGTGTCTCTCGAACTTAGAAAAACGTTTTACGTATATATTGCACCTAACATATGAATCTTTGAGGGAGTTTTATGTTTGTAAAAGACATAGCATGGTACTCATAAACTACACTTGCTGTAATAATGTTACTTTTGTTCTAATCCAATATAATTGCGTGAATCATATTAGAGAGATTGGGCAAATCGACTTATAGCGAAATTTCTAACTTATACTTGTAAGATATGTCATAAGTTGAAAATTACAAGCGAACTATAAGTTGTAAGTTATACTGATGTCGCAGTTTCAAAGTGGAGTTTTGAGAAAATGATTTTTGCGATTAAGAATTGCGCGACTTTGATTTCTCCCAAATTGAGAGAGTGCTGTGAGAAGCTTATTCTCATCATTTGTCAAACAATGTCAGGCACTTAATTTGGGATCATTCCATGTCGAATCACGCAAAATTAAATTCAACCATCTCACATTTCGATGAATTGGTAGGAAATCCGTATGACGATTCATAGGTTTCTGTGTTCGAAAATCAGTTCATAGAAAAATGACGAAAGTCTGAAAGTGCCCAAAATGAATTTTTCGAAATATTTAGAACTGAAAATTTTTTGTACACTCCAACCTTCAGAAGGTATGTGCTGCTGGAAAGCTTGTCCGTGGGGATTGAAAAAAAAGCAAAATGAAATTATTTTAGTGTCGCTATATGAAGGGTCATCTGATGATCTCGAAGAAAGTATCTCCCGATTTTGTGAAAAATCCGTCTGTAGCATAATTTTTATGGCATATTGAAGAGCTACAAGTTCCATCGTGGGAAACGTTTTTTAATTTTTGCGTGATTTGATGTGGAATGACTCTTTGCACTTAAAAAAATATCACTCCGTTTTGAAAATGCACATGCGCGTAGAGAGAACTTTGCTCTATTCACATACGCATTTTGAAAACGGAGTGAATTGAGAGAGTGTAGAAGGAAATTTATTCTCATTAACTGCCAAATAATGTACAACGGAATAAAATTGAGAGAGTGTAGATGGAAATTTATTATCTGTCAATGTATGGCGCAATAAAATTTAGAAAGTGCTGAGAAAATACGAAAATTCCATATTTAGACTGCAAAAAGTCAAAAAGTATAAGTTATAAGATTGATGAAGATTGATTGATAAGTTATCGATTATCAATCATCATAATTTATCATTAATCAATCATCACCAATAACAATCAATCATCTTTAATCTTCTCACTTATAACACTTATAACTTTTATCTTATAGCTATAAGTATAAGTTAGAAATTTTGCTATAAGTCGATTTGCCCAATATCTTTATGTTTACAGTAATCATTTAATGTGTCTATGGGTCCATCGGGATCAAAACTCGGTCTATTCCAATCCAAAAAACGGGCAAAAAAACCCCGCCTCAATTGAAACCCGAGATAGCACCGAAAATCACAGCGCCCTCTGGGGATCGGGTGAAGGATACCCCGCTTACATAGGCCATGTAGCAGCCGATTTGAAGCCGCCACCCTTTTTGGTTCAGTCAAGCAGAAAGCCGACAAGGCGCTGAAATATGGGCTTGAAATCTCCTAGAAATTTCGCAGAATTCCACGAAAAAAGATTTTATTTTCGAATTTTATCTTAAAATAAATTTTCAAGCCCCCACTGACCCTTTTTTTGTGTCAGCCGCTGTCGGCAATTTTCAATTTGCTCTCGTGCCTGTCCTCACCCTCTCCGAATATTCCCCGGAGTTGATAGTCTACCCTAAAAAATGTTTGTACATTTTTCCCAAATCATTTCATTGAACTACGCTTTTAAATGCAAATGCCTCCACCCCCTCTACGTGCATCCTCGCTAGTCTCTGCTACAAAATTTAAATTTTTCATTAATGTCGCTGAGCACATTTTATGGTGAGTTGCCGATTATATTATTTTGAGATATGAATTGAGTGGAGTGAGCCGTTTCGTGGTCATTCAAAATGAGAAAACTACATACCTACTCTTACAGAAAATTTCAAACTTATTTGTAAATATGATTGGCCTGGACCTGGATCAACCCGGAGAATGTTCAAATTCATTGTTACGAATTAAGAAATAAATGAAATATTATTCAAGCCACACTTCAAGTGTTGAACTGTTGATTCCACACAACTCTCAAAGTGATATCACAATAGCTTGAAAACTAGGCGGACACTAGGACACACCCCAATACCATTCAGAGGATTGATTGTTGTTTCTCCATAGACACAACGAAGGACATTTGTGTAAGAAATGAGGAAATTGTTGATCCCGTCTGGTGGATTTACGTGTCGTCCAGCGGGAACCGAGAGAAATATCACATCCTTTGACAGGATTTCAGCAAATCGACGCATTCAGTGCTACATCGGCTTCTGTCAAGCAGGGACGAGAGCCGGTAAAAAAGTCGACTAGCGGCGGCTGTAGTACAAATTTGTCATTTTTTCCGAAAATAAAAAGGTTTAAATATTTCAATAAGTCAAAATCTATAAACACATTAGGATTCGATAGTCTAGTTTCAGGCTGTATTTTCCGCGATTTTCATTGTGGTCCGAATTTAATAAACCAAATTTTGTCTCACTAGGTAAATGCGAGACGTCGCTTAAAAAATGTTTCAAGTGAGCAATGCTCGTTGAAGTAATACATAGAAAAAATATGAAATCTCTCATTTGGTGGCAAGGTGTCTGTATAATTTTTCAAATGATGATGAAAATTTGAAAACTTGAGTAAAGAAACATATAAAGAAATAATTGCGTCAGCCGCCGAATCCAGCCGATCCTAAGCACTGGCGGCGGCTAACATTTAGCCGTCAGCTGCCGTTTTCGGCCAGCTAAAAATCGGCGGCTCTCGTCTCTGCTGTCAAGGTAAAGTGAATTTTTTTGCTAAAATCCACATCAAGAATCATCAGTTATGCCGATCGGAAATGCATCGATAATGAATCTCGTTCATCATATAAACATAAAGCTCTAGAAACTTTTCTAACTGGACTACATCCAGGCCATGTCAATTTACCTCAATTTTGAGAAGATTATGTGAAGGCCTGTTTCTTCTGGTAATCTAAAGGACCAGTCAGGGTTCTCTTTAAGCTGCCTTCTCGCCAGGTGCACACAGTGCCACTTCAAAATCTCTCCTAATGCTACTGCGGCCTATACTGATCAGCAGCTCCCTGAACCATGTTCTATCAGGCATTGCGACGAAAATCTCGTATGTATTCCTCCGTCATAATTACCCCAACACGACAGTGGCTCCGCACTGATCCATTTTTCGCTCTAGACAAAATTTTTATATTTTTGATCAAAACTGTAAAATCGGCTCAATAATTTCTCCTTTTTTTAAATGTTGACTGCGGCGTATCTTATTTTAGAGCTAGGGCGCTAGCGGGAGGAGGAGATTACGAATTAACAAATACTCGGAGCTTAATAAAAAATTTCAAAAAGTCACCTGTCAATGTTCAGTGCCCTTACCGCGATTCAAATGGAAAAATCCTTATTTCAGTTCCTGCAATACACAGTGATCCATCTATAATATAAAATCCAAAATGTCGCTGCACCTCACTGCGCTTCACTACACCTTACTGCACCTTGCTGCACCTCGCTACACCTTGGTGCACCTCACTACACTACACCTCAGTGCACCTCACTGTACTTTACAGCACCTCACTTCATTTCACTGTACCTCACTGCACCTTGGTACACATCACTGCACATTTGTTGCCGCACCTTACTGCACCTGACTGCACCTTTGTCATCTTACTGCACCTTGGTGCACCTTACTTCACCTTGATGCACCTAAATGCAATTTACTGCACCTTAGAGCAGCTTGGTGCACCCTAATGCACTTTACTGCACCTTGGAGCAGCTTGGTGCACCTTACTGCAACTTAGTGCACCTTACTGGACCTTACTGGACTTTCGTGCACCTTACTGCACCTTGAAGCAGCTTGGTGCACTTTACTGCAGTCATCCCACTAAAGTTAGACAATCGAAACTTACGACACTCCATGAAGTCTAAAAAGGAATGCAATTACCAACCATTTTGCTGCAAAAATAATCACCACAATTTCAGAAAACGATGTACTCCACGAAATTAGCACAGAAATCTCTATTCAAGGTTTTGAATGAAATATATGGACTTAAGGAAAAGAAAAAAATTTGTGAAAATCGGCTTAGTAGTTCTGGCGCTGTGTGAAAGTGAAAATAGGGGAAAATTTTGTTTTCCTGCATTGATCGATCCAATGCCTGTCCCTAGCCAATAGGCTGGCCCAAAGGTCGACCCTAAAAAATATGTTTTTGTTTTGTTATTAAGAAAACTCAGCGGAGCATTCTTGACTACATAAGTATAGATGGGTCCAAGCTCAAAGTAGGTGACTTTGTGTGACTCTTTTAAGCTACAAGACATACTTTTGACTTTCGGCTAGTATCCGAAATAGGACTGCGAAACTATTCGAAAAAAAATAAAACATATGGGAGTCTGTTAACTTTTGTCGACTCCTGTTCGCTTTCGGAAAAGAATACATGAAAAATCAACATTTTGGTGAAAATAAATGGAGCCTCAGATTTTGGTGAGACAATTTGTAAGTATTCAGTAGTGTTTTGTCAAAAGGAGAATGCGGAAAACCGCGGAGAACGTTTTTGAGCCACTGCTCAGTATGACATTTCTGTCAAAATGGAGGCGTTGTTCAAAATCGGGCACTACGCCAAATTTACCAAATAAGGCAAAATCGGTACAAATTAAAAAAAAAATACTGTAGCGTTGCTTGTAGCTCATAACAGATTCAACGTCCTTATCCGATTTTGCCTTATTTGGCGTAGTGCCCGATTTTGATACACGCCGCCATTTTGAAAGAAATGTCACACAGTGCACTGGTCATACAAAGTGACTGCCGGACGTAGCACTGAACACATCAATTTTTTTATGAAATAAAAATCCAACATTTGCAAGTGTATTGAGCATAATTTGAAAAAATATGATTTGTTTGTTCTCAAGGCACTTCATCAAGATCAGGTTTTGTTCATCTGTCTGCGATTAACTATTTTAGTGACTACTTATAGCTACTTCATTTATACACTGAATTTCTTTAAAATATTTTTACATCAGAAAAATTAGTCGTAATTAAAGGGGTCAAAGGTTCTATCAATGTCTTTGTCTTATGGTTTTTGGGCGTTACAAATTATTCTATGGTTTAAGTCTCTGATTATTTAAGTAATGCTGACAAATGTGGAATGATTTCGGAAAATTCTTGTTGATCTTTCGAGTTTTGTGTGTCAGCAGAGTCCAAATTCAATGCTGATATATTGGGAATTTCAGCAGTGATGTCCTCTATAGTCGAACTCTTAGTCGAAATAGTTCCCTGATTCATATTTAACATTGAAATCATTGGTACACAACTATCGGATTGTGGCAAGCGAACGTGTTCCGAATAATGATCAGACAATGTTTCTTCCGCTATAGTTCCTTGTTCTTGCGTAATTGTTGATCTATAAGGAGTATTCTGTAAAATTTCGGAAAACTCTGGCAGGTAAGAAGAATCGCCAGCAAATGAAAGTTGAGATCTTGTTTCAGCGTCTATCAATGGTTTAAAATCGGTATCATTAAATCGTGTACTACTTCCCGACTCGTCTGTCTTCAACTGTTGGTTGAGTATTTGTTTAGTTCTAATTTCTTTAGTTTCTCCATTAATATTGACGATGTCTGAAGAATGTGGAAGAACGTCCTCGTCCTGATCGTCTTCATCACTATCATCGTCCGGTGGTAACGTAATATCTACTTTAGCAGCTGGTCCTTTGGTAGGTCGTTGAGGAGGTGCTTCTGTAAGGAATAACGACATTTCCGTTGAATATGTCAACCGAGGCTACACCGAGCATGGAAAGTATGTGAAAAAACGAGTCTGTGAGCGAACTCATTCCATGCCCACAATGCACTATAACTCACCACTTAATAAATGAACCGCGACGTAGTCAGCAGCTCGAAATAAAACCGATTTTATCAATAATTCTAAAAGATGACTAAGAGATGGCTGAATGCGACCAGAAGTACTCCATTCTTCAAGAAAAATTTGAGCGGCTGGTTTTTTCAGAGTAGCAGCCGCATTTTCGACTAACCTGTTGGGAAAATATGATTGAAGTCATCTAACGGAATTGATTGTTTGATAGAATATAGAAATATATAGATAGAAAACACACGTCGAATGGTTTATTTCTCTAAAAGGATAGGTTTCAGTCCACAAAATTTGATTGAATGATATACTTACTTAATGTGATGGAAATCATACTTTGGTTTATCTTCGTTTAACTGTTCCTGGTGTGTTAACTCAAATGGCACGATTTGCATAAGTTTCTTCCACGCAAAATTTTCATTTAAAATTTCTGCAATTTTTAATAACTCCGTCCGTGATAGATTTCTGACTAGAGTTGTACGAGTGAATGCCATTGTTGAAATAATCTACAAATAATGTACTTGTTAGAACAGAAGTTGTTGCGGTAGCGATAAGGTTTTCGTGCAAACTGAACAACTTTTGATATATTTTCTGTCGGTAATAAAGGTTTTGTCTATCGTCAAAACAACAATCACAACTTTTTTATGTAATGCATAACTTAATCTCATAATTACCTATTGCTATGTTGAATTACGATAAAGGAATTACCAAAATATTGACTCATTCACCTCTCTAGCTACTTTTGGTTGAAATCAGTTTACGTAGCATACGAAAAAAAATGTCTACATTTCATGTTGTCGTTCTGACTCTCTTTGACTTTATTCAGTTAGAAAGGGACGATCCTTCTATTCACTGTGTGAAAAGTCTACAAAATCAAGACATTCATTCATCACCGCACGGTTCATCCATTTGGTAAACAAATCAACAAGTAGCACACATAGCCAATGTGTTTCACACGCACATCACAATATTTTGGCAGATAATATACCTTCAAAGTTGGAGTGCGCAGTATATTGCGACATAGAGAATACATGGCGCACTATCTGTCGCACTCCAATTTTGGAGCGTATCAGCCAATCTCGGAGGTAATATCTGTGACTCTCAAATTTAGTCTGGTTTACGTCTACAAACAACGATGAAGTCATGATGTCACATTTCTACGTTACTCATCACAATCACCTTAACACCTGCTCTGACTAATTTCATTTAGAAATCGATAACTTCAGCTTAGAATAAATCCGAAATCAATTGTTTATTGATCTTCAAACTAACTACTGATTCATTATCGCTTGTCATAATTCCATTAACTTTTTAGACATGATAACTGAATCATTGATTGATAGATAGTTATTGATGCGGCTAGAGCTTAGGACTTACACATTGATTAGAGTCGGTAGATGGTGTAGGAGTAGGCTTTCCGTTTTAGACTGTCCCGAAATACATTCGAAATTCAATTCAATTCAGTAATTTTCTTCAAAGAAACAATCAGTCAGGAAAAACAGTTTTTCCAGGGTAAATGATACGATTTTTAGGTTCTTGTACAAAGTAATGAATCGAGCAAGTGATTATTGGATTGATTAAGGGCAAAATCGGTCAGAATCTTTCGAAGATATGGTCGAAAAAGTGGTCAGAAACGTGGACCTAAAGAAGCCAACAAAAAAATTTGGTGAGAGTCTGCTGCGTACTTCGGGCCATAGTGTGTAGTGTAGACCTAACACGCCACTCAGCATCAGACGATAGTTGGCAATTTGTTTATGAATATTTCTTTTATAATCAGGTGCTGTGCTGTCAGGGCCGGACTTGCTACCCAAAAGCCCATCGGGCAAAATCTCAAAAAGGCCGTAGATTTGGATTTCAAAAGGCCCGAATCGGGTAACTTTTTGGAGCAAGTTAAAAAGCTTCAGAAAGTATATTCGGCATGTGTAGCGGGGGAGGAGGGGGAGAAATTATAGGCGTCGTTAGACTTAAAGTATTGTGTAAACGCCCCCCATCTTCAACAATTCGTCAAATTAGATTTTCTTGAAAATGTGTATTCGAAATAAATTAAAAATAAATTTTATTTCCATATGGGAAAGATGTCAATACATGTATATTAGGGTGGTCCAAAAAACTAAACTGTCGAAAAGTGTGGGACACCAGCGTTAAAAAAATCTAAATGGGTCCATGATAAAAAGTGTCTATGGAGGCAACTCAATCTGGAGTGATCTAGGGGTGCCGCAAAATCAAAATAGTCAAAAAAACCCAAAAACAGTGACAAACGTAGACTTTTATGAAATTACATGAAACTAGTATATAGTACATTACATCACAAGGAGCTAAAACGGTGCATTTAGACCCAGGTGGTGAAAAGCTCAAAGGACCTTTTCACCACCGTGGTCTAAATCAGCACCGTTTTAGCTCCGTGTGTTGTATACTATTTTTCGCGCAGACGAACAAAGAGTCAGATTTCGAACAAAACACTCAACAAACTTAAGTTCAAATTTCATATTATGATCACAGTAAGTATACGATTCAATTGTGTCACCTAAATTGTTTTCATAAGATTCGTTGTTTACTTCTGTCGAAATTGTTTTTATTGAATTTATTTTTCAATTCGCGTGTGATTCTTAGAATTGAGTGGATAATAATATCGACAATAGGTGTGTATCCGCGCGTACCATTAAAAGTGAGACTAAAATGAATTTTTATTTTATATTATATCGAACAAAATGAAATCTTATTTTGTTTATGTTGCAGGTGGGTAAAAAATGACATATCAGACGACAGGTGGGTTAAAAACGACATTTCAGACAGGACAAAAAATGACATTCGCATGTGACTCGAAACAGATTACTTTAGGATCTAAACTAGGTGAGAAAATCTAACGTTTTTTGTCCGTCTGCGCGAAATAGTCATGTTCTAGCAGAACGCTGTTTTGATTTATTTCGAGTTTCCGCACGGTATCGGAGTCATGGGAGCCCATTGAAGAACAAAGTGTACCCAAATTTTCCGAGCGCCAGACCGCGACGACGACATCCGGTAGTGGCAAGCTAAGTTCAAGGAAATGTAAGGAATGAATAGTACGTCTAATATTGAAAATAACAATTGGGTTCAGTTTATAAAGTTGAAGTGAAACTGAAGCAATGACCAAAAAAGTGGTAAAAATTAAAAAAGGTTGTTGTTGTTGTGGTTTTTTGTTTCATGGTGGGTAAATATACATGTATTGACAACTTCTTCCCATATGGAACAGCGAATAAAATAGCATACGTTCCATGCTGTGAAAATATCTCATTAATTCGATATCAATTTCGGCTCGGATATGCAACCACACGATTCAAAACTCTACCCATGTCAAAAACAGTTTCCAAAGCTTGTTGCTTGAAAACACACTCGTGAGTTCCGCTCATATCACAAAATTGATCCCTCATGTAATGAATTATTTTCCCTGCATATAACGTAATCTACTATTGATACTGAATGTGATGCCTTGCTTTATTATATTTTAACGTGTACGCACACGGTACGTTGAGTGTACGCTGCAGGTTCATTGCTATGTACATGCAATTTAACATGCTAGGCAGTAATGATGCGACCTACGTAATGAGCCATTATGGTCCAGTTCATCCAGAATGAACTTTTCTTATTTTTATAAAGAAAAAAAACTATCTCCACAGCGCGATTTGAACCTGGCACATTCACAGCTGCGTCTTGTACGCTAACCATTATCTTACGGATTCATGTAACAAACAACGATTAGAAATCAAACACTTAGTTGTAAGGGCATAACAAGGCTACTCGATTCAAAAAGTTCATATGTCGTTGATTTTGATTAAACCATAAACAAAAACATAACCAAAGACCCGTACGTATCAGAATAGATGTGACAAACAGAATAGATGTGACAAAGTGACTCGAACGTACCTAAACATACATATAAGCAAATAATCCAACGTTTTCTGTTCGTTTATAACTGTAAGAATTTCAAAGATCCATAGAAATTACCCAAGGTAACGTCAAAGGCCCTACCGAAGTACGTCTCAGACCATTCAAATCTAGAAAAGCTTATATCCAAGGACTAAGTCGTTTTTCCCTAAAACCCAGAAACGCGTGTTTCTAAAATTTTATTGTCTACAACTTTGCCTTTGGAAGCAACTTTCTACCTCTCATAGTTCTGGATATCCGGGTCATCCTGCCAAATTATGGAAGTGGTCATATACCAGGATTGGGCCATATTTCCCCAAAAACCCTGAAACACGTTTTCTCTTAAATTTATTTCTCTACAACTTTGCCTTTGACAGTAAATCTCCATATTGCATAGTTAAGGAAATTTAGACGAAAAACTGTTTTCGTATATGGCCAAGAATCTCAATTTCGTCCATTCCATTGGTCCCAGTGCCCAAACACCTGTACCGATTCCCAAATTTTTTCCCAGTTTTGTGTCATCAAATGCTTTCATTTGACACCAAAATGAGGAATTTCCGTGCTATACTTGCTGAGATATTTGCAAAAAAGCTTCACCGACCCTCGAAAAACAATATGTTTTTGGTCACTTCCTCGACCATATATATCTCCGGAATCACTTGGTCGATTTTGCTCATCTTCGAACTTGGGAGGCATGTACCTTTTAGGGACAAAAAAGTTTATGCTGATCGGTTGAGCCGTTTGGAAAAAAAAAGTGGAGACGGACGGACAGACGGACGAACGGACATTTTTTTTATTGCTGATTCGTCATCTCTAGACGATAATAGATGCATCCCCCCCTCCCACTTCGATCTACCCCATGTTACAATAAAATTGTTTGTAGTAAACGTGTAGAACTTTTATACTTCGTACGGGTCCAATAATTAAATTTTGCCCAAAAGGATTTTGGTGAAACATAATGCCAGTCCGTCGTGCGTGATCGTAGGATTCCTGTAAAGTACTTAGTTTCTCAATCGGACTAATATATCCCGAGAAATAAGGCTTTGAAAACATGATGTGATCAATATGTAAAATTTGTAAGTCGATATCGATTGAAAGTCTATTTACTTCATTTTTATAAGAGCTTCTGTATAAAAATTAATAGACGTATTTGATGGAATGCACGCAACACAAAAAAATGTAAAAAAGACTAGGATTTGAACTGAAAACTCTGGAAAAAATGAGTTTATAACGCCGCAGTATTGCTCACTTATCCTTGCGTCATTATCACATCGACAAAGAAATAACAAAATGAACACAGCACATTGTTCTACGATATTTCATTCGATATTAATTTAGCCTACTCTAAGAACTCAAATAGTGTACGCTGTAATTCAGGAATTATTTTTTTCGTTTTCAAAATGTTTAATATTCAATTGTTTGTTTCAACGACCGAGTGCTACTACGTTAAAGCATAGTACAAGTGAGGGCATGTAAACAGCCTGTAACACAAGGACGATTACACGATCTTGCTTTCGGCTCGTTTTTGCAAACTTCGCCCTAATGTTACCGGCTGTTTACATGACCTCAATTGTAATGTACAATTACTTGCGAAGTTAAAAAATAAAAGTTATTAATTTTAAAAAGAAAGAATACTAGTCTCTTGCAGACAATAATTATACAAAGCCCCGAGGGGCAGATAAACGTAGAAAATCCTTTTGCACTCAAAAGAAAACCAATTTTGTTAAGACAATCCTCAAATTCATTGAAAATCTTCAAAAAAATTCTTTGAATTGCAAGAAAATCACTGAAAATCAAAGGAAACCATTGAAAATCAGAAAAAAATCCCTACAAATCATGTTAAAATGTTAAAAAATCCTCAGAAATTGACAAAGACTCGCGCCCAATCAATACAAAATCCGGATAATGCATCAAGGTAATCGCGTGCAGGAAGTGCACATATCAGGCAAACAAAAAAGCGATGCGGAGGAGAAAATATCTCCTAACAGGGCTTGGGGCTGTTTCATGGACATAGAAGGAGCTTTTGACAATACAGGCGTCGTCGATGTAATTGAGAAAGCTGACAGGCAAAGGCAAACAGAGGACATAGCTGTGAGATGGATTGTCAGAATGCTGGGATGTAGAACTGTAGAACTGTGGAAAAATATTTGCTATACCGCAACCAGTTTGGAAGTGACCAGGGGATGCCCTCAAGGGGAATATTATCACCTATACTTTGGTGTATGGTAATTGACTCTCTACTGGTCAAGCTCAATCAATCTGGAATTTTTACCCAAGATTATTCTACAACCCTGGGGGATCTGATGAGAGGGGCGTTGAGAGTAGTAGACGAATGGTGTAAAGAAAAAGAACTCCGAGTAAATCCAGGAAAAACAAAGTTAATATTTTTCAAAAGATAACACAAGATTAATGAAGTGGAGCTGGGGAGTTTTAGACTCTTTGGGGAAATACTTAACCCTAGGGTGATGGTAAAATACCTAGGGGTCACCTTCGACCATAGCATGACATGGATAATGCATCTAAATGACAAGCTGGTCAAAGCGATTGGTATCTTCTGGATGTGCAGAAATGCCTTCGGAAGAACCTGCGGACTTTCCCCAAAAGCTGGATCTATACAGCTGTTGTAAGACCAACGTTTTGTCATGGGTGCATTCTCTGGTGGCCTAGGGTGCAGCTAGAAATAAGAAATTTATTTATTTTATTTAGCGTATGGTTATTCTCCAAATTGTACAAATTCTGAAGCGTCAGTTTTTTAAGTGAACATGAAAGTTTATAGTTTCAGCGCCGCTAACCAATTTACGGCGCTCTCCGTTAAAGTGATGAAGTCATTTAATTGTCCCGAGTATCTATTATTCGGGCAGTCACGTAATAAATGGTCAATAGTTTGCCTTGCCTCACCGCAGCTGCAACTTGGATCGTTGGTCAATTTCCACTTGTACTTCATGTCATTGCAGTTACCGTGGCCTGTCCTTAGTCGATTTAGGTTGCACCATAACTTTATTAGCATTAGTTCATTCTTGTCATTTAGATGCGCGTCAAAATCGAATAGTGGGCTTTGTATGCCGTTGTTTGTCCATCGTGATTTCCAAGCCACTATTTGATCAAAACCTTCGAGGTGCAAGTTGTTCGCTTCAGGAATCGGTGGTTTCCTGGATTTCAACCTCTTTATGTTGGGAATAACCAAGTCGTTGTGCAGTGGTATTTGGAGATTATCGATTGCTTTCCGGTACTGTTTCAAAAGTGCGTTTTGCCGTCGAATATCAGGTGGAGCAATTCTACTCAGTGCTGGTAGCCAGTCGAGTGGAGTGGATTTAACTGATCCCGTTATTATTCGCATCGTTTTATTCAACTCCGAATCGATTTTGTCGGTATGGGCAATGTACAGCCAGGACGAACAACAATATTCAGCGCAAGAATACACTAAAGCTAGCGCCGTCGTTCTTATACAAGATGCATTCGCTCCCCACGAGGTGCTTGTCAGTTTGCGTAGCAGGTTATTTCTCGTACTAAGTTTTGCCTTCATTTTAATGGCATGACCACGAAATGTGAGAGAACGGTCGAGCTTGACACCTAAGTACACCGGTTCGAACTCATGTCGCAGGATCACTCCGTTAAACAATACTCGCAGTTGCATTTTTGCCAGGCGATTGCACAGATGAAAACATGACGCAACTGTCTTCTCAATATTAGGGATAAGTCGCCATTTCTTGCAAAACCGTACAAAGTTGGTCATATCTTTCGTGAGATTGCTGTTGATTTCACTAAATCGATTGTGCTGGAAAGCGAAGGCCATGTCGTCAGCAAATAAAAATTTCCGTGAAATGGATGGCGGCAGGTCGTGGATATACAAGTTGAACAACAAGCATGATAGAACTGCTCCTTGGGGAAGTCCGTTGTTAAGTTTCCTAAATCGCGTGCACTGGTCGTTGAGGAGTACTTGGAAAAGTCTGTCGCTGAGCATGTTGCACATTTGTAGGCAGGGCACTGCTCTGATGAATTTATACAGTAGCCCTTTTATCCAAACCGTGTCATAAGCCGCGGTCAAGTCTATCAAAATCACACCCGTTTTGAGATTACGTTGAAATCCGTTTTCAATATGGTTTGTGAGCGTGAGAACCTGTTCCGCACAGCTGCGATTAGACCTAAAGCCTGCTTGCTCATCTGGACTTAGTCTGTCGATGTCTGGAGCGATGCGATTGTAGATTAGCCGTTCAAATACTTTGAAGGTAATTGACAACAGTGCAATTGGTCGGGTGCGTCTTCTGGTTTGCCAGGCTTGAGCAGTGCAATGATCTTGGTTTTCTTGAAGGCTGCCGGTAATCTGTTAGATGCAAGCACATTTGAGAAGAAGCGTGCCAACCAGAGCCTGGTTCGAGGGCCACTGTAGGTCACAAATTCCGGATAGATGGCGTCGAAACCACTGGCCTTACCATTCTTTACATTTAGCAGCGCCGTGTTGATATCGTCAACGGTGAATTGACGAGAATGTTCGCTACTGTACGGAGTAGTTTTCCGAATATTGTGATACGCTTGGGCCACTTTCTTTGTGAAATTTCGGTGTGCTGGAGCTTTCGAAGAGCGGACAATGCGCCTTGCTATACGGTCAGCGTTTATTTTGGGCTTGTTCCTACTCAACTTCGAACTTCCACCTAGTTTCCGGATCAACGCCCAACCCTTCCTACTTGAGTGAACTAGGTCGATAGTTGAAATAAGAAAAAAGGGACTAGATAAGCTCCAGAGACTAGCATGTTTGTGCATGACTGGAGTGAAAGTTACCACGACCACAAAAGCACTAGAAACACTTCTTTCTATCCCACCGCTTGACCTATTTTTAAAATCTACGGCCTTTAGCTCAGCACTGTGTGCTGTAGAGAAAACAGAGCAATACTTTTGTCAATGAAGTAATCAGAATGATAACGAGATGGCGCTGATCAAGTTGTGCTTTTGGGCAATTTTCAATGCAGTTATACAAATTCAAATAAAAAAAAATAAATCAGATAAATAAGGCAGATAAGATTTTGTTAAATGAAGAAACATTTTTGGACCCGTACGAAGTAAGAGTCCCATGCATTTACCTCTACGTTTGTAACCAGTTGATTCGAGGGGGTGGAGTAGGAGGGAGTCTCGATCATTGTTCTTAGATGCCAAATCAGCAAAAAAAAAATTTGTCCGTCCGTAAACACGATAAATCGAGTAAAACTTAACCAATTTTCAAGCTGAGGTTAGTGGTTTTCAGTCTTTCGTAAATCTTTTCATATTTGCATTTTTTTTTTTTGCATGAGAGGTCTAGGCATGCCCGAAAATTTATGGCAGAATATTTCTTGATTTCTAGTCGTCGGACTCGGCCACGACCCTAAAACTGAGTCCCTATTATGGCCCCTGTTTTACCTAACGAACGGTAGATACTGCCAATCTTACAGCAAGACAATTGAGGCTTGCCAAATAAAGCTTCTGCATCTTAGCGTCTATAGCACTATAGTGTAACGTCGTAAGTAAAATGTAATGAAAGGATTGCATTCACTATCAAAATTTTGGTCAATATTTTCTTAAGTCCAGAATTTCACTTTTATAAATAAACAAATAAATAAATTAACAAAATTACAGTACACTTCGTAATTAGTGTTTAACGAAGCGTCTTCATAATAATTAACAAACTAAAAAAAAAAAACGTTTACGACTCATCAGTACACCTTGCCTACTAGACCAAATGTACATCAGCACACTCGTTCACAGAATATAAAACAGCACCAAACGAATTTATAATTCCTGTACTTCAAAGCGTCCAGAACACTATTTCACCTAGTCCTTCGTTTCGATTTAGGTGGTATATAAGAAAGTGCACTCTTCATCGAATGATATCAGCAGTCTACGAAAAAAAATTTCTGATTTTTTTGATCGTATGGGGATTTGATGATGCCTCAGCGCATTCACACCTAGTATATCTAGCTTGAATATGGGGTAAGGTTAGTAAGAGGTGCATTGATCAACTTCAAACCTTGCAAAAACGATGTTTGAAACATGCTTGCAAATCGAGGCAGAGACACTCCACGCTGGACTTGTTTTGGAGTCTGGAATGTGAATAGTCTCCACGAGCACAGTATTTGTACTTACATATACAATGCGATCTCTGGGAATATACACAATGCGATTGATTTTAAAAAAAGGGAATTGGGTAGTTAGATAGGGTAGCGGCTGATTGCATATGAGCGGAGTGTGGTAGTCCGTGTCATGTGCCAGGCGTGCAACTGTCTAACTATCAAGTTCTCTTTTTACGTCCACGTCGTAGTTCCCGGGACCTCAATTCTCTTCGGAGTTTTGTGCTAAACTTAAGAGTGCTACCTGACGACTTGCCTACGGGTCATCGGGGAAACGGAAGTAGGTTGGGCGTTAAGTTAACCTCCAAACACCGGAAAAAATGGATACCGGTTATGAACTCAACAACACAGCTTCGGATCGGACAGGATAAACGGCAACGACTCAAGCAACGGAAAAAGGACAATGATTTAAAACTAGGAACATGGAATGTAAGATCTTTGTTGCGGCCAGGAGGATTGAGATCTCTCACAAGTGCCCTAAGAGCGGCAAAAATTGACATCACGGCAGTGCAAGAAACGAGATGGCCTGGAAAGGACACCATGATCAGTGGAGACTATAAGTTCTACTACAGTGGGAAAAGTAATGACAGTCCAAGAGAGTATGGAACAGGTTTCATCGTTTTCGGCACAGCTAGAAACGCGGTGATTGGTTTCAAACCTGTTGACGAGCAATTGTGCTCTCTACGGATGAGAGGAAAATTTTTCGACTATACTCTTATTAACGCCTACGCACCCACGGAGGAAAAAGACAACGAAGCGAAGGAGCTATTTTACGAGAAACTGGAGGAAATATATGATGGAGCACCGAAACGCGACATTAAGATTCTGCTTGGAGATCTGAATGCCAAGATAGGTCGCGAAGTCTTCTATCGTCCCACAATTGGTAAATACAGCCTCCAGGAAAACACTAACGACAACGACACGCGGGTAGTTCATTTCGCAGCATCAAGAAACATGGTTGTGAGCAATACGTATTTCGAACATAAAAACATCCACAAAGCGACATGGGTACCACCTGGTGGACAAACCAAAAACCAGATTGATCACGTTTTGATAGATGGGCGCCCTTGTTCAAATGTAATTGGATGTCAGGAGCCGTAGAGGACCAAATGTTGATTCTGACTACTACTTCGTTAAAGTGGTTGTTAGGTCTCGCATATGGGTCCAACACAACCGACAACAGGCATTAAAAAAGTGGGACGTTGAAAAATGCAGAACGAAGACATAAAACAAAACTACGTGGATAGTTTGGAGAGAAAAATTATTGAAGAAATGGTCAGTGAACAACGCAGCATAGACAATGCGTGGAATCAAATTAGGCGTAATGTAGAGAGCGCCGCAGCAGAGATTTTGGGAACAAGAACGGGAAATAAAAGAAATAACTGGTTCGACGATGAATGCCAGCGAGCTCTGGAGAACAAAAACACAGCTCGACTAAAAACTCTGAGTCGATACATTCGAGCAGGCCAGGCAGAGTACCGTTCGAAGAGAAATTTCGCTCGAAAACTGTTCTGAAACAACGGCTGCAGGATAGGATCGAGAATAGGACGAAAACTCGGAACTTCTATCGGAAAGTAAACGAATCCAAATATGGTTACAGTCAACAACCTTTGCTGTGTAAGGACAAGAATGGCTTGGTCTTAGCAGATGAGGAAAGGTACGTTGCGAGATGGGCTGAGTACTTCCAAGAACTGCTTAATAAGAACACACCGCTCAACTGAAACGAAGAAAACAACGAATTGCGCAAACATGTATAGAAGATCCAACGATGCAAGAAGTTGAAGCTGAAATTTCGAGGCTCCGAAATTTCAAAGCCCCAGGGACAGACAATCTACCCGGCGACCTTTTCAAGAACGGCGGCAACGCGCGAACTCATCACGCGTGTATGGAATGTCGAGGAGTTACCGGAAGAGTGGAGGACCAGCATACTTTGTCCCATATACAAAAAAGGTGATAAAATGGAGTGTGATAATTTTCGAGGAATTGCTCTGCTGAATATTGCTTACAAGATATTTGCAAAGTGCAAGGAGTACAACTTTGAAACACACCATTTGTTCGTTGACTTCAAGGCAGCTGTCATAGGCTGAAGGTGTTAGAAGAAGTAAGCTATGGAGAGTAATGGAGGAATTTGGAATCAGCAGCAAACTGATCTCGCTAACCAAGTTAACACTGAACGGAGCCGAGTAAGTATCCGTAACCAACTTTTAGAGATTTTCGACATAGAGGAAGGCCTACGTCAGGGAGATCCTCTCACGACACAGCCTTTTAACCTGACCCTTGAAGCAGCTGTGCGCACCATGGACATAGATTACAGCGGCAACATTTTCACCAAGTCCAGTCAGTTGCTAGGTTTCGCAGACGACCTGGACATACTTGGACGAAAAATGGATGTTCTTGAAAACAAGTTTATGGCCTTGGAGAGGAAAGGTACTGACCTTGGGTTAATGACGAAAAAACGAAATATATGATCATCCTGCCTTCGAATCGACACCAGGAGGAAACCGTAACGATCGACACACACATTCAAAATGGTCAACAAATTCGTATACCTTGGATCGGAGCTGAACACTAATAACGACATGGCGGACGAAATTAAGAGACGAGTAATTCTGGGCAACCGGAGTTATTACTGCCTTCTGAAAATCTTAAAGTCCAAGTCAGTAAGCCGAAACTCAAAATGCGCAATATGCAAATCTGTGATCAGACCGAAGGTTACGTATGGCTCGGAATCGTGGTGCTTGACACAAAGAGACGAACAATCGCTGCACACGTTCGAAAGAAAAGTACTGCGGACAATATTTGGACAAGTATTCGATCAAAGGCAGAACCGATGACGCAAACGATTCAAACATGAGCTTAGTCAGCTTTATGGAGAGCCGGACGTAGTCAGAACTACCAAAATAAGCCAACTGCGATGGCTCGGTCATGTTCAACGATTGGAAGATCATCGTATTCCGAAAAAATCCTTAAAACCAGACCGGAGGGCAAGAGAGGTGCGGGGCGTCCAAAAGGCAGATGGTATAACGCAGCTCTTGCCGACTTAAAAACTGTTGGAGTATCCAGCTGGGAGACGTTAGCTGCAGATAGGTCCGGTTGGAGAAGCATGTTGCAGACCCTTATTGGGTTGTAGTGCCGGTTAAGTAAGTAAGTACGTACGGTCCTCTGCTTATGTTGAATTTTTATAGTATATTACAGAGGAACACTGTTATGAGTAATATTACAGGTGTGCGATGTTTACGGTAACGAGCCCCGGAGGGGCGATTTACCGTAACGCACACTTGTAATATTACTCATAAACAGTGTTCCTCTGTACTATGTTTTAACGTGTAACCCCCAAGGTAAGTTGAAATCTACAAAACATCTTATTTCATAAAAATCAATTCAAGTTTCAAATTTTGTTATGTTCACTCTACGAACGAATCAAAGTTGCCGCGTGCCAATTCATTCATGTTTCTATGAAATGACTTTAGTTGTCGGTTAAATTTTTGTTTAGTATCGAGATTTAATTCAAGTTTTTCATCTTTATTGAGAACTTATAGGCGGCTTTAGGGAACACATGTTTTGCCGAGAATTGAGTAATGTCATAGGCAGGACAATCGTTTCCGTAAAATACAACAAATTTAAGAAATTTGAGAATCACAAACTTTTACTATATCAAAACAAACACGTCGCATAAAATTTACCGACTACTCTGACTACACGTACGTTATGAGCCATTTACCTATCGCATCGCACACTGTGTAAATCAACTTACCGAGTGGGTACACGTTAAAGACCTTAAGTAAAACTATAGTAGAATTTTACCGAATCGATTCGATAAAATGAATGCAAAACATATGCTACGCGAACCCGTACGATTCCCTATAAAGTCAACGAGGATGAATGTAATGAAATTTAGCTGAATTATCGACAACGTCCTTACTAAATTGGAAAGGAAATTGCCCTCAATATACCCGTCTGATGCAATGGCATAAAAAAGTTTTCAAAAAAAGAAAATAGATTATTTACAACTCTTCGCAACAAAAGCTAAAAATTAGAAAAATATTTAGGAAAAACCATCAACTATTGTGTTGGAAGTTACGTACCGAGCCGAAGGCGTTGTTATGTAATCCAAATCGTCAAAATAAACATCTAGATTAGAGGTGATAGACGAAAGTGTATTGGAAGGACGTAATAGTATTTTATACTACAAGAAGTGTTACGGGTAAGTGGTTCGAGACGTAGTATCATCACTAGGGACGGGAAGACGTCTTCAGCGGTGTGTTCTCCGACACAGGCGAGACTATTACAAGGACATATGCAAGCGACACGTACGCATCAGAATAGATGTTGCAAATAGTCTCGAATGCATCTAAGTAAGTATTGTATTAACCCTTAAGCATATGGGTAGTTTCACTGAGAAATGAAACGTAGAGAACTCTCGGATCTCATTAAGTACACAACTCGATTTTTATCACGTTAAATTTTTTTCCAGTTTTCCGGCCTGGACAAGAAGAAGACATAAATTGTTAGATTTTATATTTTTATTTTTCAACATAATCCCTTCGAAGCTCAACACACTTCTCCAATTTTTTTAATGCGTCCGAAAAGTACGATTTGTTGAGGTCTGCAAATTGAGCTTCCGTCGCAGCGATGACTTCATCATTCGGGCCGAATCTCATTCCACCCAGCGATTTTTTCAAGTTTGGAAATAAAAAAAAGTCACAAGGGGCCAGGTCTGGCGAATACGGTGCATGGGGTACCATATCGTATCGCATCGTATCGTATCGCATTGTCGTGGTGGAAGAGTATTTTCTTACGTTTCAAACGAGGCCGTTTCTCTTTCAACGCGATGTCGAATCGGTCTAATAATTCGCTGTAGTAAGTGCCAATTATTGTTTTTCTCTTTTCAAGGTAATCGGTGTGTATTACACCTTGTGAATCCCAAAAAACGGTCGCCATCACCTTACCGGCCGAAGGAACTGTTTTTGCCTTCTTCGGAGCAGTTTCGCCTGGAAAAGTCCATTGTTTTGATTGTTCCTTGGTTTCAGATGTGTAGTGATGAATCCGTCAACGGTGTCGTAACGCATATAGAAATTTTTCACGCGGTTTTCGAAATGCCTGTAGCATCAACTATTTCAGCCACCTTCAATCGACGATCTCACAGTATGATATGAAGGATTTTATCAACTATTTCTTCATTTGTTGCTGTTTTAGGGCGACCAGTGTACAATTCATCGTCTGTGCTAATACGACCCCGTTAAAATTCACTCACCCAAAATTTAATATGAACTTTACACAAATACGGGTTTAAAAAAATCTATAAGTCGAATCTGTTTGAAAATTCAAAATCTAACAAAGAAAGGCTACTTGGATCAGCGACGCTAGGCATTTTGCTGTCCAACGAAGGCTTCTTGTCGAGGCCGAAAACCTTTCAAATACCGCTCGTATCTCATTCAGAAAGCAGTGGACTGGAAATTGTCGAAAGAGCAATATTGAAAAACCGTCCGAAGGAACGGTTTAAAAGCCTCTCCAAATATTCACGAAGCCTACTAAATTTCAAAAAAAAGGTAAAAAAATAATTTTTTTTTGAAACTTTTTAAAAAAAAATGTTTGTAGGGTAAATGCACCAGTTATCGGTCATGTAGTAGCCTCCGTCCATATTTCAATGCAAAAAGAGGCCGATTACTAGTGAAACTATGGTCTGGCCCGAGACTACTACATGACCGATAACTGGTCCATTTACCCTACTAGGGTCTATCTTAGAACCGACCTAGAGCAGTTAGAATAGGCTTCTGACCCATTCTTACATGGACAAAAAAGTTCGTGTTTTTTTTCTCTACAACAATGCCCAGAAAATCTCATCATTCACGAAAAACAGCCAGCCAATTTTCATTACCTTTTTCTTCGTGATTTCCGGAAGTCCATATCTTTTATCGTGCTAAACGCAATATACCCCTTTTCGAAGAACTTTGTTCTTCGTACGGGTCTAAAAAGAGTTTTCAATATAAATACCCCAAACTGTACCCAATCTGTACGTTCGCGCGTCGAAGCCAACAAAATTATAGAAATATACTATTCGTTTACGGAGGAAAACCAGAAGCATTAAAAAATTGTTCTTGTTCTCAAGTCTAAACGTTTAAAGGAATAATCCAAAAGTTAGGGTCTTGCGTTGCTGAAAATAAGAATTTGAAATTTTTTCGTTACATCACACAATGCATCCTCATTTCATCAGAAACGTTGTAATTATTAGGAACAAATAACTCAATAATTAAATAATCAAAATATTAATAATTCATAAAGATTTCATTTAACACGTAGAATGTTAATGTTAACGTATTAACCACTAGTCAAATTAGAATTTGAAATATAACGATCTGGAAATTCATAACGATAATAAAGGATGTGTAATGTAAGAACTAAGCAAATTTATTCAATTCACAATTCAATTTCAGTTCTAAAGTTCTGAGCTGTAAATGTGTTGTACTGCTTTTTCCGAGTATACACTTGCATTTGGAATAAATATTCAATTTTCCGTGTTTTTTTTAATTTCTTTTAAAATATTCTAACACCTCGGTTGAGCCAACTAATTAACCAGGACAAATATAGTCGAATAATTAAACGGAATGTAAAAACATTTTCTATTATTTCAAAGTCATTCAAGGGAGGGATGCATATAAACGCATTTGAATAAAACGAGACTATAAAAGCTCGTAGTACTAACATGAGCAATTTAGTTTAGATCTGTACTTGATTGGCGACGCATCCAATTGAATGAATGTGAATTTTTTACTATATAGTCGTCGATCCTATCTGAACATTTTTACTCGTTAAGTGATAGTGGAGGTAATAATAGAGATTAAAAGAAAAATTTCGGGAAATATTTTTCAGTTTTTTCTTTAGGAATTGAATTGTTTTTAACGACTGTGCTAGAACTTTCCATTAAAATAATTTTTGTGCTAATGTAAAATACAGTTTTTCATAAGAGTTGTTTATTGTCATCTAGAAAATGGCAGGGACAGTGACTGCAGAAGTGACTTCTGCTTCAAGCATTATGGCAGCAAGTAGTTTATTCTATTTTCTGCTTGTACCAGCTTTAGTACTGTGGTTCGTGTATTGGAAATTATCTCGTAGACATATGTTAGAATTAGCAAAAACATTGCCTGGTCCTGATGGATTACCTTTGGTCGGGAATTTGCTGGATTTAGTTGGATCATCACACTGTAAGAATAATTTAATTTTTTATGTTCTAAGTTTGCGCATATTTTAAGTTTTTTTTAAACCGTTCATTGCTCTTTAACTCGTCTTTCGGTAGAACCATTTTCAAATCACCAAAAGTAAATAATTAACGAAATTAATTATTTATACAAAACATTTTCTTTTAGACTTTTGAACTTTAAGAATTCAAAATTAATTTAATGTGAAAGTGATATCCGAATTGATTTTTGCAAATTATTTAAAAAAAAATTTGTTCGTTTGTCTTTGAACAATTCTTAATGAATTTTAAATTTTATGTTAATCGAATTGTGAATCTTTTAAAAGTTTAATTCGAAACGGTTTTATATGGAGCAATTTTTTGAATTTTGACATTGATGTTGGTCTATTTATTTCCATTCATCCCGAATTGTTATCGATTTTATTGTCCCATCTATTGACTTTGGATTCATTGAAGAAAATGCCATAAGACCATGACCAAGCTTATGGTGCTTTCATACAGATTTTTCGTAAGATTGTGCAACTTTTCGTTTTAACTCGTTTCCCCGAAAAGCCGAGTTTTACATGCACAAAATGCAAGCGAATACGTCAAAAAAGAGATAAAAGAGAAATAAGAAAGATGCTCAAGCTTATGATTCTCTTCCTGTATATTAGAGTTCAGAGAATAGAAAGTTTAAAAAAATAAACAAAATATGACAAAAAAAGTGAAATTTTAGTTCAAGTCCAGGATCGTAGCTCTAAGACATTATGATGATTAATTGTATTGACCTTAGGCCGCCTCAGTAACGCTGATACATTCAAGTATGAAGTACACCCTCTCAACCAGGCCCTAATATTTGGGAATTGATTCCCAAAATTTCTCAAACTTTTTTGCGAATTTTTTGGGAATTAATTCCCAAATTTAAGGCTCTGCTCTCAACTGTTACACACTGTCCGATTTCTGTGTCTTTTTTCGAACAGTGTATCACAGCTGAGAAGCGGATTTTGTTTATAACGTCCAAGTGCACCTACTTTTTATTTTGTCTTTGCACACATTTCTAAATGTCTATTGGTTCTCTAAGCTAAAGCCCTGGTCATTTCTACAAAGACTATGATTTAATCGACAAACATTTCTTCCAGCCGTATTCAAGACAGTGGTGACAAAAGGAGAAGAGTACGAATGTGTAGCTAGATTATGGTTGGGACCGAAATTGGTGGTACTTTTATTTGATCCTCGTGACGTTGAATTGATTCTGAGTAGTCAAGTCTATATTGACAAATCTCACGAGTATAAATTCTTCAAACCATGGTTGGGAGACGGGCTTTTGATCAGTTCAGGTATTTTCTATCCAACTGAATTCATTTTGCTGTGTAATAAAACTATTTTATTTCAATAAGGACACAAATGGCGATCACATCGGAAGTTAATTGCACCAACATTCCACTTAAATGTGCTTAAAAGCTTTATCGATTTGTTCAATGAAAATTCCCGTCAAGTTGTACAAAGATTGAACTCAGAAGTCGGTAAAACCTTCGACGCTCACGACTACATGAGTGAAGCGACAGTTGAGATTTTGTTGGGTGAGTAAAAAATCTTTATTATTACATTATTATAACAAAAGTAGCATAATCGCGTAATTATAGCCGATGTGAAGTGAGTTAGTTACCAAGGGACTTAATTGATTTACAACTTCGTATAAGTTTTCACTTGAACTTTGACGTCATAATTATTCCCTTTCAATTTCTGGAAAAGATTTCCCATTTGCTTTTTTTTAGCTCGAAGGATTATTTTTCTGAACTGAAAAGCTAACTGAGGAAAGTAAAGTTGCCAAAAGCTTAGAAAAATAAAAGTTCAGCAAAGCTCTATCTCCTGACCCACTTAAATCTTAATCGCCTACCGCGGCATTTTAAGAACGAAATTAATTCAAGTCCATCCGGAGATGCATCAAAAAAATCATAAATCATATCATTTACTCCGATCTGAAAACTATTCTTTGTCTACACTCCAAACATTCTACTAGCAAGATGCACTCTACCTACATCATCAGAATAGACTGATAATGTCGTTTGCTTGTATTATATAAGATTTTATAAATTCATTCTTAATTTAGCCATTACATGATTGTACACGTCAACCAAAATTTCTTTAAATGCATGATTAATGTTGTTATCCCACTTTCGTTTATCGTATGAAATACCCAGATTGTATAAGATGGAAAACGTTAGAATTTATATAAAACAAACATTCGGAAGAGTATAACTGATGCTAGGTTTATATTCAAATATAACACGAAACATTTGTTCGTATTTTTTTCGTTGAAGCAGTTAATGATTTCCGTTTACAACCAATAGTTTAAATGAGGATGAATGAATTATTAATCAGCATGGTGCTTCTAAGATTCAACGGAGCAATATGAACGGAGGGGTTTATTTGTCTTATTCGTATTTAATATCGAGCTGAACAGGGATAAATGGTGATTTCAGTGCTTTTCACAGAGATTTAGTAAGTCGAGAGATGAGCATTTCGGGAAACTCTTTTTCTTCCTAATTAAAAGTGTTATCAGAGGTAGAATATTGAGCGTAAGGCTGAATTGATGACTTAATAATAATAATAATAATCCGCCGTTACAACCCGTCCGGGTCAGAGACTAGATCATTTTATTTACTAGTTCCGCAGTTTTTGTGAGCTTTTGCTCACATGGATTCTCTTAGAGATCCTTTCGTTACCGAAGTTTTTACTGTGTCAGTAGTAAATTACATGCAAACCTAGTGTCATCTTGGATGTACTAGGTGCGGAAACTAGTAGGCTTAGAATGCCGGCATTTTTTGGACCACATGCTTAACGTGAATTCCGAACCACCATTAGGATTTCTTCTGGTGCTAATTATATCTCCGTCCAAAGTCAGACTCAGATATTTTTGTGCCTAGGAACGTTACTTTCATGCTATACATTGAAGAAAAATCTTATACAGAATTTATCCCCACCAGGATTGAAGCCGGAAATTCTTGGTGAAAAGCCAGTACGTTACCACTGAGCTAACCACCCGTTCCGAGTTGATGACTTATGAGGCAAAAATTAGGCTAATGCTTATGGCTGACGGCTGACAGCTTCAAATTAACAATTTCCGCTCAAGAAATTTTAAAGAGTCTAAACAAAATTAGCAATTATATTCAAACAATTCTGCCCTACAACGCATAAATAACTTACAAACCGGTTTTAACAAAAGGATTCTTTTGTTAGAACCGGTTTGTAAGTTTTTTATGTGTTGTAGGGCAGAATTTTACGGGGAAAGTCTGAGCTTAAAAAGCTCGCAATTCAAACTCATCATTTTTTAGAAAGCTTTGCAAAAATCAAGGTTCTAGCCGACCAGTTCAATCATTGCGGGCAAAGACAAAGTACTAAGCCTATCGACAGAGTAGAGAAAATTACAGCAAGAATCAGTTGTAGTGATCCCTAGAAATAACAAAAAATTCAACCTGAGAGACCTCGTCGCAGTTCTTAGGAATGAAAAGTAAATTTTCTCCCCTAAAGATGACACATATTTTTGCTGCTTTTTTAAGGCGAAAATGAGAGTTTTCGGAAGAAAATATCAACTCATTCAAAATTTAATTGATTTCTTACCAAGAAACAGAAAATTGAGTAAATTTTGTTACAACTCTCATCTTGGGCTTATTAGCTAGATTCAAAATGAAGTTAGTTATTTGGAATTATTAGTATGAAAAAAATCTTTAGTCCATAGCTTCAAGAATTAGAAAGTTTCAACTTCAAAGTAACAAAAAAATAATAGAAAATCTTTTAATTCGTTCAACTACCTCAAGAGTTGGAGCAGCCGGGGGCAGTTGAGCAAAAAAAAAAAATGCAATTTAGACATCAACACTTAAAAGGAGTGGTCAGTCACCCCGGAAATTACAGGCTCAATAATCCATAAAACAAGCGTAATAATATTTTCTAGCAATTATGTGCGACGGTCATACGCCACAAACTTTTGATTGATTTATGTAATTCTAATTTCCCTCATATACAAATTACGATGTTTCTCACTTTTAATGAAATGAAGTTAAACTGGTTTTTCCGATATAGAGCAAATTTGTAGAATATTCAATTTATTATGCATGCTGCTGATCACTTAGAAGAAATGAAAATGTTGTTTGCCGCATGCCGCATAGAGAGAAATGTTATTACCTTGTTATGAGGAATATGTGTTTCGAATGGGTCCCAAAGTGTTACATATATTGTGAGATTAGAAAGAAATTGCAAGTCAATAGATTTCCTATTACGTCAACGGAAAACTATTAAATGTCTTCTTGTTATATGAATCATTAATGAGAGAAAAAATAAATATTGTTGGCGATTAAGTAATAAGGAAAAATGCGTGTCTGTTGAACTGACACCCTCAGTTTATTGCTTTCTTTTTTGAATTTAACATTGTTCTGTTGAATGGAACCATTATGCGATTATAAAGAAATTTTAATCGTTAAACCTTGAGGAAGTGAATCTCGTCGCTTGTCGCTTTTTTACTTTTCTTTTTGAAACTATCCCTTAACAATATTTATTTTCACTAGCTCACTAATGTACAGCACCTTTATTTTATTATTATTACGTCGCAATATGAAATTTCGAAACAAAATTGCAGCTGAATAACTTCGTGTCGCAAAAGGAGTCGGGGTCCTACATAGTACTTCCCTACCTGGACGTTTGTGATTATGTATATGATGTGAAATGTTAGGGTTGTGCAAGCCAGGGCTTATTGATTGATCAATTGAATCAATTTGGAATACATTGACATAAGCCGAAGCCGCACTTAAAGCACACATTTTTCATAGGGTAAATTTATGAGTGGTGCACATTTAGCACGCAAAAATAGTTATTTCTTAGCAAGGGAATTCTTTCTGAAGGATTTATTTAAGGAAATTTGGAATAGCTTTTCCATATTTGAGATTTTATTTTTCATCCGAGGCCTCTCCTTAGGTCCAAAGGTCGACCCGAGCCCAAAAAATTTCTCTTGTTATGTTATGGAGTAAATTGAGGTGAACTTTTTTTTGTCTATAGGAAGCATATGATTTTTATAAAAAATTTTCTAATTTTTTTTTTCACAGTTGGTTATTTCGGCAATTTCCAATTCAATTTAATGTCGACGTAATTTCATAAGGCAATATTAATTTAGATTTAGTTCGAGTAACATGCGTACGGGTCTCTCGCATATGTTTTTGCGAATTTCTACTGCTTTTGTAACTGTAGCTTTTCTTTTACATGATTTTGTATGATAAAAACATTGTACATAACTTTGCGTAAACTTGTTTGTTCTTCCAATGTCCGCTCGCTATATTCGGTTGCGATTCTTTCTAACATTTCTTTTCGACTTACATGTGTTGTTGTTCTTGTGAGAGCGACTGATTGTAATGACAATGTAATGTGAATTCTCTTCGATTTCATAAATAAGTTATGAAGAAAGGACTGTTGATATTAGACAGTCCCAAAGATAAAATCTTCGCCAATTTTTCTCGTATATCGTTTTGTAGTCTTTTTGATCGTACCACTACTCGGGTGTAAATAAATAAAAAAACGATTATAAACTTAAGTCTTCCCAATCACTTACAATTTTTCAAATGGGTTAATGTATTTTAAAAAAAAAATTCCAGAAACTGCTATGGGCGTTTCAAAGAAAACTCAAGACCAATCTGGATACGACTACGCTATGGCCGTCATGAAAATGTGCGACATTTTACATGTCCGTCATAGAAGTTTACTCTTGAGAGCTAATTGGATTTTCAATTTAACAAATTATGCTACGAAGCAAGTGAAACTATTAAGTACAATTCATGGATTAACGAAAAAGGTTATTCGCAACAAGAAAAATGCCTTCATGCAGGGTACACGTGGATCATTAGCTCAAACTGAAATCAAAACATCTGAAGCAAATTTGAAAGCGAAAATGGAAAGTGTAGAAGGATTGTCTTTCGGACAGTCGGCAGGTTTAAAAGATGATTTAGATGTTGATAATGAGGAAAACGATATTGGAGAGAAGAAGCGATTGGCCTTTCTGGATTTGTTATTAGAAAGTGCACAAAATGGCGCCTTGATCACCGATAAGGAAATCAAAGAACAGGTCGATACAATTATGTTTGAAGGTCACGATACAACTGCCGCTGGAAGTTCATTCTTCTTGTCCATGATGGTGATTATAATAACGTTTTTTTATAGTTAAGGGAGAAACAATTTCTTCTTCGTAGGGAATACATCAAGATATTCAGCAGAAGGTTGTGGATGAATTGTATGGAATATTCGGTGACTCAAATCGACCGGCGACATTCCAAGATACTTTAGAAATGAAATATTTGGAACGATGTCTAATGGAGACTTTACGTCTGTACCCTCCAGTACCAATAATTGCTCGTCAATTGAAAGAAGACCTGAAATTGGCGTCTGGTGATTATGTTGTCCCAGCTGGAGCGACCGTTGCTGTTGCTACTTTCAAATTACATAGAAATGAAAAAAATTATCCAAATCCGACACAATTCAATCCAGACAACTTTTTGCCAGAGCGACAGGCTAACAGACATTATTATGCATTTGTTCCATTCTCAGCAGGGCCTCGCAGCTGTGTTGGTAAGTTCATTGGCTTCATAAATTGCCGAAAAGCAGATTTGTTAATTTTATTTACCTCAATAGGTCGTAAATACGCAATGTTAAAACTGAAAATTTTGTTATCAACACTTCTACGCAACTACAGGATCTATTCCGATTTAAAACAGGAAGACTTTAAACTTCAAGCCGACATTATATTAAAAAGGGAGGAAGGATTTATGGTACGACTTGAGCCACGTCAACAAATGGCAAAAGCGTAAAACCTAAACACGAATTTAGGCTAAATTTTTAAATTATTTATTATGTTTTTTATTGAATGGTCTTTAATAAAGGAAAAGGATCACAGGTATTGGAGCTTTCATTACTCACCCGAGGCTTCTTGTCTGTTTATTCTGTGAGTTGAGATTTATGAACTCTGTGAACTTACCATATCGTAACGAATGAGTTGAAATGAAAATTAGATGAATGGGAGGGGATGGAGTTGTGTCTTTCTACGCTAGGAGGCCAGATACGCCAACTTTACCTTTTCCCGTAGGGGGCAAGCCCAAAAAAAATTTCCTCAGAATTTTTTGTATAAAAAATCCAATAAAAATGCCTAAAAAGGACCTTTCGATTGATCCGAATTAAAGGTGTGCACCGGTCAAAAAAATCGGCGGCAGCCGGCGGCGATACATTTTTCTTAATTTCGGCGGTGGCGTAAATCAGCGCACGTCAAAAATAATTTCAGCGGTGGCGGTGCACTTTTTCAGCCGGCGATCGGCGCGGCGTACGCCGGCGCACAGCTCTAATACGAACATACAAAATAGGTAAATATTCTTAACATCTAGGAGGATTATGATTTCCAGCACCCTTGCCACATACAAGTGCCACTGAACTGAAAAAATGTGTACACGCGAGCGAAGCGAGCAAAAGTTTGTAAAACTTACATTTACCTCATTAGGAAAAGCAACTTATGAAAGTAAGTTGCCAGTTGAAAAAGTAATAGAGAATCAGGAGAATTTTTTGGAATTTACATAAATCTGCCAAATTAACGCCATCTTGGATTTTCGTTATGCTTCTTTGGGTTTTCGAATTTTAGCTCCGGAATGTGAATACTTAGAGAGTTGGTTTCTTCGAAAGGTTTGATCAGGAGAATTTTTTTGGGATCTTGAGAAAATGTCTGCCAGCTTGGATTTTGTGAATACTCAAAAATGCTATCTTCTGAGTTAGAATACCTAGACAGTTGGTTTCTTCGGGTTTTTTTCAGAAAAATTTTTCACAGAAAAATCTTTCTCCGAAAAAATTTTTTCTCAAAATAAAAATTTTTTTTGAAGAAAAATTTTTTTCGGAGACAATTCTTTTTTCGGAGACATTTTTCTTTCGGAGGAAAATTTTTTGAGAGAAATTTTTTGGAGAAAATTTTAATTTTTTCGGAAAATTGTTTTTTCTAAGAAAATTTTCTGTCTGAGAAAATTTTTTCTTCGGAGACATTTGTTTTCGGAGAAAATATGTTCTTTCGGGGAATTTTTTTTTCGGAGGAAAAATTTTTTGAAGAGAAAATTTTTTTGTAGGAAAAATTGTTTCGAAGAAAAATTTTTTCGTAGAAAATTTTTTTCGCAAAAATTGTTTTTCTAGGAAAATTTTCTTTTCTGAGAAAATTCTTCTTTAGAGACAATTTTTTTTTCTGAGGAAACTGAAAGTGTTGAAAAATTATTCCGCTGGTGGGCCCGGCATTTGTGACGCAATTTTTTCAACGTAATTTTGTTGTAAGAAAAGCGCTGTAATTTTTTCAGAATTCAGAATATTAAAACACAAGATTCCGTTCAAACAAAATTTTACGTATTATCAGCGATAGCGTCACCTCAAGCGATATCATTAATTTTGGAAGCAGACTTACGGACTGCGTCACATTTTACCTTTCAAGAGGCTTTTGTATGCTTGGTGTATAGCTCAATAAAATCAACTGTAGTAGATCCGCAACGGTAAATTTTTCCGATTTTGATTTTTACAAATTTTATAATTTTTTGATTTATGAAGCGAAAAAAAAGGCTGCTCACAATGGCGCAGCCAGTAAAAAAACGATCTTTTCAACAACAAATTACAATGAATAAAATTCATCTACTCTACTTTTTCCTAATGTTGCCAAGATGCATGCTGCATTGCCTCTTTGAATTGCAACTGAAATTTTCTGCAATAGGAAATCTTTCGAGCGTGATTCCCCAGAAGCTGTTCTTATCAATGACCCTAATGTGCCTATAAAATTCTTGGTTTCTGGACCCATGCAACCTAGGGTTTCAAAAGCAACAGGAGTAAATAAATAGTTTTCTTTTAAAGATATATAATGATTACGCTTAAATCTTTCCGCGTTATCGGCTATTGAACGCGCTTTCTTAGAAGCTTCAATGACATAAGAAGGGGCTAACGAACTATCACAAACTTTTTACAAATCTTTCAATCTTTACAAGACACTTTCTTACTGTGTTACTCGGAAACGGCTCCAACGATTTTGCCGAAATTTTGAGGGTAGTTTAAGATCGTTTTTTTTAGTCGACACATCTTTCAGGTCGATGTGGAATGCGTCAAACATTTCATATGCGTAACTCCTACTGATATCAGTGCTTTTGTAATTGGAAGAGAATGTTTTTGCGTATTGAAGCGCCAACCTCGCCATACCTCAGTGATAACAGAAATTTTGTAAGGAAGAAAAGGGGCCGCGTGCACCTCCACTTTAAGTGGTTTTTTGGCGGTAAGTTAGTTCACGTATACAGTTTACTAATATTTAGTTCGTTGAATGGTCGAAGTGGATGGATCGAATTTTTCTAGCTAAAAATTTACTTCGGTAAGTCGGATATAGACAAAAATCTCCGCTCCTTTTAATTTTTTGTTTCAGAAAGTCGAAGGACGTGACATGACACTTTATCACCTTCTTCTTCACTACTGGTGTTTAAAGCGCATTTGGAAAAAGTCCTACTCCTTAAAGAGTTCTCTTGATAGTCGTTTAAACAAAGTGAATGCAAAAAGATCAAAGTAGCTTACAAGATCAAGTAATTTTTCCTTTTTCATCGACGTGTTCATTGCAAAAAAATAATTCGTTGCACCATGAAGGCGCATATATTTCTTACGATTTTTTTCCTCGGTAAATATTTTCTAATGAAACACTTTCAACTTTCGGCAAGAAACCTAATGAGCTCTGTCCACAGCATTGTATTCAACCAACTTAAATGGATTTCATTTGGAAGGTCATTTGGATGGAAATCGAACAACTGAAACTACTGTTCCTAAGTCTATTCAAAATGGAACTGTTATTTCTAGAAACAAGACCCATCATGAACTGCTCGGAACTGGTCCGATAAAACAGGTGTCAACTGAAAATTCAACTGAAGGAGTGCTTTCTAACAAAGATAAAACAAAATCGTACGGACCTTGGTGGTCTTCGAGCCGATATACAGTCCCAGAGAAACCTCTAAATTTGGGAATCAATCTTAATCGTTCAAAAAGAGTGTCCTTTGGTCATTCAATATTGCACAAGAGTTCAAAAGACTCACATAAACTTGGTTCATCACTCAAGGATAATAACCTCAGTGGTATAGATGTCGTTGTTGTTGATTTTATACCAAGCTATGCTAGAACTAAACCACGGATCAACACCTACGTATCCCCGCCATTCCATTATGCGCAATATCCTACATCGTCAATATTCGATTTGTTTATGGGATTATCAAATTCAATGAATCCGTCGGAAATGGCAAGTGATATTTATTCGCGGCAGAACTTAGAACGAACGTGGGCAGATCCATTTTGGGATCGTCGTCTTCCGTTCGGTAGCTTAATGAGTCCTCCTGTGGTTCAACACAGAACTAACTTTTATAAGCTAGTCGAAGAAGGTAAGACAAAGGAATTTTTGAGTAAATTGCCTGAGTTGAATGAAAACTGTACATGCTGTTCAACTGTTCATTGAAGTTTCCATTGCAAATAAATGAATTCTGAGGCCTATAATAATTGAAGTTCTTTATTTAAGTCAAATTCAAGCACTTTTAACGTAGCCGATTTTTCCTGTGAAAATTAGTTCAAATTTTGCTGATCGAGTACCATTGTTTCCTTACCAGGCCTCCCACTTATTTTCGTCGTGTTCGGAAATTCGAACATTTTAAACAAAAATTTCGTCTACAAAATTGCAGGCATTTTATCGAAAAATTCGTTCTATGAAATGTCCAAGATTTTTAAAAGCAACTTTTGGACACATCACTAGTAGGGTGGTCCAAAAAAATGTAAGGTATGGGGCTCCAGCGCTTAAACGATTCTAAATGTGTCCCTGACAAAAAGTGTCGATGGAGCCGACTTGATCTGAAGTGATTAAGGTGGTGCTCAAGAGCAAAATAGTAAAAAAATCGCGAAAATCAGAAGAAATGCTGCAGCTCCACTCTGCACACTCTGCACTAAATTATCGTGGATTAATTTTTTTCTGAAAGCCACATGTGTAACGTGTCCAACGGCACTTTACATGACATATTTGAGATAAAAATTGAATATTTTGTGGCTATTTTAGTGAGGAACGCGTACAGACGTACACATGTGGCTTTCAGAAAAAAATTAATTCACGATAATTTAGTGCAGAGTGGGAGCTGCAGCATTTCTTCTGATTTTCGCGACTTTTTTTCTATTTTGCTCTTGAGCACCACCTAAATCATTTCAGATCAAGTCGGCTCCATAGACACTTTTTGTCAGGGACACATTTAGAATCGTTTAAGCGCTGGGCCCCATACCTTACATTTTTTGGACCACCCTAACCACCAGGCACAAAAGGTCAAAATTGACACCAATTTGTTGTACCCTCCTCTCTTCCCCTAGGCATGACGAATTTTTAAAAGGCTTCAACACCTAAGATTTTTCCCAAAACTGCCTTTTCGTTATTTTCAACTAAATGCGATAGTTTCTTAAGCAAGTTTTTAAACATTCCGTCGCACTTTTGGGACGTACGCTTTCAAAACGCTATTTTTGTTTACTTTTTCCACCCGTACGAAGAACGAAGTACGAAAAGGGGTCTTATGCGTTTACCACGACGTTCGTAACCATCCCAATTTCAACCCGGGAGTAGGGGGGGGGGGAGCATCGATCATGGTGACGAATTAGCAATAAAAAATGTCCGTACGTCCGTCCGTCTGTCAAAACAACAAAACAACAATTTTTTTTTCTTACACGGATTCGACGTTCAAAGAAGACATTTTGAAAACATACAGGAAGAGAATCATAAGATTGTGCAACGTTTCATTTTAACTTTTTCCACCGAAAAAACAGTTTTACATGAGAAAAATACAAGCGAATACGTGAAAAGAGTGATGAAAGAGAAATTAAAGAGGTGCACAGCCTTATGATTCCCTTCCTGTACCCTATTTTCGGACAAATTACCACTCGGGATTTTGGACACGTAGGAGGACTGTTCCTTACTTCGGCAGCTACAGAAATTGATCAAACGAAAAAGCTTATTTCCCGCTACACATTTCCGCTTCAATGATTGCACATAATTATTTAATAATCACATGCAAAATATTTAGGTAGTGCATGTGTTTGCTGAATGCCACAGGAGGACTCGGGCTCGTTTCCTGCTTCAAAAATTTGTGGGGCGTTGACATCACGTTTGGGATGATCTAGTACCCATCTGAATTTTTCTTCTATCGAACATCAAGCTTTTAATTATACCTGCAGGACCTATTCATATAATATGAAACTAATTTGTCCAGTTTCTTATGAAAGGCCCATGATTACATGATTAGATTACATCTGAGCTGGTATGGAAAGACGAAAAAGCTTGTGTAGAAGGTGTAAATGCGATTGATAAGAGTTCAAGAATCAAATAAAAATCAAATAAGCGCGCTATTAACCGTACTATAAGAAAGATTAAGAAAATGACGTCAGATGTCAGGAAGAAAAAAAGAGTTAAAAAATGGAGGTTTGATGGTTTATGTTCTGTCAGCACAGGACCGATATATTCTTCCTTATAGTGTGTATGCATTCTCTCCTCTTGTTTTATTCCGTAATGATGACATAAGCAAAGCAAGGTGACATAAAAGTGCGAACGGAATAAACAACAACAACATAAACGTCAAAATAAAAAATTCGTAGAGTGTTTTATGTTCGCTTTTTTTGTGCCTCAATCAATTTGTTATCAACACGGTGAATAAATTTTTATTTAATTATTGAATCAAGAAACAATTAATTCGCCGATATTATAATTTGCTTCATAAAACTTGGTTTTAATGAAACTTTTGTGTTCTGTACACTTGTAGTGGTTAACGGGTAATAACAAAAAATTGTTCCGACACCTTCTTTTTTATACGCTTTTCATCGCTAAAGGTAAATAAATAAACCAAAATTCACACAGACACAAAATTGAAAAAAAAATATGAATTTCATATCAATTAATAACTTGTAATCTGACGAGGTTTATTGCTTCCATAGTAAGTACACATTAGGCGCAAAGGATTTATCCACTTAACCGTTTTAAGATTTCCGTGCTGATAATTGCCGATAAAAACATCGTCCCTTATCAATTAAATGGGCTCAAACCATTCAATTATGTCACTCCATTCAAAATTTGTATGTAGTTTTTACACCCGATGTATCGATGTATATGCAGAGAGAGGCCTATTGTTGTGTCATCAACTCAACGTATATAGCCGAGTCACACCAAAAACTATATGCGGTGTTTTATTGATAACATTTTAAACACACACGACATGGGAAAACATCTCTTCTATTCGCGCTAGTCTGCAAACAGTGATAGTGCTCTTGTTTCAGTTTATTTAAATCAGTTTATTTGCCTAGGATTTCGTATCGTAATTAACAACAAACATATGTGGTGCTACGTATATCGCCGCTTCAATTGTGTTAATAACATGAACTGATTTTATTAAAAAAAATTAAAAAGAAAGAAAAAAAAACTTCCAAATTGTTGTGAGAAGAATATTGAAGTATATTGTTGTGTTGTAAATTAACCCATTGCGGTGGAATTTTAGTAAATTTTTTTATTATTAGCGTCAACTCCCATCCAAAGATGTACCAAACAGGTATTTGTTTAAATGTTGAACTAATTTTGTAACCGTAAACGATGCACTTTAAGCACCCACTCAATTGTTTCATTAATTTAATGGATTTATTTATCTCAAGGTTTAATTAACAAGATTAATTTAATTTTGAATTTTTTATATCTAACATTCCGCTTGCTTCACGTGTCAAAATTGTGTATCCAATGTCGGCGTGTACTTAAATAATGAAAAGAAACTCGTTACGGTTACCGGTGGTAACGTCAATAACTGTAATGACATCACCAGTACAGTTATTTATTCTCCCTCGATTTTGTCTTGCCATTTATTTAATATGTTTATTTCTTTTTTTATTGGCAAACTCTTTTAAATTTACCCACTCACAAAAAGTCAAGACAAGCACACATTCGAATAAAAATATCGAATCTATTTGCAATTTAAATGAGGAATGGTTTGGGTAAATGGTAGGTTTACATGGTTCTATGCTAGTATCAATTAAAGTTGTTCTTTCTGAGTGCTCACCATGTTGACCTGAATTCTCATCACTATTTTTAGATCCGTACGGTGTACAAAAGGTGTCTCACAGGTTCACTACGGGGGTCGTAAAAGAACATTTCTACTACATTAGTTGCAAAATAAATAGAAACATTTTTCCGGAAGTCATGTTATTTCAACGTCTGTGTGAAAGCTCAACTTGACAGAACAAACATTTTTTTGTCAAGTTGAAATTATTCAATGAACACTTTATAATAGTCAGGGGAAATACATAAATATGTCCTTTTATCAATCCACATAATAATAATCCGCCGTTACAACCCGTCCGGGTCAGAGGCTAGTTTACTAGTTCCGCAATTTTTTGTGAGCCTTTCAATGCGTTTTACCGGCAGGCATTTTTGGACCACATGCTTAACGTGGATTCCGAACCACGCCTAACGGTAGTTAGCATTTTACCATTAGGATTTCTTCTGGTGCTAATTATATCTCTGTCCAAAGTCAGACTCAGATATTTGTACACAGAATTCATCGAATATGGGTGACGTCATATTTGTCATTCTTATATATACGAAGAAAAATTCTATACAGAATTTGTCCCCACCAGGATTGAACCCGGATACTCTTGGTGGAAAGCCAGTACGTTACCACTGAGCTAAGCCGTTCCCTTATATCCACATAATTGATGTTTATTCGACTTCAACTTGTGGCACCGTTAACATTAGTGCCCCTTTTTGCATAATAAAGTCAAATCAAATTAAAATTGTCGATATAAAAGCAATTCTAAACCTTATAGCGAACATTTGTGTAGCATTTGCAGTGTATTGTGCAATTCATACGAGCGCCACACGATGAAAACAGTGTACATGTTGTAATACAAATGATAAAAGTACTCGATATAAAGTTTTATGTTGCTTTTAATCCAGTGTTCTCCCACCATTTCAATTTGTCTTGACTTCGTTATTACAAGCATATGGTATTTGCACACGTGTGTGATAAATGCTACACACTTGTCACGAAGTAGTCGAGGTCCACCGTATTCTTTTTTATCAGAAAAGTGAAAACGGGACGAAACATAGAACAGAACAGAGATTTCGTATTACACTCCCTAGTCGATGTAATTTGACAT
>CM055403.1:137253165-137292103 GCA_029228625.1 Pseudolycoriella hygida | reverse complement strand
TGTTGTTGAAAAGATCGTTTTTTTACTGGCTGCGCCTTTGTGAGTAGCTTTTTTTTTCGCTTAATAAAACTGAAGATAAACTTTATCTACTATATCAAAACAAACACATTGCATTAGATTTAGCGTCTACTCTGACTACATGTACGTTAAGAGCCATTTACCTATCGCATCGCACACCGTTTATATCAACATACGCAACATACCGAGTGAGTACACGTTAAATACTCTAACGTATCTCTAAATGGCTGGTAGTAAATTACACGCTAAATTGGATTGAAAATTTCGAAAGGGCAATATAAAAACATATGCAAGGGATCCGTATACGTCAGAATAGATGCGGAAAAGATAACATATGCTACGAATAGACTCGAACTAAATCTAAAACATATGAAGGACCCGTACGTATCAGAATAGATGCGGCAAACAGAGTTGATGTTACGAAAAGACTGGAACGTATTTAACTAAATATTGCGTTCACATTAGACTGTATTGGAAATTTCCCATAGAGCAATATTGAAAATTCCATCCGAAGAAACGGTGTAAAAAAATTCTCCGAACGCACAAAATTGACCTCCAAATAGAGAAAAATGTTCTCCTCAATTTTGTCTACAACAAAGCGAAAAACCCTTTTTTGGGCTAGGGCCGACCTAAGTACTGACCTAGAACCCTAAGTAGAGGCCTCGGACACATACTTCCCTAGACAAAAATGTTTCCCTCAATTTGCTCTGCAACATAGAAAAAAACATTTTTTTGATTAGGACGACCTTAGGACCGACATGAGGCCCACTTGAGCCCTAAGCACAGGCAAAAGTTCCTTTATAAATTGTTGGCCGTGCCGAGATCTTTCAAACAAAAAAGTTTTTGAAAATCGGAAGAGATTTACTCGAGTTATGTACAAAAACACGTAGAGCCCTAGCAGAGACTCGTTTTTAGTACCCTAGCTAAGTCCAAGAACTCAAATTCAAAAAAGTTTCTTCCATAAATTGTCGGCTATGCCCAGTAGGGTGGTCCAAAAAATGTAAGGTATGGGGCCCCAGCGCTTAAACGATTTTAAATGTGTCCCTGACAAAAAGTGTCTATGGAGCCGGCTTGATCTGAAGTGATTTAGGTGGTCCTCAAGAGCAAAATAGTAAAAAAATAGCGAAAATCAGAAGAAATGCTGCAGCTCCACTCTGCACTCTGCTTGCTTGTAAACAAAACAAAGCTGATTGAATCGTTCAAGTCAAGTGAAGTTGAGTGTAGTGCCATCGTACGGCTTACTGGAAAAGGCATTGTTGGGAGAACCGGTATTCTACTCCTACTAGTTTCGCTCCTCGTTACATCTCATAGATGGCACTGGGTTTGTCGGACAGCTTACCACTTGCACAGTAAAACTTTCCGGTAATGAAAGGATCTCAAAAAATAGAACCACAAAGAGCGAAACTAGTAAATAACACTAGTCTACAGGGGTTTTGTATCTTTCCTGTCTGCCATTGCCAAATGTCAGGCTTAGTGGGCTGTTGCAGAAGATGGCCTATTTGAGTGTCCATCACCCCTGAAAGTAGAGTAATTGGGGTCCAAACAAAAATGTGAGGACATATTCATTTAGTCATTATTATATGTTACTCAAGTTATATGTAACGTTAGTATGTACGGGTAACTAGTGCATAGTCGGGCCTACAAACCTATACTAATATTGAGATAAATCTTACATATTATGATGGATTCTGTATGGATCAGAAAAGTGAACTTTTTCTGACGTTTTGGCCATGGTTGGAAAAAGGCGTAATGACTAAGTATGGTAATCGAAGTTTCCAATTACAAATATTTTTCGAAAGAGAGAGACCAAATCTCGTCAGAATTAGAAAATTTTTGATGAGGTGCTTGTTTTGTCAGAAGACGAGTATATGGAAAAAGTCGTAAATTATATAGTTTTTGCTATAATGTTTTCATGCACCGTCTTTCGACAAAACAAACACCGCATCAAAAATTTACTAATTCTGACAAGATTTGGTCTCTCTCTTTCGAAAAATATTTGGAATGGAAACTTCGATTACCATAGTTAGAAATTACGCCCTCTTCCAACCATGGCCAAAACGTCAGAAAAAGTTCACTTTTCTGATCCATACAGAATCCATCATAATATGTAAGATTTATCTCAATATTAGTATAGGTTTGTAGGCCCGACTATGCACTAGTAAGCCGTACATACTAACGTTACATATAACTTGAGTAACATATAATAATGACTAAATGAAAATGTCCTTACATTTTTCTTTGGACCCCAATTACTCTACTTTCAGGGGTGATGGACACTCAACTAGGCCATATTCTGCAACAGCACACTAAGCCTAACATTTGGCAATGGCAGACAGGAAAGATACAAAACCTCTGTAGACTAGTGTAATGATCTAGCCTCTAACCCTTCATGGGTTGTAAGGCAGATTATTATTATTATTATATTATTATATTATTATATTATATTATACTATTATATTATTATTATATTATAATGCCCAGGTCCTTCAAACAAAAAAAAATATATATGAAATTCGGAAAAGATTTACTCGAGTTATGTACAAAAGACCAAAAACCACTTAAACGGCCCAAGCTCGGCGGTGCCCAGATTCAATCACATAAAAGATTTTTCGATTACCTTTCAGGGGAACAAAATTTTGAAAATCGGTTGAGTTTTACTCGAGTTATCGTGTTGACAGACGGAAGGACATTTTTTAATTGCTGATTCGTCATCTAAGGACCATGATCGATGCTTCGTTCTTCGTACGGGTCTAATAAATATTGCCTTATGAAATTACGTCGACATCAAATTGTATTGGAAATTGCCGAAAGAGTAATATTGAAAAACCCGTCCGAAGAAACGGCGCAAAAAATCAAAGGCCTTATAATAAGCCCAGAATTTAGAACCGACCTAGAGCGCTTAGCAGAGTCCTCTGACCCATACCTCATTGAACGAAAAAGATCGTCCTTTTTTTTCAACAACACTGCACAAAAAACCTCGTTATAAATGAGTATTCACGAAAGAAAACCAAATATAATGTTGGGTCGCGTAGCGTGAGTTGGACCCACACTAAGGACTCTATAGTCCGAGCGACTCGACAGATTTTCACTATTTCATTGTGGTGATTTTCTGATGTTCATATCTGCCATTGAAAACCTTGAAGAGCGATTTCTGTTCTGATTTCGCAGTGATTTAAGTGAAAAAGTTCCACCAGCCTTCAAAAAACCACGTTTTTCACCACTTTTTCGACCGTGACTTCAAAAGTTTTCAACCGACTTTGCCCAAATTCAATTCCGTACTCAATTTTCTAATTATCTTTCAGGAAAAAAAAGATTTTGAAAATCGGATAAGATTTACCTGATTTATGTAGAAAAAGCACTTTGGGCCCTAGTAGCTACTCAGGTTTAGGGCCCTGGCTTAGTCCAAAAGCACAAAATCAAAAAAATTTGTTCCATAAGTTGTGAGGCATGCCCAGATCCTTCAAACAAAAAAAAAATTATGAAAATCGGAAAAGATTTATTTTATGTACAAAAGATTCGGGGAATTCGAATGGTAAACGGTTGTTAGATTTTTGTGATTTCAATGGGTTAGCAAAAACCAACTATTTCTATAAGCACAAATGGATTCATCGGTATACATACGTCAATGATAGTTCGGGTCACAAGTCCATAATTGATTACGTGATTATAGAACAGGACAAGAGGCAGTTAGTCAGGGACAGTCGTGCTTTCAGGGGTTTCACCTTCGGTTCGGACCACCACTTTTTGGGTACCCATCTGTCAGTTGGTAAACTCTGTCAGACTAAGAGGAAGAAAGTGGTAAGTCGCAAGTTTCGGGTTGGCAAATTCAAGGACGAGGATGTTAGGTCTCGTTTTATGGCAAAATTCACCGAGGGATTTCAGGGGCTTCCCACTGGCTGCGGGGACATTGAAGCTGAATGCGCGAATTTTAAGGAATTTGTCTTGGGTGTAGCTGAGGAATGTCTGGGTAGTGTAGCTAGCGGGGGTGGAAATAAAAAGACGGGTTGGTGGAACGCAGATATCAAGCAAGCTGTATTGGAGAAAAGAAAGCTGTATTTAGTCTGGCTACAGGATAAGACGGCTGAGAAGAAAAGGGCTTATAAGGCCTGTAGGAAAAAGGGTAATACTCTACTAGAGGAGGCGAAGGACCGGGAGTGGAAGACGTTCGGGGAGGAATTGGAAGAGGCAGGTCAAGAAAGGGGTAAGAAATTTGGTCGACGATTAAAGGCATCAGGCGCGGTGGTGTGAAAGAGGGCTGTAGTAGCATTTTAGATAATGATGGCGAGTTAATTACAGATAAGGATGAAGTCTTGAAGACTTGGCGGGGTTACTTTCAAAATCTGTTTACGTCGGTCAATCAGGTAGGAGAACTTGATAGGGAGGCGGGTCCTAGCTCGGAGGTGGACGAGGAAATTACATTGGAGGAGCTTTCCCGCAAGGTCAGCAGATTGAAGGCAGGGAAATCCGCAGGGGTGGATGAAATCAGGACAGAATTTATTAAGTACAGCGGATCAGGTGGGATCAGGCTTTGTAGGATTTTTAATTTGGCCATGAAATCTTCTACTGTACCTGCTGTCTGGAGCTTCGGTGTTAGTGCTCCGATTTTTAAGAAGGGCAACCGTAAGGTTTGCAGTAACTACAGGGGGATATCGCTCTTGAGTGTGGTTGGTAAGGTGTACGCGAGTTACATTCTCACATTCATTACACCCACACAAAACTCACCCACATAATACAATATTATTTTGATATAAACTTTTGCCTTTGCCTTATGCAGATATATTTTATATCGATATATTTTATTTCATATGACGAATATGAATCTTAAGAATAATAAGATAACGAATATTGTTTAGTCTTTGCATAATATAAATTTCCGTTGACTAAAAAGAATCTTGAGAATAATAAGATAACATTTTGCATTCAAAGCAATCGATATAACATTTTGCATTCAAAGAAATGGATATGAAAATGATTATTATAAACAAAAGATAAAATGAGAACAAAGGATGAAGACATCAAATAAATACTGGAGAAAATAATCTTAAGTTAGTCTTTAAGCAACTCTGTACGAATAAACAGCTTCTAAATAAAAGTCTATCTTTTTAAAAAGTGATTTTGAACCAGAAATATCGTAATTGGCGCAGTCGGTACGACAATCCTATAAAGAGAATTGTCTAGTGATACGAATCGAATAAAGAAAAATATTCCGCTTTGATCAGTGAATTACTAAAAAATCAGTGTTCATGCAAAAGCAAAGTTTTTAACAAAAATATGTTTCAAACTAAAGTTGTGAAGTTCTACAAGTATTAGACTCCTTTGTTTCATCCTAAGATAAACATTGAAAAGTGCTAAAAGTTGCAATAAAGAAACTAAAAATCAGTTTCACAAAAATAATAAAACTACAAATCAGTTTCAAGCGATAAACTACAAATCAGTTTCGAAAAATATCGCATTAAAATAAATATTCTACACCATGACTACAATGGAACAATTGGTCCAGCAAGTGCAGTTATTAACGATGAAAGTGGCGGAACAGGAAGCTGCGTTAAATACAGCTAGAACAACCAGATTCCAACTGAGTGCATCGCAGATAATTAAGAATTTCAACGACATCAAACCATTCTCTGGCGAAGACAGCTACAAGCTGAAATCATTTTTTAAATCAATCGAAAATGCAGAAGAGCTGTGCGGGGAGCATAACATGGAACTACGGACATACTGTTTGCGAACCATGATAAATTCGAAAATTATTGGAAAAGCACGAAATGCCATCCTGGAAATACCAGAAGCTCAGCGAACTTGGGCAACTGTACGAGAAACCTTGACGTTACGATTCAGGCCAAAATATACAATTCATCAGTTACTATTTAAGGCAAAAGAAATGAAGGTAAGCAATTTGAAAGACTTGTTTAACAAATTGACAACCATCAAATCAGATATAAGTAAAATTTGTGATTATGAAAATAGTGCTACTTTTACTTTCCGATAGTATCGACAAAGAATTAGTGTTGGTCTTGAAATCGAAATTAATTCCAATCCTACAAATTCAGAGGTAAAAATAAATTCGGGAATAAAAATTCCGGTCAGTTTAAATTCTCCCAAAATAAAGCAAGTAATTCGGGACAATTCAAACGTGAAAAAATCAAACGTATGGAAATTGACAATTTAGTAGAAATTGAAAATGAAGATCGGGATTCAGAAAACTCAGAAAATGAAGAGGTAAATTTTCATTAAAAGCCTCGGATAACAAACTCCCCATAATTATTTTGACGTTCGAAGAAAAGAAAATTAAATGTTTGTTGGACACAGGATCCGACACTAGTTTGATAAAATCAAACATTTTACCCTACAAAAAAGTTAGGCTATCGAAACCCAAAAATTATAATTCTTTGGGCGGTCCTGATAAGGTAACCCACAAAATTGTTACTCCATTTCCAAAAGAATTCAAAATGGAAGGAACATTAGAATGGAAATGTTTTCCATAAAAAAGTGAAAAATACGATGCTATAATCGGATGAATTGTGATTGAATTGTGTAATTGTGAATAATGAATATAACTTATAACTTATAGTTCACTTATAACTTATAACTTACGACATAACTTATGACTTATAATTTATAACTTATGACTTATAACTTATGACTTATAACTTATAACTCATAACTTATAACTTATAACTTATAACTTATGACTTATAACTTATAACTTATAGTTCACTTATAACTTATAACTTATGACATAACTTATGACTTATAACTTATAACTTATGACTTATAACGTATAACTTATAACTTATAACTTATGACTTATAACTTATAGTTCACTTATAATTTTGAACTTATAACTTATAGTTTACTTATAACTTTCAACTTATAACTTATGTCTTATAACGTATAGTTATAAGTATAAGTTATAAGTTTTGCTATAAGTAGGTTTGCCCAATCTCCCTAATATCTAGGTCATGTTTTGACTAAAAACGGCATTAAGCCGAACCCAAAGAAAATAGAAGATATAGTTAAATTGAAACTACCTGTGATGCAAAAACAGATTAAATCGTTTTTGGGGATCACCGGATATTATCGAAAATTCATAAAGGATTATGCAAAAATTGCAAAACCTATGACAAATTATTTGAAAAAGGACAAACAGATTAACAAATCTGACCCATCGTATATTAATTCCTTTGAGGAATTGAAGCGATTAATTACAACTCATTCAATATTGAAGTACCCTGACTTCAATAAACCATTCAAGATTAACACGGATGCAAGTTGTTATGCATTGGGTGCCGTACTCATACAAGAAGGACATCCAGTTGCATATGCCAGCAGAACGCTGAACACTCATGAAATTAGATATGGGACCCCAGAAAAAGAAATGTTAGGAGTAGTATGGGCCTGTAAATATTTTCGACCATACATATATGGACAAAAATTCCTTTTACAAACTGATCATGAAGCTCTCAGATGGCTTCACATGAAATACTTAGGAAAAGATTTAAATCCTAGACTTCAACGTTGGATTTTATCCTTAGGTGAATACAATATTGAAATCGAATATTTGAAAGGAAAAGATAATAAAATTGCTGATTTTCTCAGTAGAATTAATTCAGACGCAAATGAAATAAATAGTTTCTCCAATGTTTCTGATTCAGATGAAGGTGAGCAAAACGCTCTAGAAAGTGATGATGAGAATTCTGACCACATTCCAATAATGGATACCATAGTTAATCGGTTTAAAAATCAAATTAATATTACTTCTGAATACTTGGAATTACATGAATCCGTATTCGGAAACCGAAGAATTTATCTCGATCCTAATCTGACGAGAGAGGAAATGATCTCGAAACTTAAATATTTCATTGACAGGAGAAAAGTAGCAATCTACACTCAAATTCCTGATCATGAATTTAATGAAATCCAGCTTCTGTTGATAAGAGAATTTCCCGAAGTGAAATTTGTTAGATGTACTCATTTCGCTCAAGATATTGAAGATGAAGAAGAATTGTTTAGAGCAATCTCAAAACAACATAAAGAATTGAGGCATCCTGGTATTATTGCCCTTTACCAAGATTTGAAATTTAAAATCTACAACAAGACGCTTAGATTTAGCATTAACAAAATTACAAATAATTGCGACATTTGTTGTCGAGGAAAATATGATAGGCAACCTATCAAAGCGAAATTCTTCAAAACAAAAATACATTGATATATATACCAACTCGAAACAAAAATTCCTGACTTGTATTGACAAGTTCTCTAAATTTGCTACCATTTATCCCATACAGCATAGCAATCATACAGAAATCAGAGAGAAATTAGCTATGCACTTTACCCACAAGAAACCCAAAGAGATTGTCGCCGACAATGGCTTCAAAGATATTAACATTAGGGATTACCTAAGAGAAGAAAATATAGACATCCACCTGGCTAATTCAGACGTAGAACGTCTACATAATACTCTTACTGAAAAAATTCGAATTATGAATATTGAACAAACTAAAGCCATTAGTATTCAGGCTTTAGAAGCCATTAGATATTATAATTCATTATTTCATTCAACGATCAAATTTACACCTAATCAGGCGGAAAATGATCCTACCTTGAAAGACAAAATTCATAAAAATCTTATGAATTCCCAAGAAAAGAGACTCAAGAAATTGAACCTTGATAGGGAAGATTACAAAGAAGAAAGCGAGAAAGGATATATTAAATATTATAAATCCCTCCGACATAAGAATCAACCAAAATACAGACGTTATGACCTTGCTAATGTGCATACTTGCAATATAAAACGTCCACTCAAATTTACAGAAAATCTTGATTCTTCTTCTACTGGCGATGACCATTCATCCGACAATGACTAAATTACAAGTACACAAAGTCGAGTCAGATGTTGCATTTACCATTATTCACGAAGGACAAATGACGATACCCACATCGTACAATTATTCCCTCCATGTCATTGACCTACAAGACATTGAGAAACTCATTACATCTTTGACAACAAGCATATCGTTGTTCCCAAATGACATGATCCATGAATTAATGTATGTAAATTTCGAAATTAGACGAAAACATTGCGACATTACAAAACGGACATCATACATTACGAAAAAGAGGTTTATTTAATTTTTTCGGTACTATTGACAAATGGATTAAAGGCACAATGGACGATAATGACAGACAAACTATTAATAACCACTTAGCTAGTATAAGCACAAATAATCATAACATAATCAATGCTATTAACATACCAGGTGGAAATAAATAACAATTTCTCAATTTCCATACAAAGATTAGCACAAACTATAAAATCAGACCGAGAAATAATTTTTGAAATATTAACAAATCAAACTGATAAACATAGACGAGAACTTGCTTTATTTGAAATAAAATTAAACATACGAGCTGTTGATAAGATTCTCAGCGATTTGCAAGATAACATCGTTCTATCTAATTTGAATATAATTCATCCATCTATTTTAACCCATAATGAGATACAAACCTATCACATCACTGTGGATAAAATTAAATATTTGAAAATTGGTTTTGCCAAAACCACTACAGGAAAGCTATTATTCTTAATTAAAATTCATTTCGGAAATACCTTAGTAAATAAAAAATTTATTCATCCCTTACGAACAATTGATACTTGTCAAATGATGAACTTTCCTCCTATTCATATTTTTGAACATAAAGACCATTATTTTGAATTCAGTGACAGTAAAGCTTTTTACCAATTGAATAAATTGAATCACTGCATATTGACCAAAAATTGTAAATTTATCGAAAATTGTAATTCTGAAATACATGTTTTAGACGATAGTAGCATACTTGCCCAATTGACAAAAAAAATCAGTTTTAACATCCAATTGTGACACTAGAAATTTTGGATGAAGTGGAAATTATTTCATTGAATTATATAATTGCACCATGATGCTTAATAATGTAACTTATTATAATCAAATCGATGAAATTACACATAGATATATAATTCCTACTTTAAGAAATACTCCAGGTAATGATACTGTGTCTAAACTCACACAAATAAACATACCAGAAATTCAGAATCTTCATCCTCTAACAGAAATTTTCTATGAAGAACCTTTCATTTATACAAGTACGATTTTTGCTTTTTTATTCATACTTTTTACAATTGCAATAATTACCATATTTTGTTACATTAAATGCAATCGAAGTTCCCACGGTATTGTAAACTCAATTCAGGAGAATTTCGAAGATAACGAGAGGGGAGTTACATTCTCACAAAACTCACCCACATAATACAATATTATTTTGATATAAACTTTTGCCTTTGCCTTATGCAGATATATTTTATTTCATATGTAGTATGAATATGAATCTTATAAATAATAAGATAACGAATATTGTTTAGTCTTTGCATAATATAAATTTCCGTTAACTAAAAAGAATCTTGAGAATAATAAGATAACATTTTGCATTCAAAGCAATCGATATAACATTTTGCATTCAAAGAAATCGATATGAAAATGATTATTATAAACAAAAGATAAAATGAGAACAAAGGATGAAGACATCAAATAAATACTGGAGAAAATAATCTTAAGTTAGTCTTTAAGCAACTCTGTACGAATAAACAGCTTCTAAATAAAAGTCTATCTTTTTAAAAAGTGACTTTGAACCAGAAATATCGTAATTCGCGAGTGTACTTGTGGACCGCGTTAGGAACATGGTGGAAGGTGTATTGGATGAAGTTCAGGGTGGTTTCAGGCCTCTGAGGGGGTGTAAGGATCAGATTTTCTGTCTCAGGCAGACTATCGAAAAGCTTTATGAAAAGAATAGGGGCTTATACCTATGCTTCATCGACTTGGAGAAGGCATTCGACCGGGTACCAAGACAGAAGCTGTTCGGGGTTCTTAGCGAGTACGGTATCAATGGGAGTTTACTGCGTGCCATTAAGAGTATATACTCAGGGAGCAGGGCCGCGGTAAGAATAGATGGTGAAATTAGCGAGTCTTTCGATGTTAATGAGGGCGTTCGTCAGGGTTGTTGTCTCTCCCCGCTTCTGTTCATAATTTTCATGGACAAAATTATCAAGCAAGCCAACTTGCAGGGAAAGGTTGAGGTGGGTGAGGTAATAACGAAAATACTGGCCTATGCGGATGACTTGATTCTGCTGGCAGATAATTCCAGGGATTTACAGGATGGGGTGGACTGCCTGAATCCCGCATGTGAGGAGTACGGGATGAAGATAAGTGTGGGAAAAACTAAGGTTATGCATGTCGGCAAACCTCGGAAGGGTATTGATTGCAGTTTGAATTGGGAGGAGCTAGAGCAGGTTTCTGAATTCAAGTACTTAGGAACCATTTTTTCAGAGGATGGCAAGTTAGTTAGGGAATTTGGGGAACGAAGGAAAATGGGCAACGCAGTAGCCAGTCAGTTGAGGTCGCACGTGTTTAACAAAAAGGAATTGAGTAGCGGAACAAAGTTAGCTATCCACAGGTCTATTTTCGGACCGACAATTTTGTATGGTAGTGAGAGCTGGTTGGACTGCGGATATCTCGTGCATGACCTGGAGGTTTCTGATATGAGGATTCTTAGGAGTATAGCGAAAGTTAATCGGAGGGATTCGGGAAAGCTTGGGGGTTCCGTCAGTGGAAGAGGAGGCAAAGGCTAGTCGTCTGCGCTGGTTCGGGCACGTTCAAAGGATGGGTAATAACAGGCTACCAAAAAGGATCTTAGGTGCACATGCACAGGTCCCGGGGGTTAGGACAAGGGGTAGACCAAGGAGAAGGTTTATAGACTCTGTTAAATCGGATTTAGAAGTTAGGGGACTTTCTCTGGGCGTACAAACCATCTCCTTGGCGGGCGATAGGAGGGCATGGAGGGGGGTGGTACAACTTCCTAGGGTTGTGTCATAAAGACCTCACACCGAAAGGTACTTAATGGTCTATAAAGTTTGATGATGATGATGATGACGATGACCAAAAAACTCTTGAACAGCCCTAGCTCATTGGCTTTTGGGCCGACAGTGCCCAGATTCAATATCAAAAAAGTATTTTTAATTACCTTTCAGGGAAAAAAAGTTTTTGATTATCGGCTGGCAATTTTGAAATTCAAAATAAAAATTTGCTTATGTGAACGTCAAAAATATGTTCAATGGATTTTGTTGCAGTAAGTCGTACATTGTTTTTATTTGTAGGAACGTCAAGTGTTATTGTGATAACAAAGCAGAAAAGTTTATGTGCAAAAGAAACAGTTTAATTTTTGCTCAATTTAGTTTCTTGTGTTTGAAAAGTTAGGTAAGTGGGTCTAATAAAATTAAAATCTGATGCAAACACTATGACTGCTGTTTAGTATTGAATTCAACATGCCTAATGCGTGTATTGTAAATGGATGCAGGTCTCGTGGTGGCGATAGGAAATTTTTCAGGTTTCCAATGGTCCAAACGAGAAATGACATCACCCTGGCGAGATCAATGGCTAGGCAGCAAGCATGGCTGGATGTTTTAAACAAATTTGATTTTTTTCCACAACAATATCAAAATGCGAAAGCTTGTGACTTGCATTTCATTTCCGGTAAGTGACCTATCTGGTTTCTATGGCATTCAAAGAAATACAGTTAATTAATATCTGAATATTCAGGTAGGTCTGCCAACGCAGATTTAAACAATGCAGATTGGATTCCCAGTATGAATCTAGGTGGCTAGTAAATACCCCCGCCCCTAAGGGCTACGCGGACATTAAGCATTCTTGTTCGCTAGGTCGGAGATTTGCGACTTTAATACTAAAATGTATGTAAGAGTGTGCAATTTTCTCCGTACTACCGTTTCGCCGTACAAACGTTATCACCGTGCTACTTTATTATGTTGCTGTGAATGAAATAGAGTTATGCTCCGCCCATTAAGTGTTTGTGTTAAACCGATCACTTATTGGATTGCTTGTAATTATTATGCTTTATGGGGACATGAGAGAGCATATGTTGTTGGTAGTTGGATTAGATTAAAGAGCGTGGAGAAGGAAAAATAAACACAGACTTCACTTAGAATGGGAATCTTAACTTTTATTATTTTTATTCCATACGCGCGTCTTATGCCAACATTAAACGCATTTTCCCAGGTCTCTATGGGCTTAATTTTTAACCGGGAGATAAATATTTGCTGTCAAACTAGTTCTAATGGTTCTAATGTAGTGTTCTAAGCAATGGACGTTCATTTGCTGTATGGAAATAAACATTCAATCCGCGATAATTTTGTGTTTTCAACATGTTAGGGTGCAAATTTTAGATATTTTGTGGATAAAAGTTTATACACATATTGGAAAATATACAATTTTATCCACAAAATATCAAGAATTTGCACGTAGGATGTTAAAAACAACGAAATTATCGCAGGTTGAATGTTTATTTCTATTTAAAAAGTTCTTGGGAAAAGGGTCTTATGCGTTCACAACGACGTTGTAACCATCCCAATTTCGACCAGGGAGTAGGGGTGGGGGAGCATCGATCATGGTCCTTAGATGACGAATCAACAATAAAAAAAATGTCCGTCCGTCCGTCGTAAATCAACCGATTTTCGAAAACTTTTTTTTTGCTGAAGGAAAATCGAAATTTCTTTTATGGGAGCTAGGGGCGTTTAAGTGGTTTTTGGTCTTTTGTACATAACTCGAGTTAATTTTTTCCGATTTTCACGAATTTCTTTTTGTTTGAAAGATCTGGGCATGACCGACAATTTGTTGAAGAAAATTTTTTGGATTCGAGTTCTTGAGCTTAGCTAGGGCACTAAAAACAGTTTTTGCTAGGGCTCTACTAGTTTTTTGTACATAACTCATGTAATTCTCTTCCGATTTTCAAATTTTGATTAGAAACCCTTTGACTCAGACAACTGAGTTTCTACTAGGACCCAACGTGTTCGCTTACATAAATTGGATAAATCCTAACTGATTTTGTTGATTCTTTTTCTATTTGAGAGGTAATCGAGTGCCGAATTATAATGTGGGATAAGTTAGCTCAACTCAAGATTTTCCGGATGTTGAGATTGAGATGTCTCAGGAAAATTCTTGATATTGCTGGAAAATTTTTGAGATCTCAACGACAGGCACTGACGAAACGTATGGTAAGATGACAAAAGTTGAGATATCTCAACATCGTACAGGCAGCAAATAGAAATTTGCGTTGAAATGAAACGAGTTGAGTTATCTCAACATCGCACGGGCAGCGAATAGAAATTTGCGTTGAAGCGAATAAAGTTGAGATATCTCAACATCGTACGGCAAGCAATTATAAATTTGCGTTGAGATGAATACAGTAGAGATATCTCAACATCGTACGGGAAGCAAATAGAAATTCGCGTTGAAGTGAATAAAGTTGAGATATCTCAACATCGCACGGGCAGCGAAATGGAAAAGCATTTTTTCGGTGAACCTTCAAAAACGTATTTCCAAAATTTAATTCTCTTTGACTTTGCCTTTGGAAGTCGCTTCTTATCTCCCATACTTCCAGAGATCTGAGACATCCCTCAAAATTCTAGAAGTGACTGAATCTTAGGAACAGAACACTTTTTCACACAACACTGAAATACGTGTTCGCTAAAATTTGGTTATCTCCAAATTTGCCTTTGAAAGTCACTTCATATCTCTCATACTTTTAGGGTTCTGAGTCATCCTTAAAAATTCTGAATCCCAGGGAGCAGGGCAATTTTTTTAAAAAATTCTGAAACACGAGTCGACTAACTAAAATATCGAGCTGAAGCTACCCTGAAAATTTCATCCAAATCGGTCGAGTGGTTCACGAGATCGTAAAAAGTAAGAAAGTGACAAAGTAAGAAAGGTTTTCAAAATTCAACTATTTCAGCTTGTATGGGGAAGTCATTTTTAGACCCGTACGAAGAACGAATTCCTTCGAAAAGGGTTCTATTGCGTTTACCGCGACGTTTGTAACCAGTCGAATTTCGACCCGGGAGTAGGGGGGGGGGGGAGGAGCACTGATCACGTTTCTTAGATGACGAATCAGCAACAACAAAAATGTCCGTCCGTCCGTCAATACGATAACTCGAGTAAAACTCAACCGATTTTCAAAAACTTTTTTTCCCTGAAAGGTTACCAAAAAAATTTTTTTGGGATTGAATCTGGGCACTGTCGGCTTAAGGGCCGCCGAGCTAGGGACGTTTAAGTGGTTTTTGGTCTTCTATTCATAACTCGGGTAAATATTTTCCGATTTTCATAAATTTTTTCGGCCGACAATTTATGGAAGAAACTTTTTTGGATTTGAGTCCTTGGACTTAGCTAGGGCACTAAAAACGATTATATGCTAGGGCCATACGTGTTTTTTGTAATAACTCGAGTAAATCTACTTCGACTGTCATAAACTTTTTTCTGTTTGAACGATCTGGGCATGGTAGACAATTTGTAGAAGAAACTTTTTTGATTTTTCAAATTTATGTGATGAAACTACCGTAAGACCATATCAAAATATAATCTTCAAAAACAAATGAATTGCTTTCAACGCCTTTATTTGGTCTTACACTTCTAGTTAAGTCAAATTTTTCTATTTTGAAAGACTTAAAAGCGAAAAATGTCTACTATATGAAAGCTGACAAAGGAAACGCTATGGTCGTAATGGATAAGTTAGATTATGACATCAAAATGGTTGAAACAATAAAGATTAACAACTTTCAGCAGGTTAAGAGAAACCCACTCCCTGGAATGAAAAGAAAAGCGAATGAGATCGTCAAACTAGGAACTGAAATTTTCAACGTGTCAAAATGGAAGTTATGCGTATCAAATTATAAACTTCCTTTTATTTACGGGCTCTCAAAGATTCATAAAATAGGCCCGCTAAAATTGAGACCAATTATTTCGAACGTCATATAAAAAAGCGTCTTGATTTTTTCCATTTTCTAAAAGATTTCGTAATATTTTTAATCAGAAATAACCCTTCACACAATTTACAACGGTCGACCAATGCATGCTATGCTCTTCAACCAACTCGCTCAGACGATATCCATTACCGAAATTACGCATAATGGAAAAAAATTCATTCCCGAAAAAACAATGCGAAGTGTACATGTTCACTTCATAGATTTTATTAAGTTCCATAACTATCTGGAAGAAATATTGTCGCTTTATGACACCTGGAAGATGCCTGTGAGAACCTGTTTTACTGTGAAAGGGGGTTGGGCTATTTCGAAAGCACCACTTCTCCTTGAACGACTGACTGTTGCATCTTTGGGTAATTATGCAAGATGGTTTTGGCCACTGACAAGTGGATAGATTCCATGCTGTCTATTCACGCAAAACGAAGTTAATGACCTAGAAATGGGAGCAACTGAAACCGATTACATTGGAGTGATGGTGCACACTCCAATGTAATCGGTTTCAGCACCATGGACGTTGAATTTTCTATTGTACAGGCATCGTAATTTCTATTTGTTTTTTTAATGTTAACTACAAAACATTTTCTATATCATAAAGAGCATGTAATAAACTTTTTGGACCCGTACGAAGTACAAGAGGTCCTATACGTTTACTAAAAACAATTTTATTGTAACATGGGGTAGATCGAGGTGGGAGTGGAGGGGATGCATCTATTATCGTCTAGAGATGACGAATCAGCAATAAAAAAAATGTCCGTCTGTCCGTCTCCACTTTTTTTTCCAAACGGCTCAACCGATCAGCCTAATCTTTTTTTTCCCTGAAAGGCACATGCCTCCCATGATTCAAGTTCGAAGATGAGCAAAATCGATCAAGTGGTTCCGGAGATATGGTCGAGGAAGTGACCAAAAACATGGTGTTTCGAGGGTCGGTGAAACTTTTTCGCAAATACCTCAGCAAGTAAAGCACGGAAATTGCTCAATTTGGTGTCAAATGAAAGCATTTGATGCCAAAAAACTGGGGAATTTTTTTTGTTGGAATCGGGTCAGGGGCCTGGGCACTGGGAGCCATGGAATGGGCGAAAATAAATTTCTCTGCCCAAAATGATAAGAGATAGTTTTTTTTTCAGTATTTGCTTAAATACGCAATATAGAGGCAAAGTTGTAGAGAATCAAATTTTAGCGAACACGTGTCTCAGGGTTTTGGGGAAATATGGTCCAATCCTGGTATATGGCCACTTCCATCATTGGGCAGGATGACCCGGATCTTCAGAACTGTGAGAGTTAGAAAGTTGGTTCCAAATGCAAAGTTGTAGAGAATTAAATTTAAGCGAACACGTGTTTCAGGGTTTTGGGGAAATGTGACACAATCCTGGTATATGGCCACTTCCATAATTAGGCAGGATGACCCAGATCTCCAGAACAATGAGAGGTAGAAAGTTGGTTCCAAAGGCGAAGATATAGAGAATTAAATTTAAGCGAACACGTGTTTCAGGGTTTTGGGGAAATGTGACACAATCCTGGTATATGGCCACTTCCATAATTGGGCAGGATGACCCAGATCTCCAGAACTATGAGAGTTAGAGAGTTGGTTCCAAAGACGAAGTTATAGAGAATTAAATTTAAGCGAACACGTGTTTCAGGGTTTTGGGGAAATGTGACACAATCCTGGTATATGGCCACTTTCATAATTAGGCAGGATGACCCAGATCTCCAGAACAATGAGAGTTAGAAAGTTGGTTCCGAAATTGTAGAGAATTTAAAATAAGCGAACACGTGTTTCAGAGTTTTGGTGAAATATGGCCCAATCCATGTATATGGCCACTTCCATAATTGGGCAGAATGACAAAAACTTATAAATCCATATTGCACTTTTATCAAATAATAAGACTTACCGATAACGACCGAGATGTAACTTTTGAAAATGTTTTCGCTAACTAGAAACTGCTATCAATTAAAGTATCTCACTATTTAACTCTCACAAAAGTGATAACTTTATTAAAAAATTCGTTAAAATTTGTATGGTTCAACAGTGTTGAACTGAATGGCGATAATCTAAATTTGACATAGATCGATGTTCAGTCGAACTATATATAGCAATTTCGGCGCGCAAATGGGTTTGAAATGCTCCAATTGCCCTAACTCAAAGTCGTTATTGCAAAAAAAAAATAGACCATTTATTTAATTATTAATGCTCTAGGCATGCCTACAACAATTAACTGCATCGGTTGCAACACGCGCACGGTTTCCGAGCCGGAGGCGAGGTACCGTAATCGTACAAGTGTTGCAACCGATTTACATAGCCAATTCAGTTTTAAATTTTAATGCATGAAGATCCGTTTTGTTGAAAATATTAAATTTCTAAAGTTTCTTTAAAAAAAAGTTCAACGACTCGAAATCAAAAAATTTTCTTCTGTAAATTGTCGGGCATGCCTAGGACTTTCAAACCAAAAAAAATTATGAAAATCGGAAAAGATTTAAGCGAGTAAACATTTGAATTTTTTAAAAAGTTTTTTTTTTGCATAGTCATTTCTTGCGTATTTTCAGCGTAAGCGTCACCTCCACTGAAGTGGACATTAGGGACTGCGTCACACTTTACCTATTAAGAGGTTTTTGTTGGGATTTTAAATGTTTACAGTTATCTGATGTAACGGCTTAATAGTTACGACAGCTCTGAAATGTCAAATGGTTTAAAAACAAAAATTTTAATGGCGGATTTTTGACTTTGTTTACGAAATTAAAATCAATTCGTGGAGGTTCCAAATGCATTTATTTTTAATTATTTCGTGCGTTTTCTTTGTCCAGCCTATAAAAACTATCAGAAAAAACATTTGCGCAAACAATTTGGAAACTTTATTTTTCGCCCTGCATTGGTATACATTGTATATTTATATGAAAGTTTTGCCGAAGGTGATTTAATTGCAAATAGAAATGAAATAAGAAAGTTATATGCCCGCATTTTTTGAATTTTCAAGCGTATGCACAATCATATGTACTAATAAAATGTACGCTAGACCATTTATTTAATTATTAATGCTCTAGGCACGCTTACAACAATTAATTGCATCGGTTAAATATGCGTGCGGTTTGCGAGCCGAAGGCGAGGTTCCGTAATCACACAAGTGTTGCAACCGATTTACATAGCCAATTCAGTTTTAAGTTTTAATGCATGAAGATCCGTTATGTTGAAAATATTAAATTAATTTCATTTTATTTCTCCATATTAAATGTACAATTAGATGACATCAAATTGATGTTGACAAAATTAAAATTTTTCTCCGTTTACTTGAACGATGTCACGTGAACGAAGTGCACACGGAGTATACACGGAGTGTACACGGAGTGCTTTTTGTAAGTGCAAATCTAGCCTTATACGGAGTGCAACTGAAGCGTGATAAATTTTATTTTCATTACTTAAAAAAATATGTAAGTTTTCACATATAACCTCACTTTTCAACAGGCATCCTGAGTAACGTTATTTGTAACTTTAGTTTTTCGTTACTGTCAGGTAACGTTACAAAATACGGGTTTTTGTAACCGTTACAACTGTAACAAAAAAGATAAAGTTACAAATTGTAACGTTACAGTGAGAGCATGTAACGATTTGTAACATAATATTTCCGTTACAATTTGTAACGTTACAAAATGGTATTTTTGTGTTTTCGTTACACCCAGTAACGTTACAAAATGGTATTTAAATTATTTCGTTACACCGAGAAACGTTACAGACTGTATTTGTAATTATTTCGTTACAGTCAGTAACGTTACAGACGGTATTTATAATTATTTCGTTACAGTCAGTAACGTTACGAATTATGTTTGGGCTAGAATCGAAATATTGTGCATTTACGCTACCATCAGACGGCTCTTATAGCGTGCGTTCTATATGGACAGCCCTTATGTACATTTATTGTCACCTACACGTCGCTACCGCCATTGTAAAAAATATTCATGTGAAACTCGCAAACTGCTTAATTGAATCTTGTCAATCGATGGAAAACGATACCAAACGAACGTTATAAAGTTACAAGCCATATGCATTTGCTGTCTCAGTTTTCAAATTTGACATTTGGGGGAAAAAACGTGACAGCAAATGTATGTGGCTTTCAACCTTATAACGTAATTATGTTCAAATGCGAGTTTTACATTTGATAAGAATGCCACAAAGCGGGAGAACTAAATAATTTTCTGTCAATTTCACATCGCTCCTCGTCCCTTCTTTCTAATATCAATTTGGGTGACGTTTGCAGCTTCCGAACGCACAAAATTCTTTTGAAATATTTTAACTTTTGATTAAAAAAATTTGATTTCCTGTACCAAAATACGCCATACATCCCATAAAGTCAAATTTTTGCGTTGAGAAAGCTGAAAGAACAGAAAAACTATAACACTGGGGTCCGGCATTTGTAACGCATTTTTTTAATCAAAAGTTAAAATATTTCAAAAGGATTTTTTTGCGTTCCGAAGCTGCAAGCGTCACCCAAATTGATATCAGTTGTTTTAAAAGAAGGGACGAGCACTTGCGTCACGTTTCCCTTTTAAAAAGGGGTTTTGTTGTGATATCAGTTGTTTTGGAAGAAGACTCGTCTCTTGACTTGCGTCACGTTTCCTTTTTAAAAAGGGTTTTCGTTGTGATTGTAATGTTTTGCATTATTTTGAGCCGCCGGCTACTACTTCCATGGGCGAAAATGATACCCTCAACTTCCTCTACAACATATCAAAAGTTTTTTTTGAGCCGCCGCCACCTCCAAACCGAAGTGCGGCGACTACTACATACATGGACGAAAATGATCCTTTCAACTTTCTCTACAACATATCAAAAGTTTTTTTTGAGCCGCCGCCGCCGCTGCCGAACCGAAGCGCGGCGGCTACTACTTCCATGGGCAAAAGTGATCCCTCAACTTTCTGTACATTATATCAAAAGTTTTTTTTTTGAGTTCCCGCCTATTTTCCGCCATTTTGGCGGTCAACCCTGATACACTACACACCCAACCCAACAACTTTCCCTTTGACACCAAACCCTATCTCGAACACACAACCATTGCCTCATACAAAATGTGCTATCATACACACTACACACACAAACACATACATATAGGCTTTATATGGCGCCTTCTAAGAGCCCTGGCGCCCAAACGAGGCCGTTACTCCCCCTTTTTTAAAATCTCATATGACGTAGAAGGTCCCTGCAAAATTTCATGAAAAGTTATCGAGCCGTTTTCGAGCACGAGCCAAAAAAAGTGGTTTTTCACGGTTTTTCATACAAATGGCCCTGGAACTAACCCACTAATTCAGAGAATTTGTTGTTGAGTAAACCCAACTATGAAAAGTCACTCAGGGAGATTCCATTGACGCAAAATTCAGAGGCACCTTCACTTAACATCAAATAATTTCGGAACGATTGGAGATATTTGCTTCAAACTTTAATCCCAGCCTAATGAGATATATGTTAAGGGCTACGATAATGTAAACAAATTTTAATTGCTTTGGAACCCAATGAAAAGTAACATTTACGTGTCGTGCCCCACATAACAATTTTCAATCTTATGCTATGTGGGGCACGACACGTATTTGCCAATTTTCATTGGGTTCCAAAGCAATTTTAATTTCTTTACATTATCGCAGCCCTTAAGCTATATCTCATTAGGCTGGGATTAAAGTTTGAAGCAAATATCTCCAATCGTTCCGAAATTATTTGATGTTAAGTGAAGGTGCCTCTGAATTTGGCGTCAATGGAATCTCCCCTCGACACTTTTCAAATCTCTACGGATTAAAGCCCGCAAACTTGGAATCAATCATAGGATACAACTCATTACATATTACTTTTGCTATGAACGTGTAAGCTCTTATTTGAATTATTTTGTCATTGACATGACGCTCAGACATTAACACATCTAGAACAGTTGCGTTATGGAGATAATTAGAAGTGATCAACATTTCGGCATCTAGTGCCAATCTTCAGTCAAGTCATGCACCTTGATATGCTGATGGACGCGATGGACAAAGTGCTGACGTATCTATTTGTCTCAGTTAGAGGTATTTTTGGACTAGCGAATTGTAACGTAAATGGTTACAGCTGCCATCTGTCGAAGTTTTTTTTTATATGAAACATTTTTTACTCTAACCCTGAGTGTATTGTCTCCAAAGTCAACTCAAGAGCTTATTTCGTTCATCAAAGCCTATGCGATCTTGTAGCGACAGATGCCAACATATTGTAACTATGTAATGTGAGGGTTTAGTTCGATTTAAACTATTGCACACATATCGATTTACCCATGATTGAACCGATTTGCTATCATTAGATAGAACGGTAAATGATCATTTTCTAAAAAAGTCGTATCTTGGGATCCACCGAACCGATTTTAATGAGTGAAAAGACTCTTCGTCTTAGAATTTTCCGTAAAATCCAGGAAAAATATTTTCCGGGGGGTACGTCGCAAGGGGGGGGGAGTTAAAACTTAGCTGTATATATGGTTCCGAAGTCTACGAAAAAAAATTTTCCGAATTTTTTATTCGTATGGGGACTTGCGTCACGGGCGCATCGCTTCCCGGGTGATTTCCTGTCCATTAATTCATTTCATCACTAACCTCTTAATTTATTATCTATCATACCATCTTTTTTGAAAACTGCATTTCTCAAATTTCTAAAGTTTCTCTAATATTTCGAAAATTTCCTAAATATTTCATCAATTTCTCAATATATCTGACGTTTCTCAACATTTAAGGAATTCAATTAAAATTGATTTTTTTTGTTGTTTTGGTGTTTGTAGGTACACGTGTGAGACTATAACGTGTACTTACAAAAGACCCAGCTAAAACTAGATATATCGCCCCTAATTGGCACACCCCATCCCTCGAGCGTCATGTTCTGCAATTTGATTGGTAGACTAGATTTTCCTGTATTGGTCTCGAAGTTTGAAGTGGATGCACCATTAAGAGCGCTTAGATCATTGCTGTAATTAGGGACTTTTCTAGCCTGTTAACCAGGCATCCGTAACGTTATAACTTTATACAAAAAGTTACATATCGTAACGTTACTCGACGTATTTTTATTATATTTTGGTACATTTGAAACGTTATCGATGTATTTTTATTTTATTTTGTTACACTTGGTAACACCCCGGAGATATCATATTTTCCGAAAATGAGAAATTACTTTTCTTACAGGAAGAGAATCATAAGCTTGTGCATCTTTCTTATTTCTCTTTTATCTCTTTTTTCAAGTATTCGCTTGCATTTTGTGCATGTAAAACTCGGTTTATCGGTGAAACGAGTTAAAACGAAACGTTGCACAATCTTACGATTCTTCTCTTGTACTATAGAACAAGGAATCGAATGACACATTCATCGGGAAAAAGTAGGACATGTTGTCCCAAAAGTGTACGAAATCGTTCGAAGTTTTCGCAAAATCGCTCTTAATCTAAACGTAAAGAGAAAACTTCAACAAAATAATTTTCTATTTCGCTGGTCTTATTCATTACCTTGAAAGCTAATCACTAGGAATCACGGTAATACATATTATTCCAAGAATACAATTTGTTACGAACGCACTAACAAAATTAAAAGGAATCTGTATTTCATGAAGGTTACTACGTAATACATAATTTCAGTATTGAAAAACATCTCTCAACTGTTACTTGTGTGGCAGGTACACCGTGTACCACCATCCCCAGATCATAGAGAATTGGATCAGAAAATCTTTTTTTGTACCAATAGTCCAGTATGTCAGTGTCCAAATCAGTTTTATCATTGTATTTCCGTATTGCGTTAATTGCGTTAGCAATAGATTCCGTGTTTGCTTCACTATTGACATCAACAGATTCTCCGTCGTACAAATCGTTTATGTAATTTTGCAAAAATTTTTTCTGCCGACTCTTTTGATGATGCGTTTGATGTCGATGATGTTAGCTTCGAGGAGAATTGATCGGATGTGGATTGGTCAGACGTAGATTGTTCGTTTGTAGATTTGTCGGATGTTGATTGGTCGGTTGTGGATTGGTCACAATCTGACTGCGACAAATCAGGAAATGAGTTGTTTTGCATTGGTGGTCGTGCCATCTGAAAATGACAATAAATTAATAAATTCATTTCAGATGAATTGTTCATAAATTTTGTAACAGCATTAATAAGTTCAAAAACATCAGTTTTTGCATTACATAATTGAACGCACTTACGCTATAAGGTTGTAAGCCACATAGATTTGCTATCTCAGTTTTAAATTTGACATTTGTGCGATAAAACGTGACAGCAAATTATGTGGGTTACAACCTTATAGCGTAAGTGCGTCCAATTTATGAACGAATGCAGAGGTGAAAATATGAATGTCAAAAATGAAACGGTAAATACTACCTTTATCTTCATAATTTGCTTAAATATCTTTAAAAGATGCTCTTGTGCGTCAGTGATATTAAAGTAGTTCGGTCTAATTTTAGTAAAAATCTGCCTAAATCTAGGATCCAAATACAATGCGGATGTTACTGTCGGATTGTCCTTAAATATCAAAGCTTCCCTCGACATTAGAAACATATGGAGTTTTTCTGCGAACATATGTGTATCGGTCTCACTACACATCGCTTCCACGTTCAGTACAAGGTTTAGCCAATGTTTAAAAAAGTCTCCAATGCAAAGCTGGGTGCCTTGTAACTTCTAAGAAGCTATTTTGGTCGGCTTAAAAATTATTAAAAACGAATCTAATTGCGACCACTCTTCAGAATTCAAGGCAGTGATTTTGGGATTACTTTGACAGAAGTCTTTTAATCGTTGAACAGATTCAACCATTTCGTACTTTGAATTCCAACGCGTATCGTTTTCAGTTTTCGCTTGAATCAGTCTTAATTTTCTTGATTTTTATGAATTTGATGGTGATCTCAGCTGATGAGCTATCGTACGAACATTCCGTAAAATATTTTTCAGCGTTGGATCTTCAAATGTGTCTTCAACGGCTAAATTTAGAACATGTGCTGCGCAGCGAATAGCTTGTACTCCATATATGTTTAAATTGTTAATATCATCGAAATTGCTCTCCGCACTGTCCATTTCTTCGTAGTCGTTGTCATCAAAATCCTCATACTTCAAATATTCCAGCATACTTGCTGCCTTCACAAAATTCTTTCCATTATCTTGTGTTACGGAATAAACTTGGTCTAGATCGATGTTGTATCTAAAATTTGAAAAACTGATGGAAAACCACTAACAATCGTGTAGAGTCGAGTAGCACAAGTTAGTCCCACTCTATGAACTATATAGCCAGAACCCACACCAAATTTTTGTACATTAAAGAAATGATTTCCTCCTTAGAAATTCTGGACAATTTCGCTCATACAATATCTAGTATAAATTAAATATCGGTAAAATAATAATCACAAAAAAATTGAATTGTATTTTGTTCAAGAAGTCAAATTTTTGCGTATAAAACTGAAAGAACAGAAAAACTACAATTAGAAAATTTATATTTTGCTCATAGTTTCGTTTCTGTTGATTGACCAGCTGGTGCACTCATACATAGGAACATAGTAAAAATTTAGCCAGTTGTACAACACCCAACAGAAGCAAAATTTTTTCTATGTTTCTATGTATGAGTGCACCAGCTGGTCAATCAACAGAAACGTAACTATGAGCAAAATATAAGTTTTCTAATTGTATTACGTTGGTGGGTCCGGCATTTGTGACGCATTTTTTAATCAAATGTGAAAATATTTTGAAAGTTTTTTTGCGTTTCGAAGCGTTCAGCGTCACCCAAATTGATATCAGTTGTTTTGTAAGAAGGGACAACGACTTGCGTCACAATTCCCTTTTAAAAGGGTTTTTGTTGTGATATCAGTAGTTTTGGAAGCATTTGAAAGCGATTAACCCAAAAATATCAAAAAAGCCTGATGGAAGTTGAAAAGTGCTAGAGAAATCCACAAAAATCCTTGAGAATCCCTTAAACCTAGGAAGCTCCATTGCATGACCTCACTCATGTCGAGAATAACCGAAAAATATCAAAAAACCTGATGGAAGTTGAAAGTGCTAGAGAAATCCACAAAAATCCTTGAGAATCCCTTAAACCTAGGAAGCTCCTTTGCATGACCTCACTCATGTCGAGAATAACCGAAAAATATCAAAAAAACTGATGGAAGTTGAAAAGTGCTAGAGAAATCCACAAAAATCCTTAAGAATCCCTTAAACCTAGGAAGCTCTATTGCATGACCTCACTCATGTCGAGAATAACCGAAAAATATCAAAAAACCTGATGGAAGTTGAAAAGTGCTAGAGAAATCCATAAAAATACTTAATAATCCCTTAAACCTAGGAAGCTCCATTGCATGACCTGGCTCATGTCGAGAACAACCGAAAAATATCAAAAACTCCAATGGAAGTTGAATACCTCACTTACCCAACCGTGACACTCACCACACACATTATTTTATATGGGATTTGTATGGGAGCTTCCAGAAGCCCTAGCGCCCAAATGAAGCCGGTGACCCCATTTTTTTAAAATCTTAGATGGCGTGGAATGCCCATCCGAAGGTCCCTGCAAAATTTAAAGAAGATCTGACCGGCAGTCAGCTGGCAGCCATTTTCTTATGATCCCAAAAAATTCTCCTGATGAATCTCTATAACTTTCTTGAAGAAACCATCTCTCTAGGTAGTGTCATTGCGGAGCTAAAATTCGAAAACCGAAAAAGCATAAACGAAAATCCAAGATGGCGCCGCTATGACAGCATACCAATGCTGCTATGGCAGCATACCAAAAAATTCTTCTGATGAAACTCTATAACTTTCTAGAAGAAACCGTCTCTATAAGTAGTGTCATTCCGGAGCCAAAATTCGAAAAGCGAAAAAGCATAAACGAAAATCCAAGATGGCGCCGCTATGACAGCTGGCAGCCATTTTCTTATGATCCCAAAAAATTCTCCGAATGAAACTCTATAACTTTCTAGAAGAAACTGTCTCTCTAAGTAGTGTCATTCCGGAGATAAAATTCGAAAAGAGAAAAAGCATAAACGAAAATCCAAGATGGCGCCGTTATGACAGCTGGCAGCCATTTTTTTATGATCCCAAAAAATTCTCCTGATGAAACTCTATAACTTTCTAGAAGAAACGTCTCTCTAAGTAGTGTCATTCCGAAGCTAAAATTCGAAAACCAAAAAAACCCTAATTTATTGCTTGGGAAAATTCAAGATGGCGCCGGTTTGACTGCTGGCAGCCAATTTTTTAAGATCCCAAAAAATTCTCCTGACCAAACTCTATAACTTTCCCGAAGAAACCAACTCTCTAGCTATTGTCACTCCGGAGCTAAAATTCGAAAACTCCAAGCATTACCTAAAAAACCCTCAAAATTGACCACTTTTCCACATGCCACAGCTTTTCCAGAATTTTCCCGGAAAAGCGGCATATGAAATTTTTCATTTGGGGCCAAGACTGACGTTCCCTGAAAATTTCAGAAAGATCGGCTGTCTAGTTCTCGAGATCGAAAATTATTAATAGATAGAACATAGATAGATAGACAGAACATAGAAACCGACAGATCAGAAAAAAAGTTTCCATAATGATGAGAACAATAGAAAAATTATTTCTCCATACAAAAGTGTCATTTTCAAACCTCTATATCTCAGCCAATTTTCAACCGATTTTGATGAGTGAGTGCTTGTTTGAAAGCTGCTGCGACGTAGTTTTTTTTAAATATTTTATAGGGGGAGGGGGGCGAGGGGAAAAAACTCAAAGTTCGCCTATGTATCGCTCCTTGTCCCAAAGGTTTTTGTATGGAGTTTTTTGGGTTTGTGGACGTTTTTTTTGGGGTGTGGGGAAGTCATTTGAGATATGAACGTTGAACAGACAACGTGAAATGAATGCTGCTTTAATTTTCAGAGTTTATGTTTCAGATAAAGAAGTTGATGTTGTGTTTTGGTTTTTGTTTTTGAGACTTTCTTAGTAAAGGCAATTGACGGTCGTTTACTTATGAATTCATATAAATGCAGAGATTTGTAAATGTAAATGTTGCCTATTGAATTTTGCAAGTAATTTATTGGTTTTTAATTTAGTTGAATCTGAGCCTCTGAAGATCTTCGCATAGCGAACGAAACCGGTCAGTATTTTATTAAAGTATTTTGGTACAATTTAAAACAAAAGCGTTTGATTTGACTCACAAATAATTTTAAATATTGTAATTGTGCCGTATTCGGCGTCTACGCGTTTTTTATCGCTAAGATAAAATAAAATGCGTAAATGCAACGAACTATGTCCTTGACACCCTCATGGAAGAATTCGTGCTAACGTGAAAGCAAGAAAGAACATATCCAAAGACCCGTACTTATCAAAATAAATGAACAACATGAACAACCAAACAAATTTTGCAAATAGACGCGAACGTACCAGAATTGCAAATTGTTGCAAAGCTTTTAAAACTGTTAGATTTCGAACGTCCCACAGAAACTACCCAAAGTAATGTCTAAAACCCTCCCGAAGTACGGCAACTGCAAAAATGAATATATTCCGGGATTAGGTCATTTTTCCCAAAAACACTGACTTGAAATACGTGTTTTCTAAAATTTTATTTTCTGCAACTTTGCCTTTGGAAGCAACATTGTAACTCTCTGTTGGTTCTAGAGATATGGTTCATCCCGCCGAATTCTAGAAGTGGTCTTATCACAGGATTAGGCAATTTATCCCTAAAACCCTGAAACACAGGGCCTATTTTTGAGAAACATTTTCACGAAATTCGAGAAATTTTCGCGAAATTTGAGAAATTTGCGAAATTTTCACGAAATTCACGAAATTCGAGAAATTTTCGCGAAACTGAAGAAATTCTCGCAAAATTGTCTAAAATGCAACAAAATCAAAAGAAATCCTCGAAAGTCAAAACGTTTATAGAAAATTGTGAAGAAGATCAAATAATTAGATCTAAATTTTTTTTTTGATAGTTTCTATAGTTCATGTGTGCTTTCCCGATGAGAAGTCTAACAATTTTTCCTCATATCTCGCAATGCTATCATACCTCCGGACTCCATAAACGCATAGCTTCGTAAGCCTTGTCAATTACCTTCTTTGAAGTCGCAGACATCCCATAGGAAAAGACCACACTACAGTATTCCAGGAGCGGCAAGAACAACGACTTAGCCATCATAATCCTGGTCGACAGAAGCGTAGTGCGGAAGTGCCGCAATACACTCCGCAGTGATCTGCACACCTTATCACAAACAAAGCTAGCATGATCATTCCAGTCCATCTTACGGTTAAAAAGTATACCGAGGTTTTCGACGGAATCAGAATAGGATACTATCAATCTGCTCAGCCAAATAAGCATCTAGTCTCGTTCGTTGAGCTGATGGCTATGGCTTGCCTCTAAGCGTTAAATTCTAGCTCGTTAAAATCCACCTCAAATCATTGTTAATTTCCGCTAAACCCCCTATAGTGTCCCCCTGCAAAAAGGATTTGTAAACCTGTACATCAACAGCAAAAAGGTGATAAGACATGTAATTCATAGCATCGGGGATGTCGTTAATGAATAGAGAGAACAATGGGTATAGCTGAAGACTCAAAACTAAACTTGTGCTCTAACTTACTACATAACAGATTGTGGTTAACAGAGTCAAAAGCCCGACTGAAATCCAAAAGTATCAGGACCGTAGTCATCTTCTTGTCCATGGCCACATAAATATTGCTTGTAATTTTCGTTAAAGGGCTTTCAAATAGTGCGCACGCTTTTTTGGGGGGAGGCGGGTTTGAGAAAAGCGTGCGTTGCATACATTTTGAATTTTTTCCATGTATTTTTGCCTGCAAGGGGGAAAGGGGTGGGTTTGAACGGCCCCTAAGGCGAAATTTGCATTATAGCTTACTAATGTCCAGTAATTCTTTAATTTGGAATTTCAATAGAACTTCCAGTATTTTAGACATGGCAGGAGGAATGTTAATAGGTCGAAAATCTTTTAAACCATAACCACCACAATCTTTAGACTTTTTGTGAACCGGGTATATCTTCGCTTCTTTGCACATTTTAGGCGAGTTCTAGCGGTAAGAAGATCCACCACCACCAATGCTTTTTGGCTGAGTCTTACATGACCACAACACGTCAGAAAAAAGTGTTTTTTAATATTCTGAATCGATTAAATCAAACTTGCTTGAACATGACTCCTCATCTTATGAAATAAAGAAAACCCGCATATAACTCACAGATGTCAAACGAGGTAACAACTATATATTTTACTTTATATGCGACGATACGCCTTACATTAAATGCCAATTTTTGAGACGGAAAATGTGAATTTATTGCAGCATTATTCTCAGTATTTATCCGTCTAGAGGGCGATACTTTTTACTTTTTACTTTTTGTATGTTTGTTTCTTGCACAAAATATTCAAATTATCAAATTATTGCATCTAGATAGAAGAAAGTGAAATAAAAAAAAATTTCGCGCATGCTTGAACCTAAATGCACATTCCATATAATATTTATATAAAACACAACCGAAGATTATGTTACAATGAGCATTGTTCATGTGCATTCGAAAACAAAATTTCGAATTAAGCACACACACATGTGGGTTCAATGTCTAATGATCCAATTTTTTTTCTAAATTAAAAACTTTTTCATTTTTTATTTATTCCATCAAACATTTTTCATATAAAAACTCGTCCGATTGAGGAAACAATTACTTTACAGAAGTCCTGACATTAAGTGCTGGTCAAAAATTAATTATTTTTGATGTTCTAATGTTCAATGCATTTACATACACACATTCACGCATATAGAAAACACATTTTATGAGAGTTTTCAATTGAATCAAATTAGCTACGATAATAAAATTCGCAATTCATGCATTTACGAAGATCGTGTGGTCTAGCGGCTAGCGTCGTTGATTGGGACGCGGGGCATTCTGTGTTCGATTCTCAAACGTTTTATTTTAATTTAATATTTCTAGACAATTTTTTTTTTACTTTTTTATGCTTGTTTCATGCACAAAATATTCAAATTATGAAATTATTGCATCTAGATAGAAGAAAGTGAAAAAAAAAATTTCGCGCATGCTTGAACTCAAATACACATTTCATATAAATATTTATATAAAACACAACCGAAGATTATGTTATAATGAACAATGCGCATGTGCATTCGAAAACAAAATTTCGAACTAAACACACACATGTGAGATTCCATTTACGCATATAGAAAACACATTTTATGAGAGTTTTCAATTGAATCACATTAGCTGCGATAATATAATTCGCAATTCATGCATTTAATAAGATCATTGTGGCGTAGTTGATTGGAACGCGGGGCGATATGTGTTCGATTCTCAAACGGACGGGTTTTTTTTTAATTTAACATTTCTAGTCTAGCTGGTTATTTATCGCCCTAGACAGTGGAATTTATCCCTCTAGACGGATAAATACTGAGAATAATGCAATAAATTCTCATTTTCCGTCTCAAAAATTGGCATTTAATGTGAGATGTATCGTCGCATATAAAGTAAAATAATATACTTATACATTGTGGACACTCGAATAACCGTTCGCGTGTATATTACACACACTTGCTCGCTATCGCTCGCGCGTTGTGTGTAATATACACTTGAACGGTTATTACTCGCTTACCACAATGTATCAGTAATCTTATATTACAGGCACTTTCACAGAAGCAGATCAACATAAAACTATGCAAACCGAAAATTATTTCATTTTGTTGTTTTGATTGATCAAATATTGTGAAAATACAATCTGTTGCACTTTGAAAGGTCGTTTCATTGCAAAGATGCAGTTATCTCAATACGATAAATTTTCAAGAAATTCGCGAAATTTTTACGAAATTCGAGAAATTTTCGCGAAATTCAGGAAACTTTCGCGAAATTCAGGAAATTTTCGCGAAATTCAGGAAATTTTCGTGAAATTCGAGAAATTTGCGAAATTTGTTTCTCAAAAATAGGCCCTGCTGAAACATATGTTCTCTAAAGTTGTATTCTCTACAACTTTGCCTTTGGAAGCAACACAAGAAGTGGTAATATTCCAGGGATGAGCCATTTTCCCCTGAAACACGTGTTCTCTACAATTTTATTCTCCTCAACTTCGCCTTTAACAGTAAATCTCCATATTGCATACAACTCCAACCTACCAACCAGAGCAAGAATTCAAGAAATTCACACCCCATGAGGTTGCATCTGAAATTGACAAACTCAACAAAAAAAAGGCACCAGGTGTTGATGAGCTATCTGCTGGTGTTATAATGCAACTGCCAAAACAAGCTTTACATATGATGACATATCTCTTCAATGCGTGTTTGAAATTGAGATACAAACCAAAATGCTTCAAAATTGCTCAAGTAATTATGCTGAGGAAACCAGACAAACCAGCTGAAAACGTTACTTCGTATAGACCAATCTCACTACTACCGACAATCTCAAAAATCCTTGATAAACTATTAATGAAACAGCAAAAACCGCTGGTGAAAGTTCCAGATTTCCAATTCGGATTTAGGAATAAACATTCAACAATAGAGCAAATTCACAGACTAGCTTCAACGATCGAACAAGCATTTGAAAACCAAGAGTACTGTCCGGCAGTATTTTTAGATGTATCACAAGCTTTCGACAAAGTGTGGCACCAAGGACTCATCTACAAAATGAGCAAAAACTTACCAGGCAACTTCAGCAAACTGCTTGAATCATGCATAACTGACAGGAAATTCAGAGTGAAAGACAAAGAAACTTTCTCAAGATACTAACCAATAACAGCAGGAGTGCCACAAGGAAGTGTATTAGCACCGCTTTTATACATCCTATACAGTGCTGACATACCAGTGACAAAAAAGTCATTTATTGGCATATTTGCTGATGATACAGCAATTATGACATCTAATGAATCGCAATCAAAAGCCACCAAAGATCTACAAAAGGCAATTGATAAAATAAACAAGTGGACCACTGATTGGAAAATTAAGCTCAACGAGACCAAATCCAAACACGTCACTTATGCAATCGCGTCACATAAACAGCAATCAACGTATCTTCCTTAATGGAGTTCCCATTTCACAGGCAGAGTCAGCATTATATCTGGGACTACATCTAGATAACAGATTAAACTGGAAACACCACGTTAACAAAAAGCTCAACAAATGAAAAATAAAACTGGACAAATGGACTGGCTAATTGGATATAAGTCCAACTTAAACCTGTATTGCAAAAGACTGATCTACAAATCGATATTTACACCAATCTGGATGTATGGCGCCGAACTTTGGGGATGTGCCAAAAAAACAAACAGAGATATCATACAAACTTGCCAAAACAATTTCATTCGCATGATCACAAACGCCTACCGCTACGTGACGAACAAGGAATTACACGAGGACCTAGAAATACGATGGGTAGCAGATGTAATTCGAGAATCAGCCATTAAGCTCGATAATAGACTTTCAAATCACTCCAACATAGAAGCCATCCTCCTACTTGCCATTACGAACGAAGTAAGAAGACTAATTTCAATTTCAATTTATTTATTAGGTCATGAAATGCGTTACAGTTAAATTAATTAGCCTCAATGTGCATCGCACCTTGAAGAGGCATATTATCATTGCTCGTACGTTATTTACGTAAGAAAATTTAATTCAAAAATTGCTAGAAATGAATGTTTTAGGATGAAATGAGAACCAGAAATCAAGAAATTATCACAAGAAATCAAATGAAAAGTAACAGATGATTCAATTCAAATCATAAAAAAAACGAAAATAAATCACTAGAAATTAACAACAAGAAATCAGCATTTTTTCAACACATAATATCAGATGTAAGCGTTGACGACTATATTGAGAAGATACAGTTTCATAACGGCCTGCCGATCCATTGATAATTACTTAGGTCGATATGCAATGGTTGTCAATGTACAATGATATGTATGAGTTGATTTGGGATGAGTGACGAGTGTGATGAAAAACCAAACGATGGAGTATGACCGATGTTATTAATAGATTCGACCAGAAATTGTTTTATTGTTATCCACAATACTCCTAGTAAGGTTCAGGGTCCAGCAAATTTCCATGACCAAATCCAAATATTCGCCAACCATTGTGAAACGTGGCCTTTGTCTTAGATGAAGGTCAAAAGATGTTGCTTGTAATGAGAATCATTTCTTTGTCTGTACAGCTTTTTACTTGATCGTTGTTTTTACACAAATAATAATGGAAACCATTTTTATTTTAAATTAATACATATATAAAGAATTTTATAAATAGAAAATCTCATTTAACGTATCTGAAGTTGGAAGGATACTTTTAATGCAACTGGCATTTCCTCTTTGGATGGCTAAAGATATTCTCTGGATTAGGAAATTTTTTGAGCGACGATCACCTGTGACTTGGTTCAATTTTTTTCCTATTTTATTTATCAAATATATAGAATCCTCTGACCACGGTCCGAAAGTCTCCACTGCGAAAGCGACAAATTTATAGTTTTGTGATTTGATATACGAATAGAGCCCATGCTTCCGATTTTGTGCAAATGCTGCTGCCGAACCTGACTTCGCTGACGACTGATATAAATAGCTATCTGCAACCGTATCGATACAGGTGGCGTCCCACACCATCGATTGACCTTTTTCCCAAGGAATTAACGTTAGACCGTCTGGTTTTTTTCCATCATCCCTTGAAAGTCCAGTTGGTTCTAATTTAGAGGGGACGTTGATTGACATTAAAGAACGGTGTATAGTTTCATTTATTTCTGTATGCCTCGAAAATCGACTTGCGGCACTCTTTTGACAGCTGAGACCATGAATCCCATTTTCGTGAACGATTGAGCCGCACGGACAAGTATATTTTTCACAAACTTTGCTACCCAACCGAAGAGCAACACAGATGCGGAATGTGTTATTGTCGATAAACGTTCCTATGTTCGGAGATGGGTACGCATTCAGCCATGCACCCGATTCTTTGTGTTGTAATGAATTAAATCGAGCAAGGTCTAGTGGTAGGTTGAAATTTAAATTTTCGATGATTAGACGTTTTGTATTAATCAAATCCCATTTCTGTTGACTTCGCTTCTCTTCGGGAATGTTGCTATTGAAAGAATTCCACTCCAATAAAGCATCATTAGCAATTGAAGTATTTGTTTCATCTGGACTATGTAGAATATGAGAGATGAGAACGCTTACTCCATTTACTGAGCTTAAGAAAGCAGGTAGTGAAATATCTTCAAATCGTCGAATACCAAGGCCACCAAGTTTAACTGGCAATGATGCTTGCAACCATTGTGTTTCATTGAGGCTCACGTTTAGTTTGATTCTAGTGATTGTCGAAGACCATTATCCATAGCTGATAGAAAATTTTTGAATTTCCAAGTTGGTGATGTGCGCATGAAATATGTTAATTTCGGTATTGCGAAGCAGTGTTTTAGCAGAACGTAAGCTGTGTGTGCATTTAAATTTTTTAAACGATCAAACATAATTTGCGTCCGATTCAAAATGGCAATTGACATATTTTTGAAACCTTCATCAAGAATTGGAGCTCCCAAAAGATTTAAATCTTCTTTAGATGTCACACGAATTCCGGGTGCCACTGATTGAAATTTTCTAACAACTTCCTCATCAACTTCTCCGGAACAAAAGAAAATTTCACATTTAGCAGGATTAATTTCTAGTCCAATTTTTTTTGATAATTCAATCAACAAGATAAAATCTGCAAGGACTATGTCTGCGTAGTCGCCGAGTGTACCGTCATCAAGATACCATAAGTTCAGTTCTGATTTGAGCTAGCTCTCGCTTCGATTTATCCCATGTTACAATAAAATTGTTTGTAGTTAACATATAGGACCTATACACTAGGGTGTTTCTCAAATTTTGAAGTTTTTTGAGAGATTTGAGATTTTCAAGTCTTAAAAATAGTTTATTCCAAACCCCTCAAAATATCTTTGTATCAAAAAAATGAAGTTTTGATGTCTTGGAGGCAAAACCATACCGTTTACGTATTGCGCAAAATCCATGAAGAAGGATCGGTCTCAAAGTAGGTTCGAATGAGCAACTCAGCGTCAGAAACAAAATTGTACTTCTGATGTCCCCATTGTCACTTTCTTTTTCACTGGAAAAATGTTGTATTATTGGGCGCGAATCTGTTTTATAGATCAATAAACAAACAAAACATTTGATGTGTTTTTATTCAAATCAATTTTTACAGTTTCTTATGAAAATAATTATAATTTCGAAAGTTTTCTGACTTGTAGATTGAAAAAAACGCGAAATCAATATAGTTAATTCCATTCTTTGTAGTGATATGTTTGTTAACATTATTTTATTATTTACAAAAATGTGAGGCATATACATATTCGGTCGTGTACTTATAAATTTTCTTGTATCAAGTTTCAGCTGTTTTCAAGGTCTGCCATAGAAAAAATACATTGAAAAAAGAGATAATGTCGATAATGTTGAAAACAACATAACAAGTAAATTTAAAAGCACGTGTTTGTAAATAAATAAATAAATAAATAAACAAGTAAATAAATAAATAAATATTTTATCGACGAAACAACACAATTAATTTTTCACTACGCCTGCTGCCGAGCTGCTGTGAAAAGTAATGTTCCTAACACGTGCCTGATGGTTGTTTTGAGCACTCGATGTGTTTTGCCTGGTGCTCAAAATAACCAATACGTTACTATAGTTAGGAAAACTACTAGTTGATATTTGTTCTGTTTTCCCGAAGCCAACTATCAATGCCCTTTTGATGAAATAAGTGCATGCACGGCAGCCGACGTGCCACATCTCTCTGCTAAATTCTCAAGGCAGATGCTGCACTCGTCTGTCACGTTTACCACTTTTTTATATGCATAACACACCGTTTTTTCCAGTGCAGCATTCTGCGTTTGAGCTAAAGCAACCTGTAAAATAATTTATAATTAGTTTATACTTTTCAAAAATATTTTTGAATGAATCGAATTACCGGTATCAATAAGAAGTCTCTGGTCCCAACCTCCAATAATGACGCCATGTGCCTCACCTGGAGTGGTTGAGAGTTGCTACCACGTCCATTTGTGTTGTTCATTTTGCTTGAAAAAAAAAACTTATGTAAGACACCCATAATAGATGTTGCAAAAATACTCTAACGATTCTCTAAATGGCTGGTAGGACCTGCGTCGCGGGCCTTAGTGCTTAAGTAAATTACACGCTAAATTGGATTGAAAATTTCGAAAGGGCAATATTGAAACATATGCAAGGGATCCGTATATAATAGATGCGTCAAAGATAACAGATGCTACGAAAAGACTCGAACTAAATCTAAAACATATGAAGTGACCCGTACGTATCAGAATAGATGCGGCAAACAGAGTTGATGTTACGAAAAGACTGGAACGTATTGGAACGTATTTAAGTAAATATTGCGTTCACATTAGACTGTATTGGAAATTTTCCATAGGCCAATATTGAAAATCCCGTCCGAAGAAACGGTGTAAAAAAATTCTCCGAACGCACAAAATTGACTTCCAAATAAAGGAAAATGTTCTCCTCAATTTTGTCTACAACAAAGCAAAAAACAATTTTTTGGGCTAGGACCGACCTTAGTAATGACCTTGGGCCCTAAGTAGAGGCCTCGGACACATACTTCCATAGGCAAAAATGTTTCTCAATTTGCTCTGCAACATAGCAAAAAAAATTTTTTTTGGCTAGGGCCGACCTTAGGACAGACCTAAGTCAGCCCTAAGCAAAGGCACCGGGTCCAAATTTGTTTTTGAATATAGCTCGGTACTCGATTACCTCTCAAATAGAAAAAGAATCAACGAAATCAGTTAGGATTTATCCAATTTATGTAATCAAACACGCTCGGCCCTAGTAGAAACTCAGTTTTAGGGTCCTAACTGAGTCCAAGTGTTTGTAATCAAAAAGTTTTCTTCCATAAAACGGGTGACAATCCTAGACCTTTCGATCAAGCAAAAATTTGAAAATCGGAAGAGATTTACTCGAGTTATGTACAAAAACATGTGGAGCGCTAGCAGAAGCTCCTTTTTAGTGCCCCAGCTTTATCTTAGGGCCCAGCCTCAAAAAATTTCTTCTACAAATTGTTGGGTTTTCATATTCTCTATATTTTGTATTGCTGGACCCGTAACATCAATTTCTTTCTGTTGTATTGCTTGATAAGGACCAATTGAAAAACGTCAATTTAATGTTTTGATCGTTTATTTCCCTTGCATTCGGTCGGGTTAGTGACCATAATCATGGCTAAATAAACAACATTATTTAACAATAAATTTCCATTTTTCAGGTACTTAATATAATTTTGAACTTACGGTAATAATCACAATCCTAGTTTATTGCTAGGGTTTAGGTAACTTAATTTGTTTTGTCGGACGTAGATTGTATTTCGTCCGCGTATTGCGATTATTATTGTTGACAGGTACAACAGCTGGGTTGATACCTGTCGTTTGATTTCTTACGTTTGAAGTATTGGGTGGTGGGTGTACAATCAATGGTTTGGAATTTTTCAAAGTATCAAGTGGTAGGTGTATAGTCGGGGGTTTGGAATTTTTCATGATTAAGTTATAGAACACTGGAGAAATATGTGCTGCGTCAGATTTGAAATTAATTGCAGTCTCTCCATGTAATATAATTTGGTTCGCTTCCTGTATTTTCATGAGGCCTTTTTTCCGTACTTTCTTAACAATTTCCTTCCCATCAAAGTCAAATGTGTGGTGTTGAGGGCCCGTATCAACAACATGTTTTACTAGTGCTGTTTTGGTGGGATTTTTTTCCTTGTTTTTTACGTCGTTCATGTGTGTTTTGAACCTGTCACAAAGGCACCACGTGGTCTCTCCAATGTAAAACTTACCGCAATTTCGACAACGGACTCTGTATACTACGTAGGACTGTTGGTCCCCCCATCAGCTCTGTGCTGCTTTCGTTGGTGGTTTCGTTTATGAAAGGGTAATACAAGCAATACAACAGAAAGAAATTGGGTTTTCATAGACCCGTCAATGGCCCTAGCCAAGTCCAAGGACTCAAATCCAAAAAAACTTCTTCCATAAATTGTCGGCCCAGATCTTTCACAAAATTTTTTTTTTTTGAAAATCAGAAAAGATTATTATTATTATTATTATTATTATTTATTTTTTTTTTTTTT
>CM055403.1:137234714-137247608 GCA_029228625.1 Pseudolycoriella hygida | reverse complement strand
GTGTATTTAGACCCAGGTGGTGAAAAGGTCGACTCCGAGGGCGGAGCGCAGCGGAGCCCGAGGAAAGACCTTTTCAACACCGTGGTCTAAATCAGTACCGTTTTAGCTCCGAGTGATGTATACTATTTTTCGCGCAGACGGACAAAAAGTCAGATTCCGAACAAAACACTCAACAAGGTTTAATACAGAATTTGCATTTTCATCATAGGAAACTGCGACAGTTTGTTCCTTATTCTTCATCCTATTTTTCATAACAGTTGTTTTCGATGTGAAAAATAATTGATACGATGACCGAAATTGTATCAAAAGTGAAGTGAATTCGGAAATAATTATGTGAGAACTTAGTTTCAGGCATTATTATCGCAATTGATGTCATGTTTTCATTCAGTTACGATATTTGATTGAAGTCAGTAAATTCAACTGGGCAAAAAAGACTTTTCGGTCCTGGGTCGAAAACGACAGGTGGCAAAAAAAGTTATTGTTCAAAAGTGTACCGAACAAGCCTACTTTACGGTCTCAATATTGTGAGGAAATCTGCGCGAAAATTCATTTTTCATCCCGCTACAAACTACCCATGCAAAATTCAATTTTCGCACCTCATTTGAGGTGAGAAAATATCAATTTTCGCGTAATAAATGTGAAAATAAATTATTAAATGATTTTTAAAAATGTTAGGAGCGCTTTTTTGATCGCTTTGTTCGTCGATTCTCGTCTTTATGACTGATATCTGCGTTATTGAGGAATTAAATTTTGAATTAATTTGAATTATTGAGTTATTAATTGCATGTTGGCATGTTACCTTCGTATCGTTTTCGTTTTTTGATGCCATCACTTTTGGTTGGGTTATTGTGACGTGACACAGAAATATCATTATTTTCGCCAAAAACACGAAATTCGAATTCGCTAGTATCACTTAGACCAGCATTTTTAACCGCACGCTTTCCCGTGGCTCTGTGACTTCGCTTTTTATTAATTGACTCCTGGACGATCGGCTCCAAGTCAATTGGCTCCCGGTCACTTGGCTCCCGATCACTTGGCTCCCGGTCAATTGGCTCTAAGTCAATTGGCTCCCGCTCACTTGACTCCCTGTCACTTGGCTCCCGATCATTTGGCTCCCGGTCAATTGGCTCCCGGTCGATTCGCGTCAGGTGAATGGGCTCCAGGTCAAATGATTCCTGGTCGATCCCGTCATCATTTTTCATTTCATCATTTACGTCAACGTTTCCACGATTTGAATGCGTTTTTAATAAGTGATTTTTCATGCTGAACGTATACCATTTCGACGCAGCTAATTTTTGAACTGTACCGGCAGCTTTAGGAGTTTTCAACGTCTTATAGGTAGGGTAAGCCTTCCGAGTGGTCGTAAACTGATGTTTCCAGGTGGGAACAGGACATTTCATCAGACACAATAGTATAGCCTATTTTTGAGAAAATATTTTCTCGATTTTCTTGAATTTTCTGAAATTTTCTCGATTTTCTTGAAATTTTCTCCAATTTCTTGAAATTTTCTCGATTTTCTTGAAATTTTCTCGATTTTCTTGAAATTTTCTTGAATTTCTTGAAATTTTCTCGAAATTTTCAGCTGATTCAAAAAAGTATTTACGTAGTGAAACGAAACGAGAAAACTATTTTTCAATTTGTTTATACAAATTTTAAATCATAAAACACAAATGTAACTGAATGATATTCAAAATGAAATTATTTTGGGATGTTTTTGCGGTGTATGTTGATCTGCTTCCGTGAACACTCCCCCCAAAAACTCTTGTCGTTTCCTCGCCTGGCTATCGGATGGCCTACGATTCTTTTGATCCATCCAGTACTGTACTGCATTGCTCGGATCAAATTGCCCCAAGCTTGGCATATTGATGTTGACGTATAAATAATTAAACAAACTTAAGCCAGACAAAACGGTACGATCGATTGTCTTGATTTTATTGTAAGTACCTGAAGCAAACTTTTTGAAATAATGAAAAATAGGGCAACAGTATAGTGGAAATGGAAAATTAAAATCTTACAAATTAGGCGCTCTACGTCTGCTGAATGTGGTTTTGCGTGCCAAAAAAATTTTCGACAAAACTTAATAAAGAATTTGAATGGTTCGACATTTTGTTACGAAAATAAACTATTCAGTTTGCGTCGACAACTGCTTGCTCCTACAAGCATAAATAAAATAGGACATCTGTATAACAGTCGATATAGCTATCTTTCTTTTCCTTTTATCTCGAATGTGTAGCACCTACACAGGGCGACGATTCTTACGCGAGCTTAACTCTTAAGAATTCGTAACTTGACAGTTTTGTGCATAATATCCCGTAAGACCTGTCAAGTTACGAATTCGTAAAGTTACGAACGGTATGAGAATCGTCGGCCTGTACCACCAGCTTGTAGGAGCAAGCAGTTGTCGACGCAAACTGAATAGTTTATTTTCGTAACAAAATGTCGAACCATTCAAATTCTTTATTAAGTTTTGTCGAAAATTTTTTTTTTGATAAATTGGAGCAATGTATGGACACGAAAATTCCGGTCATCATTCGAAATGTCCTGATATTAAATGACGTTGATCGTGCCGTTCTTTTGGGGACGCTTAATAACGAGTCTATAACGAACATCAAAAATTTCATGAAACACGACTTCAGTGCGGACATGGTATCCGAAAATCAATCGCTAGAGGACTATTTGGGAAAGTTTCATAACAATCAGGGAAAATTCCTGTTTTCGGTCGGCCACCGACTCATGATAATCTTGATGATTGAAACTTGCCGAAAAATTATTTCGACAACTCCATCCGCACAAGCCACAGCAGCTAACGAGCCCTCATCCATTGAAATTACTGCTGCTAGCTCGCCCACATGCAACGCCACTTTGGAATCCAAATCAAAACTTCTTGGTTTACTTTTCCGGTCTCTCACGCTATTCATAAAAAGCAAGCCAGCTCTAGCTCAGGTAGAACTTTTCTCTAATTTCTTATATTTCGAGTGACTGTAATAGAAATAATTTTCAAGATTCACGGCGATGAAGCTGAGTATAGAATCGTACAAAATTCGTTCAAGCAACAGGAAAATGGAACAGCCACAGTAATTTTGTGTTGTCCGCGTTCAACTTGCATCGAACAGTTTCCTGTGACATATAAAAGCTATAAGAGCTGTTATACACCAAAAAAGAAGTTGAAAGATAAACAAAACAATATACCGCCCAGGTGGTATCATTTCTGTGTGCAACAACATTTAAAAAGCCATGTTCCATCGTCAGCGGCCCCACCTCCACAAAGTAACCAATCAGTAACATTACTTGAGCCAACACTTGTTCCACACAATCAAACTGATTGTGTCGAAAATCAAAATTTGATTGAATCTGAAGACACACCAAGTACGGCAGAAGCCGAAGAAGAAATGTCACAGGATGTAACCGACAATTCATTACCTGAAGAAGGCCAGGGTCCTCCTTGTGAAATTGGAAAAGAGCCATCGCCACGAAAAGTACTTCGGCAAAAGAAAAAATCAGTCAATTTCAAAACTTACCATTTAAACACAAGATCAAAGAAATACATTTAATTTTTTCCAAGATAATGCGTAATTTTTCACTTCAAAATTGCCTGAAACTCGCTATTTTCACTTTTCAGTTCAAATCTAAAGTGTCATCCCGATTTTCTTGATTTTCTTGAAATTTTCTTGAAATTTTCTCGATTTTCTTGAATTTCCTGAAATTTTCTCGATTTTCTTGAAATTTTCTCGATTTTCTTGAATTTCCTGAAATTTTCTCGATTTTCTTGAAATTTTCTCGATTTTCTTGAATTTCCTGAAATTTTCTCGATTTTCTTGAAATTTTCTCGATTTTCTTGAATTTCCTGAAATTTTCTCGATTTTCTTGAAATTTTCTCGATTTTCTTGAATTTCCTGAAATTTTCTCGATTTTCTTGAAAATTTTTCTCAAAAATAGGCCCTGCACAATACCGTTCCGTCTTCACTTAAATTGAATGAATTTTTCACGACCTTCAAAACCATATTTACTTGTAAAACCTGGAATTCACATACGGTGACTTACACATTTCATATAGTAACAAATGAATTTACGTTGGCTAAGGCAGGTCTGGTGACGATCCACTTTTTCAAATCCTTCATCAGTTCCTGTAGATCCGCATTTGTAACATTACACTCAGCTAAAGCACAAACGAGTAAGATGCACACATATAATATGCTGCAGTTGTATTTTATGTTCTAGTTACCTGTCGGCATCAAATGTTCAGAATTTTCGTCATGTCTTTGAACATTATTTCTGTTTGGTGTATGATTTTGTTTTCTTAGTTTGGAACAGAAATCTGCCATTTCGAGTATAAGTCGTTTCTGTCCTCCAATCAACTTAAAGTTTCTCTGGTTATTTTTATAGCTACAGAAATATAACCCGACATCCTCATCAACCACCATATCATCTACAAAGTCCGTTCTCATCACCATTTCTATTTCTTGTAGAGTTTCTTCGTCTATCTTACCAATCGTAATTGCGTTGTTATAATAATTAAATTTGAGAATATTCTTTATTTCTGGAAATATGGTGCAACCCATTGCATTTTGCAGATTGTCGAAGAAAGCATCATCGACACAAAAAGTTGCATTTTGAATGCAAATATTAATAAATTCGCAAATCTAAGCAAATATATTTACTTAAATGTCTTCACAATTTTCCTAAGAAATGATTTATAACGATTAAAGCAACATTCTGCAAAAACTTATGAAAAATTCCGAAAAAATTCTGAAAAATTCCGAAAAAATTCTGAAAAATTCCGAAAATTCTGAAAAAATTCCGAAAATTCCGAAAAAATTCTGCAAATTCTGAAAAAAAATTCTACAAAATAAGCCCTGCCTACAGCTGCAGTTGATGACTCCGTAACCATTTTTATAAAGCGTTCCGTCGCTTGTGAATGGCAGGGAAATGGTTCCATTTTTTTGTCATAAATAATTTCCAAAATAGATTGAGTTTTGCTGGACTAGTTCTGGTGTCTCAAAGCAGTTGGCGCTACTTGAGGTTCGGTGACAATAACGACATTCTCCATACAAATTTGCGAAGCAAATGAATTAAAACCACTTTTTCTTAGTGAAATAGTGAAAAATGTTTACGTTCTCAATTAAAGTGCATTGATAGCTTCCATTTAAGATCATTGTCAGTTCTCAACTCATTTAAAAATTTAGTGAAAAACGTAAATGTTGTGTTTGAGTATAAAGAAAATGGTGCAAAAACTAATCGTAGTTTGATAAATAGTGAAAGAAATTACACAAAAACTGCGTTTTATGGAATAAAACTACATTTGGAATGTTCATTTCATCCGTATTTCACATTTTTCTGTTAAACTATTTTGGCGCCCATAACAACTTTTGCGATTTTCACTTCATTAATAAATGATACGTTGGTAGAAATTGATGCTAAACGATGTATTTTCAATTAGATTATTCATAAAAATTACATACTGACAAAGTTTCTTACGAATCCTCTTTGAAAACACATTTTTGTTAAATTTTCTACCAAAATGTATGAGATTTTCGAATCTTGTCACCGAAACTCAGGTAGCGCCACCGCTGTCATGCGGTCATTGAGACAAAGAGATCTATTAATGATTACTCTTGAGGTGACGCTACCTCTGATAATACGCAAAAATTTGCTTGAGTTGAATGTTGCTTTAAACTTTTATTCTTTAAAAAACATTTCACCACTTTTTCTAAAACAAAATTACGTTGTGTTCAAAAATTCGCGTGCCGCCTCGAACTTTACAATAAAATGTCTTGTAGTAAACATAAAGGAACTTTGTACTTCGTACGGGTCCAAAAATCAAGTGTTTATTCGACTCGTTTTTCTTTGTAAATTTGTCAATTGTACTGTGTTTCGTCCATCACTTATGCCTTTTTGGATAATTATTTTTTAACAATGCGGAAAATTAAAGAATTGGAAACGTAGATAGCAGTTTTCCGCTCTGTGTGACGTAAGAATGACGAAGATAAACCGACTCGAGTCGAGGCGTCTCCAATTAGATGAAATTATTTTGTACATAACCTTTCACGGGTATACAAAAACTCAACTTTGATCCCTTTCAACCTTTATTTTCCACCAACTTTCTACCTGACATAGTTCTAGAGATATGAGTCATCCCTAAAATTCAAGAAGTGGCCATACCCCAAGGATTGGGCTATATTTCCCCAAAACCCTAAGACACGTATTCGTTAAAATTTGATTCTCTACAACTTCGCCTTTGGAAGCAACTTTGTAACTCTTATAGTTCTAGAGATATGGGTCATCCCTCCCAATTCTAAAAGTGACCATATTCCAAAAATTGGGCAATTTTTCCCCAAAACTTTGAAACACGTGTTCGCTTAAATTTAATTTTCTACAACTTTGCCTTTGACACTAAATCTCCATATTGCATAGTTAAGGAAATATAGACGAAAAACTGATTTTGTTTATGGCCTAGAATCTCAATTTCGTCCATTCCATTGGTCCCACGACAAAAATTTTTTTGTGACATCAAATGCTTTCATTTGAGGAATTTCCGTTCTATACTTGCTGAGATTGGGGAAATGTGGCACAATCCTGGTATATGGCCACTTCCATAATTGGATGGGATAACCCGGATCTCCAGAACTGTGAGAGTTAGAAAGTTAGTTCCAAAGGCGAAGTTGTAGAGAATTAAATTTAATTGAACACGTGTTTCAGAGTTTTGGGGAAATATGGCCCAATCGTATATGGTATATGCCATTGGGCAGAATGACCCGAATCTCCAGAAGAATGAGAGGTACAGAGTTGCTTCCTAGGCAAAAGTTGTAGAGAATAAAATTTTAGATAACACGTGTTTCAGGGTTTTAGGGGAAAATGGCTTAGTCCTTGGATATAAGCTTTTCTAGATTTGAATGGTCTGAGACGTATTTCGGTAGGGCCTTGGGTAATTTCTATGGATCTTTGAAATTCTTACAGTTATAAAAGAACAGAAAACGTTGGAATGTTTGCTTATTTGTATATTTACGTTCGTACGTTCGAGTCACTTTGCCACATCTATTCTGTTTGTCACATCTATTCTGATACGTACGGGTCTTTGGTTATGTTTAAAATAATTATAATTTCGAAAGTTTTCTGACTTCTAGATTGAAAAAATCAATATAGTTAATTCAATTCTAACTTGCAAATGTTTGTAAATAAATAAATAAATAAATAAACAAAAAAATAAATACATTTTTTCGACGAAACAACAAAATTGATAGTTGATAGTTGGTCTACAATAGGGGCAATCAGATTTTTGCAGAAGATGTGAAAACACGGTAGGTACGTAGGTACGTCCTCTTGATCTGCTATAGTGTCAAGGCAGATGCTGAACTTGTGTTACATCTTTCACTTTTTTTTATTTCTAACACACTGTTTCATTTGCCAGTTCAACATGCTGAACTTGCAATATAGCATTTTGAAAAATTACCGGATCGGAAGTCCGTGATTGCATTCTCCAACAAGGACGCCATACTTCTCAACCTCAGTGGTCTTTGTTGAGCGTTGTTGCCACTTCCGTCTTGAAAAAAAAAACATATGTAAGAGACCAGCAGGCATGCGTTAGTACATTACGTTCTATGCAGTAAAAATAATTCATTACATGAGGGATCAATTTTGTGACATGAGCGGAACTCACGAGTGTGTTTTCGAGCAACAAGCTTTGGAAAGTTAAGGTAAAAAATTGAGAAAATTCTTGTTTTGGTACAATTGCACCCATAGAAGTAATATTTTACTATGGCTGCTGTACCTTCAGTAGATTGAAGTCCACCCGCTTGAATCAACATTTAAAAAGCCACTCACAATTCTTCATCCTACTTCCAATTGTTCAACAGGTGTACTGATGAGTCGTAAACGACGAAATCAGCACTTTTAGTTTTTCGATTTTTGTTGAACAATTGGAAGTAGGATGAAGAATTGTGAGTGGCTTTTTAAATCTTTGGAAAGTGTTTTTGACAAGGGTAGAGTTTGCATATCCGCGCCGAAGGCGAGGTATGCAGCTACCCGCGCCAAAAACAGTTTCCGAAGCGAGTTGCTCGAGAATTCACGAGTGAGTTCCCGAGTTCACAAAATTGATCTCGAATTAATGAATTATTTTCACAGGATGGAACGTATGATATTTTATTCGCTTATGGAAAGAAGTTGTCGATACATGTATATTTACTAGGGGTGTCCAAAATACAAAAGTGTCGAAAAGTTTGGGGCACCAACCGAAAAACAAAAGTTTTTTGATCCCTGATCAAGATTGTATATGGGCGTAACTTGATCCGAGACGATTTAGGGGTAGCTCAAAAGCGTTAAAGGCAAAAATTCAACGACTTTCAAAGGCACATATTCACTCAAGTAATGAATGAGTTACGAAATAGAAGATTCATCAATGTTAACGTTCATTCCACCGCAGTGCACTGACGAAACTTGGAATCTTGGTCTCAGACGTGTTTATGGCAAATTATCTGCAGAAATGGTACGTTTTTAGGTTTATTAGTTTTGGATGCAGCTATTTCTTACCTTTTTCAAATCACTACAAGACAGTCTACAAGTCGCAACACGATGCTCTTGCAATTTTTATTGCAGTTTGTCACTTTTGTGTTTTTCTAGATTGTGAAGCTCATCGAGACAAGATTAGAAGATTTCAATTTAAGGCCCGAATGAGATATAAATAACCTCACAACGAATAAGGTTATGGTCAAAGTCGGTAAATTATTTGTTTCACTTGACGACACCATTGTAATTAAGTAACCGACGACCTCAATATTCATCAGGTACGAGGTGTGGTGACTGCTGTTCGTCGATCGCCTACTAAAAACTATGAAATTCTACAAAAATACGTCGTTGAATGAAAAGTACGGAAAAGATTTTCCTCTGATTCTGGATTGCAAAACTCGGTGGAGCGGCCTACTTGCAATGTTGGAGAGATTCTATAAATTACAAACCAGTGTGCAAAAGTCATTGATTGATTTAAAATCGAAAGTAACGTTTTCGGATGAGGAAATTGAAATGATTAGAGCGCTTATCGAGATACTTCTTCCTCTTAAATTGGCTGTGGAAGCTCCATGCAGAGAAGATACGACCCTTACAACGTTACAGTTCCTGTTGGCTAACATTGGAAGCGGGACTCTGCTATATGAAAGAATGAAAAAAGCATTAAAAACCAGAATATCTGAGCGGTTAACCAATTTTTCCAACGTTGTGCAATACCCTCATAATGGTACACATGTTGATCAGAGTCTGGGCCTTCAAAAAGTATCGAAAGATGAAATTGTGAAAGCCGTAATTCAATTCTCGGATATGGAAACTCCAGAAAGCGATGTAATTGTGAGTAATTACTTTCAAAAGTTGGATACAATATTAAGACATTCAAACAACTGAATATTAAAAAAAAACATTTAAAAAAAGTAGTCCAGAACAAGTGTTCATATTAGAGATGAGCGGGTCGACCATTTTTCGAAACCCAACCTTACCGAGCCCGACCCGATAAAATTTTTCGAAACCCGAAACCCGAAAAACGAATTGTTTTAAAACCCGACCCGGACCGAGCCCGACCCGATTAAAATTTTCGAAACCCGACCCGATAAAATTTTTCGAAACCCGAAACCCGAACTGTTTCAAAACCCGACCCGGATCGAACCAAACACTCAAGTTTTTCGAAACTCACAACCCAAATTACTTCGAAACAAAAATTATTTCAAGGCCCGACGTCTGCATTCTTCACGGACCTTAGACTAAAACAAAATTCGTGTAATGTAAGATGATAAAATTTAGACAAGTTTTGTTAAATATAAAAAGTCAATAAAGGATCGGGAGCCGAATAAAATGATACAACAACCCGACCCGGACCGAACCCGACCCAATAAAATTTTTCGAAACCCGAACTGTTCCCAAGCCCTGCCCGGACCGAACCCGACCCGATTAAAATTTTCGAAACCCGAAACCCATGAACCCGAATAAAACAATTCGGGTTCGGGTCGGGTTTTTCGAAGTTTCGGGCAACCCGCTCATCTCTAGTTCATATTATAAAATTGCTATGCAAATGTGCAAATGTTTTTGAAGAAACTAATTTTTTTGATTTAAAGAAAAATTTATGAAAAATTTCCGGTTGGTTCCAGAAGTGATACAGCTTTTAATCAGTGTCGTTTTCACCTTTTCGGCGGGCAGAAGTGATCTTACACTTTGGGGCTCATCTTAAACTGACCGTAAAAACCTGGGGCTCATATATGAGTTGAAAGTCGTTGTAGGTAGATTTTTTCGCCTAAAACGGCATATTTACTCATAGAACCAGAATTTCCACGAAACAGTAGGTTTATTAGGTAGCGTTTATGTAGCGATAACTTTATGTTTTCAGCCTTATGACGTCATATAAGGACGTCGCAAAAAAGACGTTACAAAATGACATCATAAATATGACGTCACAAATATAACCAAAAGTTATAACGTCATAGATATTGTTTCGTTCAATTCTTCAGTTTCTACTTTTCTACACTCATGTCTATTTATTCAACTTTGAAATTCGAAAAACACCAATTTTGATTTGTTATGAGGAGTGAATGATTTGAAAATGTGAATAATTATATCTACAGAGCCTTTAATCCACTGAATGTCCCATCGTTACGTTTTCCACTAGGAGTTAATCGATTGGATGGAAAGAAAGCCAATGGTGTCATAATTATACCGATGATTGTATTGGTTGCGATGCGCAACGCATCCCGTAAGGTTTGTATTAGATGAAAGCAGACACGCCCACTTTCATTTGAAATAATGGGTGCACAGTTTTTATCATACACATGTAATGAATGTCACTATCTCATTTTTTATAAGCGTGTATACATAATAGTTATTCATAGCATGTACGTGCGAAGTTTGATGTATGCGAGCTACCGTAACCACATGTACGTGACAAATCTACTTACGATTGGTCATTTGTACATAATTTCAACGTGCAAATCACTCGGTAGCTGAAAACCAGGGTTGTGCTCGCTAATTACTTTTTTTTAGCGACGCTAAAGGAACATCGAAACTAATCTTTTTGAATTGACCACCCGCATCTATCAATCATTCACAACTGGATGTTTTTTATTCAAATATTTCCAAGGCCAAGGCGTTCGATCAAGTTGACAAATCCAAGCAAATCAGGAAACTGGCACGATTTCCAATATCCAACCAATCACTTTTTTGGTTTAAGTCATATTTGTCGGAACGACAGCAATATGTTAAGATAATATAGTAATATAATAATCTGCCTTACAACCCATGAAGGGTGAGAGGCTAGATCATTATTTACTAGTTTCGCTGTTTGTGGTTCTACTTTTTGAGATCCTTTCATTACCGGAAAGTTTAACTGTGCCAGCGGTAAGCTGTGCGACAAATCCGTCTGTGGCTGAGTTTCGAACCAACAGTGCACTCAATCTCGTAGTAGCAAGCAGACGTGTTAAACACTGCGCTATCGAGTTGTTAATATGTTAAGATAGGTCGTGCTAAATCCAAATTATTGTGTGTGCCATCAGGCGTAGGACAAGTTTCAGTTCTCTCCGATCCATTGATGGGCGAAATTTCTGCGTTAAACTTCGCTGACGACAAAAAGATCGTGGAATTCATTAATTCCACGGAAGATGCAATGAAACTTCAGAAAGGGATAAATGACTTTATGCGATGGTGCAATGAAAAAAAAACTGCAATTCAACAAAGAAAAATGCAAAATAATGACGTTCACTAGTAAAAATAACCCTATCATTTTTTACTATAACTATATATAATTGACGGTGAACCAGTGAAGAGGGTCGAAGAAAATATGGACTTGGGCGTGATATTTGACAGGGGTCAGGGCCTATTTTTGAGAAAATATGGTAAAATTTGTGAAAGTTTAAGAAAATTTGAGAAGAGATAAACATTTATTTACATAAAGGTGCTGCTTACATGTTGTAAGTTGCTCTAATACACAGCATAACTATCAATCTAGAAGACATCGTCAATACAAACAAGAAATTAAAAATATTTTACTTAAATAGTCAAACAGTAGAAAAAAAAAGAATAAATCTTGCTAATTCATCTACATTCGTCAAGTACCGTATATGTGGTTGTTAATTATGTGTCGTCATTGATAAAACTTCTTCTGAGAGCTTTTTTAAATTTGAATTTTCTAGCTTAACCTCGCGGAAGAAATCGATCACACTATTATCAACTGTGCCTCGGCTGCCGAACCATAGTCCACGGACATTCCATTCTCTTTCTCCAAAAGTGTCCATGCATTTCTCTTTATAGAAAGTAATGCACTTACTGTAGATGTCGCTTTTCTCCTTTTGGATGTATTGGTCAGGGTTGGCGTCGTTCGATTCATAACGAATTGTCGGATCGATGATAAAGGCGTTCCTCGATTTTGGTTGAAACGCTACTATATCACTGAATCTCGACCTACCATCAGTATTAAGAAAATTTTCTCAAGTTTTCTCAAATTTGCTTCAAATTTCTAAAAAATTTTCTGAAAATTGATAAAAATTTTGAAGCATAATGGAACGTTTGCATTTTCGAAATTTATTTTTAAACGATGCAAAAATACAATTAGAACAACAAATTGTTCTACGACATGCATCGAAAATTCTATGCTGATTTTATATTTTAGTTTTAAAAGTGCGCTTTCAGTACAATTTCCAATTTTGAATTTTTTATTAAGCAGCACTTGACCAGCAAAAATAGTCTTTTTCGTGAGAGAATCACTAAAAATTACATGCGAAGAAAAGAGATAGATATAGTCAAGTATAGTAATTTTCGTGTGTGACAAATCTTTGAAATCAGAAAATAAGTAATTAAAAATACAAAACGTCATAATTTTGCCATAGCGTAGAACAATTTTTTGCTCATTTTTGATCACTTCCTACAAAAAATGTT
>CM055403.1:137188189-137230125 GCA_029228625.1 Pseudolycoriella hygida | reverse complement strand
TTCCTTCAACACACTTTCGACACTCAATAAACTACAGCTGATTTCGTCTTTATAAGACTCATCAGTGCACCTTTGTTGTACAACCATGCGCATATCAGCGTGTACAAACTCAAACTAAAAAATTTTAATTTGAATTTGTTCACATCTCACACACTAGATCGAACTGTAAATTGCAACGACAAAAGATCGTGACGTCACAAATAATCGAAATGTTCTCGAAGAAAAAATTTGGTTTCTTTTTGCTTGTTTAAGTACACTAATATTTAAATTCTTTCCATCAAAGATGGCAAAATAAATTTAAGTAGGCACTTCGACTCGACATGCTTGGCAGCTTATCAAATTAAAAATTTCTTCTAAGTAAAATACTTAGAAGAAATTGTTTGAGTTTTATGGAACGACTTCAAATTACTAACGAATTTTTCTTACGCCTTATAGTTCCATACTAAAAATTTTTTATTTAAAAACCGAAGTTTAGAAAAACGATAATTTAAAAAACGCATTAGAAACACTTTCCGAAGTTATTACACTATTTTCCTTCAACACACTTTCGACACTCAATAAACTACAGCTGATTTCGTCTTTATAAGACTCATCAGTGCACCTTTGTTGTACAACCATGCGCATACCAGCGTGTACAAACTCAAACTAAAAAATTTTAATTTGAATTTGTTCACATCTCACACACTAGATCGAACTGTAAATTGCAACGACAAAAGATCGTGACGTCACAAATAATCGAAATGTTCTCGAAGAAAAAATTTGGTTTCTTTTTGCTTGTTTAAGTACACTAATATTTAAATTCTTTCCATCAAAGATGGCAAAATAAATTTAAGTAGGCACTTCGACTCGACATGCTTGGCAGCTTATCAAATTAAAAATTTCTTCTAAGTAAAATACTTAGAAGAAATTGTTTGAGCTGTAGTTTATTGAGTGTCGAAAGTGTGTTGAAGGAAAATAGTGTAATAACTTCGGAAAGTGTTTCTAATGCGTTTTTTAAATTATCGTTTTTCTAAACTTCGGTTTTTAAATAAAAAATTTTTAGTATGGAACTATAAGGCGTAAGAAAAATTCGTTAGTAATTTGAAGTCGTTCCATAAAACTCAAACAATTTCTTCTAAGTATTTTACTTAGAAGAAATTTTTAATTTGATAAGCTGCCAAGCATGTCGAGTCGAAGTGCCTACTTAAATTTATTTTGCCATCTTTGATGGAAAGAATTTAAATATTAGTGTACTTAAACAAGCAAAAAGAAACCAAAATTTTTTCTTCGAGAACATTTCGATTATTTGTGACGTCACGATCTTTTGTCGTTGCAATTTACAGTTCGATCTAGTGTGTGAGATGTGAACAAATTCAAATTAAAATTTTTTAGTTTGAGTTTGTACACGCTGATATGCGCATGGTTGTACAACAAAGGTGCACTGATGAGTCTTATAAAGACGAAATCAGCTGTAGTTTATTGAGTGTCGAAAGTGTGTTGAAGGAAAATAGTGTAATAACTTCGGAAAGTGTTTCTAATGCGTTTTTTAAATTATCGTTTTTCTAAACTTCGGTTTTTAAATAAAAAATTTTTAGTATGGAACTATAAGGCGTAAGAAAAATTCGTTAGTAATTTGAAGTCGTTCCATAAAACTCAAACAATTTCTTCTAAGTATTTTACTTAGAAGAAATTTTTAATTTGATAAGCTGCCAAGCATGTCGAGTCGAAGTGCCTACTTAAATTTATTTTGCCATCTTTGATGGAAAGAATTTAAATATTAGTGTACTTAAACAAGCAAAAAGAAACCAAATTTTTTCTTCGAGAACATTTCGATTATTTGTGACGTCACGATCTTTTGTCGTTGCAATTTACAGTTCGATCTAGTGTGTGAGATGTGAACAAATTCAAATTAAATTTTTTAGTTTGAGTTTGTACACGCTGATATGCGCATGGTTGTACAACAAAGGTGCACTGATGAGTCTTATAAAGACGAAATCAGCTGTAGTTTATTGAGTGTCGAAAGTGTGTTGAAGGAAAATAGTGTAATAACTTCGGAAAGTGTTTCTAATGCGTTTTTTAAATTATCGTTTTTCTAAACTTCGGTTTTTAAATAAAAAATTTTTAGTATGGAACTATAAGGCGTAAGAAAAATTCGTTAGTAATTTGAAGTCGTTCCATAAAACTCAAACAATTTCTTCTAAGTATTTTACTTAGAAGAAATTTTTAATTCAATAAATGTACTTTTCTGTAAGGTCTAAATAGGAGGTTGCGCGGATCCTTGACATGACAGACGGATTCAACAACGACGACCACGTTGGAGAAGTCTGGCCCGGGATCGCTCCAGATGGAGAAACGTTGTAGAGTCAGCCAAAACCCGCTTGGGTTAGAAAGGCTGATAAGTAAGTAAGTAAGTAAATAATTATTTTGTATTGAAGTCTAAACTTGCTGGGTAAAATTGTTAACTTTTGGTTTGATTCAACAGGTGGCGATTGCATAGATTCATGCGTTTGCTATTGATTTGCGTAACCTCCTTCCGTTTTTCCATCTTACAAACTTTTTCAAGTGATTAAAATTTACTTTTGCCCTTTTCAATTTCAAAACTCTAAAGGATTTTCTATTATAATTGAATCACTTATCTTACTGAGTGATATTTTTGATCGATTCATGCCAGTTAACTAGTTATTTACAACAGAGTCCAGAGCCGGAAAAAACGGCTGACGGCGGCTAGAGGGTGAAAAATGTTCGGCGGCGGTTGCTGAATTCGGCTAGCCGAAAAAAAATCTTGAGACTTCTCAAAAGTCTATTTCTGTTTTATGAGGATGAGTATACAGATTTCGAACCTTTCAGACCTATTTTGGTCTCAAAATTCATCCGAATAGACTGCTGAGTAGTGTCTTTTTAAACAGTTTTCTTGACTGTTTGAGACCAAAAGAGTAGTCTCATTTCAGATATTTTTTGGACTTTTTGAGACCGAAGAGTAGTCTCATTTCAGATATTTTTTGGACTTTTTGAGAATGATTGAGACCGAACGAGAAGTGTCATTCCGACTTTTTGAGGATAATTGAGGCCAAACGTGAAGTTTCATTTAAAAAAAATTTTGACGGCTTCAGAATGTTTTTATATTTTTTGAGTTCGCTTGAGACTATCTGAGACGTCTCATTCCAATTTTTTTCTCAGTTTTTTTCCTTGAGTTCGCTTGATACTATCCGAAGCGTTTCATTCCAGTTTTCTTCAGTTTGTTTTACCGCTGAAATGGTTTGGAATTATTAGAAAAGTCTTAATTTTTCATTATTTTTTGATACTTACATTCTGGTCACCCATCTTAGATCTTAACTTTAGTGCGCTTATAAATATTTATGTAAGCCGAATTAGTGCACTCACTTTTGGAAAATGGTTTTATGAGACCAATGAGTGCACTCATTTTTAGAAAATTATTTTTTTCAAAAAATATATTTATGTTCAAGCGGACCGAAAACGTCACATTTCCTCACCAGATGGAGAACCGAAAAGTCAATATTTTTGCCTACTTTTTTGGCCCACTTATTTTGTCTCACTTTTTTTGTCCCTACACTGTCATTTATTGTGTGAATTTGAATGCGATACAATGTTAACATCATTATTTTGACCCTCCACTTAAATTGTTTGAAATATTATTTTTGCTTATTGTGCCTTCTTTTTTATTATTTTTTTGAAATAAAAATTAAATTATGCCGACCAAGATTTTAAATACTACACCGACCTGCCGTATATTAGTCCAGTGCTTTAACAATTCGTCTGTTTATTCATACAATGATTTGCACCGAATTTTGAAGCTTAGATCCATTTGATTTTTTTCTTGTTGCGTATAGTAAATGTATGTTTTCGACCGATTAATTTGTTGTAAACAACCAGCATTTGCAACTGATTGAAAAATAAAATGTGAGCAGTACATTATGGTCAGTACACAAATTCTAAATTCAAGTTTGATGTTGTGGTTTGTTCGGAATGTGACTTTGTGGTCCGCTTGAACATAAAAATATATATATTAGTCGGACCAAAAAGATATGATTTTAACCACGCTCCACGCTCCGCTCCATCCTTGGACGCTTTAAACATCTGTGTCCAATCCAACAAAAAATCGTCCAAATACGTATACTCGTTCGGTCTCGAACAGTCTCGCTAAATGTTTAAAAAGAGACTACTCCTTCGGTCTCGTTCATCCATAGTACATCCACAAACTCTACGATCGAAGAAAAAATAAATTTGAGACCAAATTCGCCTGAAAAAATGTCATGAGACCTTTGAGAGTACGTTTTCCATAGTCTCATGAGATCAGAATTTTCACTCGGGTATGCTTTTTCATGCCGTCAGGGTAGTGCTAGACGCAGGTAGAGTGGATCAAAAAGCCAGATTATCTACCCCTCGCTTTTGACAGTCAAAACAAAGTGGAAATCGTATGTCTAATGTCTAAACCTGTTGAAATAAGAGTCATTGTTAAGAAGTATAATGTCGCACTGGTCCAAATGCAATAAGTTTTTGTGTTAAAAATAACTGGAAAATTTGCCGACAAATTATCGGTAAATTCTTCGTTCTGCACACTGCACACTGCGAATTCTGAACTTATTTAAATTGCATAACATATAGATTTTTATGGAATAAGTTTTGATAGAAATGTTGACAAACTCTCAAACCTAGATTTTCCCAAAAGAAAGTGGTTTTTGGATATCAAAATAATAAGAATTTTCCAAAGTCCTGCATAGTCATAGAGCAAGATTGCTTCCCGACTATGCAGGACACGAAGTGATCGAATGCTTATGAACACTGGTGTATCTTCAAAAAAAAAAAGAAATCAAGAAAATACATCATGGAATACAAAGTTTCAATTTAAATAAGGTTTATGCTAAGTAGGTCATTGGACAAAATACCTTGGAAGGTCGAATATATCAAAATCAAAAATAAAAAAAATATAATGAGCAGGAGAAAAGAAAACGCAGCGATTCATGAACTTTAAACCAACCTCTAATCGGCAAGGAAGGATCGTTTTGAGTAATTGCTAGGTGGGCTGAGACACGAACAATATCTGATCATTCTTTAAAACATCAATGCAATAAATGTGACTTTAACAAACAACAAAATTGTGACAGTGTATTAGATTCACGGATCAATTTGGGCAGTTTATTAAATAGGACAGGTCCTGAGTAGGAGATACCCCTACTTCCAATAAGTGTTCTGTGCGATGGAATACTTAACAAAGTTTTGGATGTTGTCGGATACCGGTGAATCGGCTTTTTGAAAACAAGATTGCGATGACAGAGATTATGAAGGCACAAATAAACAAACTTACACACGGAGTACTGGTACAAATCCTTAACCCTCAAAATAGTTGGACAATATTTACTGAACAACAACTTTGAAGGAAACCTAATAGGGAGCTTATGAGTCACTTTTAGCGAGATTCTCTGTAGCCCTTCAATATTCTTGATCAAGGTTTTATTAGCACTTCCCCATGTACTAACACAGTAGGATAACCGTGAATGAATAAGCGAAAAGTAAAGCATCCTCAAAATCTTCACTGGTAAAAACGATTTCAATCTTCTAATAATACCTATCTGACTAGAAATTTTTGTGCAAAGTTGAGTGATGTGGTCATTCCAGTTCAAATGTTTGTCCAATATAACACCCAAACACTTTGTTGAATCGACAGATTTAATCTTAATGCCATCAAACACAATATCAGGTACTGAGCCAATTTTCATTCGAGGCGATCTAAAGTGAATCACTTTGCATTTATTCAAATTCAACGTTAATCTATTAATTTTGAAGTAGTCAGAGATAATTTCAAGGTCAGTATTTATATGGTTGACATTTGTGGTAATACAGAAGGAAGACGTAAATAGGCTGGTGTCATCAGCGAAGAGGAATGGTTGGGACTTAACTGGCAGTTTGTAAAAATCATTTATAAAGATCAAGAATAATAATGGCCCGAGAACACTTCCCTGGGGTACTCCAAATGACATTATAAGATTTGAGCTGTCATATCCGTTAGTCGACACATATTGATATCTATTACTAAGATAACTAGAAAATAGCTGGTTTGCTACTCCTCTTATCCCTGCATGTTCCAGCTTAATCAAAAGTATCCCATGGTCGACTGAATCAAAAGCTTTCGATAGATCTAAGAAAAGATCAGTGGTAATTTTCTTTTCATGAATTTCCTTGCACAAATGATCAACCAACTCAATTAAAGCTGTGTGTGCACCACTTTTAGCCCTTAAACCATATTGTCGTGAATAAAAAAATTTTTGGGAATTGAGAAATGAAAGAACATTTTGATAGATTAATTTTTCAAAAATTTTATTAAACACAGGTAAGACTGATATTGGCCTATAGTTCAAGATTTCAGAAGAATTACCAGATTTGTAAACAGGAGTTAACCTAGCTATTTTTAATGAGTTAGGGTATTTGCCAGTCAAGATACATAAGTTATAAATATCACAAAGATATGGGGCAATGCTGGTGGAACGACATTTAGCTAAAACAACTGTCACATCTTCAAGCCCTGCAGCTTTGTTATCATCAAAGACAGACAAAATAGAACATATTTCTCTTTCAGAGGTTGAATTCAGAAAAATAGATTTTGAATTGATAGCAATGGTTTTGAATTTATTCAGATCATCATTCAAGGACGCCGGAATTGCAGAAGCCAGATCCTTGCCAACGCTTGCATAATACTCGTTAAACCTGCTAGCCACATTAGAATCATCAACAAATTTTCCATCAGACATTTTAATGTTGAACACATTTCTTTTTATCTTTCTTTTACCCAACACCAGCTCAATACTTTTCCAGGTCTGACTCTGGTTTTTAGAATTGGCAAAAAGCTTTTCATAATAGGCCACCTACAAATACCTGTGTCTGTTTATTCTCATAACTGCATGTCCATTAATTTAATTAATTAAATAATTAAAATGCCCACGGTAGCTCAATTGGTAGAGTAGCACCCTGGCAAGGTGAAGATTCTGGGTTCGGAGCCCAGTAGTGACATTAAAATTTTCTTTCAGATTTGGTTTCAGAAATACCATTTCTCTAAAAATTTCGCTTCAAAAATTAAATGCTCGAATTTCGTTCACTTCAGTCACTGATAACTGAAAAATGATTCAATTTACCCCCAACGGTGATTGCAGGGGCGTGACAGTCTTTTGTTTTGGTCTCTGCAAGTAACAATCAACGTGAAGTTGGCTGCAATTGCAACCGAAATCAGCTGTTTTTTGAACTTTTCAATGAAGTCGGCTGATTTTGGTAAATTTGTGAATTATATCAGCTGATTTTGTTTGCAATGAAGTTAGCTTCGGTCGCAAAAGACTGTCACACCCCGGATAGTAGGTACGCATTTCGTCTTTAGCGTTCCTGCTACACTCATGGACGTGACTTAGAATTCCTCTATGACAACGTTCCTGAATTCGCCGACATTATGAAATAAAACTGCTTCTACATAAACTTGAGCGTGCAGGAATTATAGGTGTTGGCTTTGATTTAATTAGCAGCTATCTAAGAAGAAGGAAGCAGTTCACTGTTTGTAACGGAGTAAATAGCCAAATTATAGACATAACAGTTGGAATCCCACAGGGTGGAGTACTATCACCCCTTCTTTTTATCATTTTTATAAATGATCTCTACAATCTGCCCATCAAATCGTCCACTTACGGCTTCGCTGACGATATCAACATGTTTATCTCTTCGGCAGATGTTTCTCAGAACATCTCAAACCTCTCCGACGATCTACATATATTAGTAGAATTCTTCCGTATTAATAAATTGACATTGAACTTACAGAAGACAAGATTGTAACACTTTCGTAAACCCAACATAGAGATTCAAAATCAGTTACCTTTAACTTCTGATGGCATCGAAATTAAGACATGCTCTTCTATCAAATAATATATGATTGTTGATGATTGTTTGAACTGGAATGAACATATTACTAATGTGATTTCAGTTGTGTCGCGTCGAATAGGTGTTGTGAAAAGGCTACGATTTTTGCCGAAGAAGATTCTCAGATTGATATATTTTGCTACGATTCACTGTCATTTTTTATACTGTATAGGAATATGGGGTTCTGCGAAGAAATGTTTTATAGATGAACTCCAAGTGCTCCATAAATTACCGATACAATATTCTACCGAACTCCTTTTCACTGCTCAGTTTCCAAAGATGCTAACAATCCCTCAGATGTATGAATTTGCCGTATGTAAATTTGTATTTTGTTGCGTCAAAGGGATAAAACATCACTCATTACAATTTTTGAGCAATTTCAGCCGATACATATGATGAAATTATTTTGATGAACCCTATCAGTGTAGTTGTGTTCCAGAAATCTGTGCTTGTATCGGTAGCCTGTGGGAGGGTCGAGTCGCGTAGTACAATCGGCTCTCTCGCAGGTTGTTGGTGTGAGTGCGGAGGACGGTATATGACTGTAAAAACAGAACTCTACCACGATCGATCGCAAGCTTACAATTTATTATTTATTATTACATCGCACTCGAATCCATCTCGCTTCCTATCCTAATTCTACATCATAACATTTAGAACATAGTCAATATTTTATTATGTTAAATGCAAATTTAAATATTTGAATAATTTATTAGAAATTAATAGAACTAACTTAAGATAAGTAATATCTATTAGCTGAAACATTTTATTTTTGTTATAAGTTGTAGCTCTTTCGAATTGCCGCTTGGCATATTAGAGTTACGCAGTGAAAAATGATGTATTTTATGAAGAAAATTAAATGAAATGAAATGAAATGAAGCAGAATTCAGCAAAAATCTTGTCGAAAAAGATCAAGCTTGGATCGACCGGCACGTGACATTCGGCCAATATTTACTGCAAATTTGTAAATGTAGTTACCAAAGCTGCTGTAAGCCAAAGAGAAGCTGTTTGTTCAAAATTTTAAAAGACGGAAAGCTGCCGGGACCGCGACCTCTGACGAATGAAACAAATGAAATATTTTTGCTCTCGTATGAGATCAGCAAAATCAAAATCGAACATTTCGCATCAATATTCGTCAATTTGATTTTGAGAATGGACGACGAAACACCAATATTCGACAAGTTTTGTCCAACTGTTCAATCAAAATTACAGTCCCGAACATGTCCTACTTGTAGAAAATACTTTTTTTCGCTACAGTACCTTGTGGTGATCACATATTCTCAGACATGTATTTATTTAAACTAAAAATCACATCTTCCTTGAATTTAGATTTTTTGTATAAATGCCTCAAAATTTATTAAATAAAATTAGAACATTTCTAACCTCGAATGAGGTAACATCAAAATGTTTTCACTTGTAGATTAGAAATACTTCTCACTACAACCTCGCCGCACAGAAAAAGGTACACTCGAAACGACAACAAAAAGTGCCAGTAAACGAAAAGATTCCGCGAACTAGATCAAAGCGCATACCCGCTATCCGTGCTGCCGAAGCTTTAGCCATTATCGCGTACGACGAGGAGGTCTAAAACCCGATGATGAAAGCGAAGAAGGTAGAAATGCTCACTTCCATTGAAGAGACCATGAGCAATGGGAGGAGTTTTGAGTTTAGATGTATAAGTCGTTTTCTTCTTCTTTACTTTAAAAAAGTTGAAATTTTCCTCAATTCAAACCTTAAAAATAAAATGATTTTTTTTGCATTTTTTTTTTTTCTTTTTTGTGGACGTCCAAATTCATAGGATGGAGGGCAAAATTGAAAAAATCTGAGATAAACATTAGCGAGCTCAAACTTAGAAGACCCGTCCGTCAGTTATAGAAAATCGAATACTACGAAGCAATTGAAATCCACCGTCAAAAACATGAGAATTTACTGAACGTACTCTACTACAACTGTTTATATATGATGGAGAGAATAAATTCTTCTTAATGAAGACACGCCCAACCGAGTGGAGATGTTTTACGATTGTGAGTAATTAAACGCATAGAAGGGAAGAACCAAAAATCATTCGGCTGTTGGACACTAAACGTTGAAGATATAATACGTCCAGAGCATGTCGTGAGGAATGTTATGCTTGTATTTTCCTTTCAGATGTAACGCATGAAGATTTTGTGTCCGCCTAATTTCTTACGTGTATTTCTGTAGATGATATTTGTGTAGTTAATGTTCGAGTAATGGGGACGATTGCAAATATTTTTTGACAATAATTGAACCGATACAGGCTTAATTTTATATACAGCTGGTTCATTCCTTTTTTACCTAGTTTGAAGAAATAGATGACAGCTTCACGACGGCCCCTAATTAAATAGATATAAGAATAAGGGTACGAAACTGTAGTAGTCACTTTTACGTGTAAATTTTTTAAATTGTTAATATGCTGTGCCGTTTTTTGAAGCTTTAATTTTTTGAAAGGTCTCTTTAGTCGAAAAAGAAGTCCCTGATGATGGATGCTTAGCATTCGAAACTTTAACGAATACAGGCACTGGCGGCAAGGAACAGACACAATTAGTTCAGAATCCTCGAGCAGGCTACAGCCCACAAGTGGCTGTAGCGCCGAAAAAGTAAAAGTAAGTACTAAGCTGTTGCGACAACTTAAGCATACGAAAATGTCAGGAATCCAACATAACAAATCTAATAAAATTTTTTTATTAGTAAGGGGCCATTCAAATAGTGCGCACTTTAGAAAAAGACGGACCCCCTTCCCCTTGCACGTAAAAATGCTTTCAAAAAATTCAAACTGTTTTGAACGTACGCTTTTCACAAACCCCCCTCCCATAAAAAAAGCGTGCGCACTATTTGAATGGCCCCTAACTATTGGTAAAAACAGTTTTTTTTATGTTACAATAAATTTTTATTATTTTTATAAAACATTTTCGCAGTCATGAAAAAAATAAATCTAAAACATTTACGAAATATTTACGAAACATTTGATGAACATTTACGAAATCGAAATCTACGCAGTAACTTGAAGTGATGAAAATTTGAAATTTTTTGTGAGAATTAAATTAGAGCATCCAGACAAGTCATTGTTAAACGACGCAGAAGATTTTTCTGATCAATAAATTGTTCGATGCCATGTCTTTAAAATGCATTTTTTTATCAAATCGTTTTTTCGAATTACGTTACCTCCACACCTGCGAATAATTTTGCGGCTCTCAAGTGTTATATACTAGCAAAACAAAAATAATTTATTTTATACAAAAAATCGATGTATTTTAGAGACATACCATAGAACAATTTTTGTGAACATAATCTTCTGCTGTATTCTAATCATCCTAATTCAATTGTCATTTTATTGGTAAGTCAGAAGTGGAAGTTAATATGATGATACACAACTCCTCAATTCTTCTGTTAGGGTAAAACTCTTAAGTATTTTTTTTATAGTTTGGTGTGACTGATCTTCAACGCATATCATCAAATCATAGCAATTCCAATGAGTTACACTACTAAATTTTTTGTGGATGCTTTTCAATCGCTTAGAAAGTGTAATTTTGGTACCTACATTCTGTAAAAGTACAAATTGCAAATTTTTACTCTTTTTTCGCATAGATGCGATGTCGTCGATTTTCAGTTCGGTTGAACTCAGCATATTGAAGTGTTCCAATTTCTTAAAACCTTTCAGAATTGAATGGAGTCCGGCTGATCCTGTCCTCGTCTCAAACGTCTTGAGATTCGGATAGTCGGCGATGATTTTGCTCAGAAAATGTGGGTCGAGTCCAAAACCTATTGACAGTAGCGTCAATTTCGAGTTGAAGGAAATATTTTGCAACGAATATTTCGTGTCGTACGATACGTCCATGTCGCTCAAAAGATAGAGCTCTTCTACAAAACTGAAATTTCTCAAAATAGCAGCAACGTGTTTCCAGTCCATTAAAGCAGAAAGTTTCAACGTTTTAAGGTTTCTGACTGACATGGCCAACTCGTAAATTAGTTCAACGTTTAATTGGCTTTCTATGTAGCTACCATACGGCTTAATTTCCAAGATTGTTATTTGCGAATTATCTAATTTCGAGAAAGCATCAAAATATTCTCTCGAAAAATTATGTAGAACTAAATGGTTCAAATTTTTTAATTTGTTAATATTGGCGATAGCTTCAACCGGCGTGACTGCAACATTGAGTGTGAGAGTCTCTAAATTAGCTAAATGCTTAATGGCCGGCATTAGATCTTCGTGAAAAACTGTGGTCCAACGCAAACATTTTAATTTTTCTTGCTTCGATAAAATCTCTGCGATGTTGTTGGCGTTCATCCTTGATTTAAATTCAAAGGTCTCAAGACTCAGTGTGCCCAAAATGTCATCAATCAAATGGCTTTCATCTTCTTGCATGTGCAACATTTCAGCGTGTGCGTCAATTATAGTCAAATTCTTTATATTTTGTTGATTCTTGAACAGATGCAGTTTCAACAACATATGCAAATTAAAGCTGTGCACCACTGTAAGATCTGTCAAAACACCTGGTGCCAGTTGCAACATAATGCGTATCACCTCATTATTGCACCGTACAAACTCAATTGTCTTCACTTTGAGACCTAAAGACGTTCTTCTCCTACTTGTCGAAGTGGGGAAGCTGGTCATACAATCAGTATCTACAAAAGTCAAATGCTGGACGTTTGGCAACAATGCTAAAGCCCCAAGCAAGATGACTGAATTAACTTGACCGCTTACTTGTACATATCTTACGCTGTTTTGAAATATTTTGAGAATTCTTCTCATCGTGCCCAAGTCGAATAAGGTTAGATGCGTAAAGTTTATATGGATATTCGAAATTTTACGTCTCGTTTTTACGATGCTAACCAAATTTTCCGGGGCCTGTGAAATAATTTGCGATTAGAAAAAAGCCAAGGAAATTCCAAAAAATTCATTTACAATTAAGCCACAATCAATGCTCAAAGTAAATTTTGAAACATGCGCCGCACACGAAATTGCGTAAAATCTTTTATTAACCAATGCAACTTTTTTAGCAGTTGGCAAGTAACTGACAATTTCCATCAACAGTGCGTCTGGTAATTGAAGAATATTCATTGTGGACGATTGAAATACTGTTTAACGCAACGAGTGATTTGTAATTATATGATATGGAACCAAGCCAGTACACGTGTTCAAATGAAGATTGCTTTCGAATCCGGAAAATAAAATTTGGTTTTAGATTCTTCGCCGGTTGTGTAAATTGTTGTTGATGATTCTTGGGTCCTTTGTTTACTATTTCGATCCCTTTTTTGGCTCTTCTTCAGGCTATAATTAATAAAAATCACAAATTTACAATTGCTTTAAATCTAATAAATAAAATTCTTTCTAATTTACCTTTGGTTCCTATTTCATCACACTTACAATTAAAAATTGAAATATACGAATATTCATTTAATAACACACAGACATATTGCACGACAGTTTGTTATCATAATCAAATTTGTCGTCATCTTCTTCTTATTCCTACTTACGTTTAACGATCCTAAATTTTTCACTTCCCTATGACCTATCATTCAGTTCACTTTAATTTTTTATATTTCTTTAACAAATTCACATAGGATTCATGTAAACCGTCAGTATCACTCAGCAAATTCACCGTGTTCTCTGTACTAACGATATGCATTTTTTCGGCGATTCGGCATGGTCCTAATTTGGTATATGGTGTAAAATTTTAATTTTTTCAAAATCGAAAGTTGGTTATTCTTCACAGCGTTGTTTCAGTCAGTTTCTTATGTTTTATCTCACTGACATGTTTCGACTTCCGTTTACCCCATTTCTGTTTTGTCTGTCCTGGATATTTACCTTGACAGTCCTGACAGTCCACCCTATAAACTATCTTCGATCTCATGTCTATCGGCACTTTGTATTTGGTCTTCGAAAACAAATTTCCGACTTTATTGCTGGTCTTACAGCCCTGCGCCAGGCTATATTCTTTCATCTATTTGTTACATAGCCACACCATACATACCAGGTCTATCCGAAAGAATGAACTGTTTCAGTTGACGGCATCACATAGATACAATAAATATTAATAATTGGAATAAAAATAATATAAACAAGTAGAACCTTATGTCTAGTCTTAGGAAGTTACTATCAATATAATGTCTTATGTAATGGGCCCAAAATGTTCTTGAAGTTTCCGAAACAGTTGTTTTTTGTCTTGTTTGGTCGCATTTTGTGTTTTGTCACATTCAATTGTGGTGCACGCAGTCGAAATATAATTCAAATCAATTTGATGAATGGCCAGCCTCTTTTTTCTGTATGAAAGTTTGATTAAAAGAAAGATAATGTTCTAAAATTCTCTTCTGTCTGTATAATTGACTAGTTTTAGTAAAAAAATAACAAAACATATGCAAAGACCCGTACGTAAAGCCTTCACGTGCGAACATCCTCGATGTACCAAACTCTTACCTTTATCATAAATATAATTCACATCAGAATGCATAGTCAAGTTCTTGTAGAAGTATCAGAATTTAAACGACTCTCAGAAATTACCCCAAGTAAGCCCTCCCGAAGTTCATTTTCTGAACTCTGACACCAATCACGCGTTGTCTAACGTTCTTATCTCTCTGAGTTCTAGAAGTGGCTGAATCTCAGGATTGGGACATTTTTCGGGAAAACCCTGAAACACGTGTTTGATAACATTTAATTTTCTACAATTTTGCCTTTGGAAGCAACTTTCCATCTGTCATAGTTCTTGATATATGAATCATCCCTTCCAATTCTAGAAGTGGCTAAATCTCGGGATTGGGACGTTTCTGGAGAAAACCCTGAAACACGTGTTCGCTAAAATGTAGTTCTCTACGGCTTTGTCCCAGAAAGTAGCTTTCTAAAAGAAAAAGTCTCACCTACCCCCAAAAAACCATGTTTTTGGACACTTTTTCGACCATATTTCCGAAACTACCCTATCCAGTTTGCTCATCTTTGAACTTAAACCATGGGACATATGTACCTTTCAGCGAAAAAAAAATCGGTGCAGACGCTTCGAAAAAAAAAGTGCAGAAGGACAATTTTTTAAATATTGGATGTGTGGGAGCCCTGAATTTGTAGTAAACGTATAGGACCTTCGTACTTCGAACGGGTCCAAAAATCGTACTTCACATAGACAAAAAGTTCTCCTCAATTGACTCCATCACATAGCAAAAGAAATTTTCTGGGCTGTGGTCGACCTTAGTTTTAAGTTTAAGTTCATTTGTTGGACCCGTACGAAGTACGAAGGTCTTATACGTTTACTACAAACAATTTTAATGTAACATGGCGTAGATCGAGACGGGAGTTGGGGGATGCATTGATTATCATGTAAATATGACGAATCAACAATAAAAAAAAAATGTCCGTCTGTCCGTCTCCACTTTTTTTTTCAAACGGCTCAACCGATCAGCCTAAACTTTTTTTCCCTGAAAGGTACATGACCCCCATGATGCAATTTCAAAGACGAGCAAAATCGGCTAAGTAGTTCCGGAGATATGGTCGAAGAAGTGGAGGTCGGACATGAAATTTCGAGGGTGGATGAAACTTTTTCTCAAATATCTCAGCAACTACTTACTTACTTAACCTGCACTACAACCCATTAAGGGTCTTGGCCTTCTGCAACATGCTTCTCCAACCGGACCTATCCGCAGCTCACGTATCCCAGCTGGATACTCCCACAGTTTTTAAGTCAGCAAGAGCTGCGTCGTGCCATCTGGATTTTGGACGTTCTGCACCTCTCTTGTCCTCCGATCTGGTTTTAAGGATTTTTTTCGGAATACGATGATCTTCCATTCGTTGTACATGACCGAGCCAACGCCGTCGGTTTATTTTGGTAGTTCTGACTATGTCCGGCTCTCCGTAAAGCTGACTAAGCTCATGATTGTATCGTCGGCGCCATCGGTTCTGCCTTTGATCGAATACTGGTCCAAATATTGTCCGCAGTACTTTTCTTTCGAACGTGTGCAGCGATTGCTCGTCTCTTTGTATCAAGCACCACGACTCCGAACCATACGTAACCACCGGTCTGATCACAGATTTGTATATTGCGCATTTTGAATTTCGGCTTACTGACTTGGACTTTAAGATTTTCGGAAGGCCGTAATGACTCCGGTTGCCCGGAATTACCCGTGTCTTAATTTCGTCCGCGATGTCGTTATTAGTGTTATACGAATTTGTTGACCATTTTGAAAGTGTGTGTGTCGATCGTTACGGTTTCCTCCTGGTGTTGATTCGAAGGCGGGATGATCATATATTTCGTTTTTTCGTCATTAACTTTCAACCCAAGGCCATAAACTTGTCTTTAACAACATCCATTTTTCGTCCAAGTATGTCCAGGTCGTCTGCGAAACCTAGCAACTGACTGGACTTGGTGAAAATGGTGCCGCTGGAATCTATGTCCATGGTGCGCACAGCTGCTTCAAGAGTCAGGTTAAGAACCAGCGTCGCGAGAGGATCTCCCTGACGTGGGCCTTCCTCTATGTCGAAAATCTCTGACAGTTGATTACTGATCCTTACTCGGCTGTTAGCTCCGTTCAGTGTTAACTTGGTTAGCGAGATCAGTTTGTTGGGGATTCCAAATTCCTCCATTACTCTCCATAGCTTACTTCTTCTAACACTGTCATAGGCTGCCTTGAAGTCAAGGAACAGTTTCAATGTTGTACTCTTTGCACTTCTCCAAGTTCTGTCTGATATTAAACAGCTGGTCCGATGTTGAACGACCTACACGAAAACCACCTTGGTATTCACCTACAGAGTTTTCCATGTATGGATGAAGCCGCTGGTAAAGAACATTTGCAAATATCTTGTAAGCAATATTCAGCAGAGCAATTCCTCGAAAATTGCCACACTCCATTTTATCACGTTTTTTGTATATGGGACAAAGTATGCTGGTCTTCCACTCCTCCGGTAACTCCTCGGCATTCCATATACGCGTGATGAGCTCGTGCATCTCCATATATAGCGCGTTGCCGCCGTTCTTGAAAAGTTCGCCGGGTAGATTGTCTGTCCCCGGGGCCTTGAAATTTCTGAGCCTCGAAATTTCAGCTTCAACTTCTTGCATCGTTGGTTCTTCTGTATATGGTTGCGCAGTATGAAATGGCAATTCGTTGTTTTCTTCGTTTCGGTTGAGTGGTGTGTTCGGATTAAGCAGTTCTTTGAAGTACTCAGCCCATCTCGCAATGCACTTTTCCTCATCTGCTAAGACCAATCCATTCTTGTCCTTACACAGCAAAGGTTGTTGACTGTAACCATTTTTGGATTCGTTTCCTTTCCGATAGAAGTTCCGAGTTTCCTTCTTATTGCCAAACTTTTCAATTTCGATCAAAACGTTTTTTGTTTCGGAACAGTTTTCGAGCGAAATTTCTTTTCGAACGGTACTCTGCCTGGCCTGCTCGAGTGTATCAGAGTTTTTAGTCGAGCTGCATTTTTGTTCTCCAGAGCTCGCTGGCATTCATCGTCGAACCAGTTATTTTTTTTATTTCCCGTTCTCGTTCCCAAAGTCTCTGCCTCTGCGCTCTCTGCATTCCGCCTGTTTTGATTCCACGCATCGTCTATACTGTGTTGCTCGCTGACCATTTCTTCGATAATTTTTCTCTCCAAACTATCCACGTATTTGTGTTTGATGTCTTCGTTCTGCAGTTTTTCAACGTCCCCTTTTTCAGTGCCTGTTGTCAGTTATGTTGGACCGATATGCGAGACCTAACAACCACTTTAACCAAGTAGTGGTCAGAATCATCATTTGGTCCTCTACAGCTCCTGACATCCAATACATTTGAACAGTGGCGCCCATCTAACAAAACGTGATCAATCTGGTTTTTGGTTTGTTCATCAGGTGATACCCATGTAGCTTTATGGATGTTTTTATGTTCGAAATACGTACTGCTCACAATCATGTTTCTTGATGCTGCGAAATGAACAACCCGCGTACCGTTGTCGTTAGAGTTTTCATGGAGACTGCATTTACCAATAAATTGTGGGACCATAGAAGACTTCGCGACCTATCTTGGCATTCAGATCTACAAGCAGAATCTTATTATCACGTTTCGGCGCTCCATCATATATCTCCACCAGTTTCTCGTAAAATAGCTCCTTCGCTTCGTTTTTTTCCTCCGTGGGTGCGTAGGCGTTAATGAGAGTATAGTTGAAAAATTTTCCTCTTATCCGTAGAGAGCACAATCGTTCGTCAACAGGATTGAAACCAATCACCGCGTTTCTAGCTGTGCCGAAAACCATAAAGCCTGTTCCATACTCTCTTGGACTGTCATTGCTTTTCCCACTGTAGTAGAACTTATAGTCTCCACTGATCATGGTGTCCTTTCGAGGCCATCTCGTTTTTTGCACTGCCGTAATGTCAATTTTTGCCGCTCTTAGCGCACTTGTGAGAGATCTCAATCCTCGTGGCCGCAACAAAGATCTTACATTCCATGTTACTAGTTTTAAATCATTGTCCTTTTTCCGTTGCTTGAGTCGTTGCCGTTTATCCTGTCTGATCCGAGGCTGTGTTGTTGAGTTCATAACCGGTATCCATTTTTTTCGGTGTTTGGAGGTTTCCCCGATGACCCGTAGGCAAGTCATCAGGTAGCACTCTTAAGTTTAGCACAAAACTCCGAAGAGAATTGAGGTTCTGGGAACTACGACGTAGACGTAAAAAGAGCACTTGATAGTTAGACAGTTGCACGCCTGGCACATGACACGGACTACCACACTCCGCTCATATGCAATCAGGCGCTACCCTATCTAACTACCCAATCCCCTGAGCAAGTATAGCACAGAAATTCCTCATTTTGGTGTCAAATGAAAGCATTTTATGTCACAAAACTGGGAAAAACTTTTTGTGGGAATCGGGTCAGGGGTCTGGGCACTGGGACCAATAGAATGGACGAAATTGAGATTCTTGGCCGTATACGAAAACAGTTTTTCGTCTATATTTCCTTAACTATGCAATATGGAGATTTACTGTCAAAGGCAAAGTAGTAGAGAATTAAATTTAAGCGAACATGTGTTTCAGGGTTTTGGGGAAATATGACCCAATCCTGGTATATGGCCACTTCCATAATTGGGCCGGATGACCCGAATCTCCAGAACTATGAGAGGTAGAAAGTTGCTTCCAAAGGCAATTGTGGAGAATACAATTTTAGAAAACCTGTGTTATAGGGGAAAATGGCCTAGTCCTTGGACATAAGTTTTCCTAGATTTGAATGGTCTGAGACGTACTTCGGTAGGGCCTTTGACATTACCTTGGGTAATTTCTATGGAACATTGAAATTCTTACAGATATAAAAGAACAGAAAACGTTGGATTATTGTTTGCTATTTGTAAATGTAGATACGATCGAGTGTCTTTGCAACATCTATTCTGTTTGCCACATCTATTCTGATACGTACGGCTCTTTGATTATGTCTCATTAATTCAGTTGGTACAAAAATACATTTGAGATACGATAATTAGTGTTCAGCTAGTTCATTTTTCAGCTTTTCAAACTATGATCGAGGTTTATATTGATTGCTAAACTGGAAAGTAAATTTCAGTTAATTAATAATTCGAATTTTGCGGCAGAAGAAAATTTTCAAAAAACTTCCAATGAATTTTTTTCTGTTTAGTTTGCTTACATAGCTCATTCATTATTGCTAAATCACAGGCAGTAAGTTGTTTGGTGCAGGCTCCGGATAATAGGATTGTGGGAGCGCAGCATTTTGGCACTGAAACGGATACTGGTCTTCGCTATTTATTCAGTAATCGTAGGTATAGAAGCGAGTCTATGTAGATCGTGGGTATTATAAATGGCGGTAAATTGAATATTATCTTGAGGCACTTGTTCTGGATGATTTGGAGTCTTTCTATTTGGAACTTGGCACAGTTACCCCATACTGGACAAGCTCTAAGTAGAGTGCTTTGGATAATTGCTCGAAAGATTCGTATCTTGTTAGCGGTACTTAATTTGGACTTCCCATTAATCAGCGGGTAAAGTGCCCCCAGAAGTTTCAAGGCATTGCTTTGTATATTATCGATATGTGGTTTAAATGTCAGAGTTTTCTCTAGCGTAACACCTAAATACTTTGCAGACTTTTTCCAAGCTATTTCTGAATCGCGGATAGTAACACCATAAGAGTGTCTGCTAGGACTCTATGTGTCTTTTGTCCATGACTCGGGCATATCTTTTCCGATTTTCATATATTTTTTTTTTGTTTGAAAGACCTGAGCATAGCCGACAATTCATGGAAGAAATGTTTTTGAATTTGAATCCTTTGACTTAGCTGTGGCACTAAGAACGAGTCTCTGCTAGGGCTCTATGTGTTTTTTGTGCATAACTCGAGTAAATTTTTTTTTGTTTGAAAGATCTAGGCATGACTGACAGTCCTTAAAAGAAAGTTTTGCTGTGCTTACGGCTCAAGTGGGCCATGTCGGTCCTAAGGTCAGCCCTAACCAAAAAACAAATTTTTTTTGCTATGTTGCAGAGGAAATTGAGGGAAACATTTTTGGCTATGGAAAAAATGGTTTTTTCTATGTTGTAGAGAAAATTGAGTAGAACATTTTTCTGTATTTGGGAGTCAATTTTGTGCTTTCTTTGGACGGGTTTTTCAATATTGCCCTAACGGCAATTTCCAATACAACTTAATGTGTACGCAATTTCATACACTAAAGAGTTAGGGCAATATTTACGTAAATACGTATGAGTCTCTTCGTAACATCAACTCTGTTTGCCGCATCTATTCTGATACGTACGGGTCCCTTCATATGTTTTTATTTCACTTTCTCATAATGAGATAAAGAACATTTTCTTTTTTGCCGGTCACCATTTCGCTTACTCCCCCGAATTCTGTACCTAACTTGTAGGTACAACTTGTATCGCACAACTCATATTTTTCCTACACAAATTTAATTCTGAGAAGCTTGCGCCGCACAGTGGGATTTTTGTAGGAGGTTTCCGCAAAGCGGCATTACTCGCTAAGAATGAACGAAATTATGAATAGATTGTTGATTCGTGTGCTATATTAAATCGCACACAAGATAGGCGAAAATTTGTTTTTTTAACTTTAACTTTATTTTTACAAAATCTCTAAAGTTAAAATTTAGAAATAAAATTGGAAGTCTCTAGATTCCAAAAATATATACATGTTAGAGGTTGCGGGTTAAAGTATCGAAATGAAAATTCGTTTTTATATGAAAAACATGGTCATTTCTAACTAGTTTATAAAAAAACCTAAGTAAACTAGTTAAAAATGACTATAGATGTTTTACGAATTTTCATTCCGATACTTCAAGCCGCAACCCCTAACATGTATATATTTTTGGAATCTAGAGACTTCAAAGATATTTTGAGGACCAATTTTATTTTTTAATTTTAACTTTATTTTTAAATTTTAATTTAAGAGATTTTTTTTAAAAAAAAGTTAAATCATACTGTGCGCCGCAGGCCGTGAACTTAATTCCGCACGGAAAAAGCGGGGTCGAGGGGCGGAGCCCCTAGCGGGGTTTTGGGCAGAGCTCCATGTACGTATGGCCGCCTGCAGGGCGAAGTTTAGCTCGCCGCAGGCGAAAAAAAGCCCACCGCAGGCGTGGGAGTGAAGGGGCAGAACTCCTTAACATGAAAAACGTGTTTCATATGCAGTTATTCCCTCTCGTGTTATTTTGTCCGGTGTTATGAATTACCTACAAACTAGGTACAGAATTCGGTAGAGTAGGAAAAACATTAGTTGTACCAAAAAACAACTACAACAAACTTTTGTTGTACCTACAAGTTAGGTGCAGAATTCGGGGGAGTAGGCGAAATATCAGTTGTACCAAAAAACAGTGAGTTTGGTATACTTTGGGGGTCTGGGAATATGAAAAATTGGAATTGGTGTGCAAAAAGTAGAATCAGCGTCCCAAAAGTAGAATATGTGTGCCAATCACTAAAAGTTGTGTGCCAAGCGTGGGAAAATGAGTTCGGTATAATTTGGGGGTTAAAAGTTATTTGTATATTCAAGATAAACGTTGACCGAAAAAAGCCCCATGCACTTACGGCCGGCTGCAGGGCGAAGAATAAAGTTCGCCGTAGAATATTCAAAGTAGACTGCTGCACACGTTCTGGTACTTCGTCTACACTTTTTGGTAGTTGACACACGCATTCTATTGACTACCATTATGTGAAACTAAAAAAATTTGCAACAAAAATTGAACACCCGTATTGTCCGCAATTTTGTAAGTTCCAGCGACATACGACACACCCAACCCAACAACTTTCCCTTTGACACCGAACCTCTACAATTGACACCAAACCTAAAATAATTCGATCATACTACTCAAAAATCAAAAAATTGTCACAAAATAATTGTTTTACGAATTTTTGTAATGGCACAAAAAATTTTTAAAAACTGAGTTTTTGAGTTTGATGACACAAATATTTTGTGATGGCATCACAAATTTGTGGCTCAGTTTTCACAAATTTTTTTCGTCATCACAAAATTTCGCCGCACAAATATTTTGTGATATTATTTGTGATGGGGAAGTGTTACAAAAAATTTGTGACATCACAAAAATTCGTATTGCAAAAAATTTCGCTAACTTAAGGTAGGTCTCTTTCTATGTAGGTGAAAATGAAGTTCATTTGAGCCATCGTAATAGTTTAGTTTCAATTCGGACGTTAGTACTGCGGCAGTTTTTGGACGAGCAACAACTACATCAGAAGTGCATTCTGTTAGTGTCAATTGTATATTTCCAGTGTAGCGAATACTAAAAAATGTCAAACAGTCAAAGTGTAGATCGACATGGATTCCTAATTTGTGAGCCCGGTGAAATCATCGCAAACCGTTATCAAGTCGTCAAGAAATTGGGAAAAGGCTCCTTCGCTAACGTGTTCCAAGTGATTGACGCGCAATCCGAAAGCAAATTAGCGTTAAAAATTAGCCGAAGTAAGAAGAGGGATCGTGAATTGGCAATCTTGGAAAGGGCGACGTTAAGTTACATTGCGCTTCGTGACCCGAACGACGAGAGTTTCTGCTGCAAAATGGTCAATGCATTCGAATACCAAGGGCACAGTTGCATTGCATCCTCAAACAAAACAACTATGTACCGTTTAAATTGCTTCAGTTGCGTCATATTGCCTTCCAACTTTGCTATTCGTTGAACTTTTTGCATCAAAGCGGAATCATTCACACTGACCTAAAGCCGGATAATATTCTTTTCGTCGATTCGAGCTATACCAAGATCTCCGATGCTGAAAGGAAAATGTCAATTCGATCGGTAAAGCACACGGATATTCGATTGATTGACTTTGGGTGTGCCGTCGGCGGTGAGAGTCTTCAAGCGTTTACCATTAGCAATCGGTTGTATCGTGCCCCCGAAGTCGTTCTCATGACACCCTGGAGTTCTCCGGTTGATGTGTGGTCCCTTGGTTGCGTACTGTACGAACTGTACACTGGCAGACCATTATTCGACACAGACGACAACAATCGAGAACACTTGGGGATAATGGAAAGGATTCTGGGTCCCATGCCACAGAGGATGGTCACGAGCAATAGCAAATGTTGGTGTACGAGCCTTCAAAGCGAATGCTGTTGAAGGATGCGTTAAAAGATCCGTTTTTGGACGTTCTTCAGTGTTCTTCCAATATGTCCAGTGCCTTCTAATATTTATTTTTAATTCGTTAGCGTTTTGAGTGGAAAATAAAAACTTTGTTTATTGTTCATTATTTGCTTTTAATTCCATTTCAGAAGTCGAATAACCGAAAATCACAAATTTTGATTTGATGATAAATGAGCTTACATACAAATTTTGTGTTGGTAATCGGAATAGCTCAAAAACTTGGATTAATTTGCCAAATATTTCGGTGTCACACTGAGAACATCATCAGTGGCTGTAATGGCTGTTAATACGATCAACGAACGACAATTTATTACAAATTTCTTTGAAGTTATCTACTCTCAATCTCACTATAAAACGATCGAGTAAACAAATTCGAAAACAACTCACTTCCTCGACCATATCTCCGGAACCACTTCATCGATTTTGCTAATCTTCGAACTTGAATCATGGGAGGCATGTATCTTTCAAAGAAAAAAAGTTTGGAGTGATCGGTTGAGCCGTTTGGAAAAAAAAGTGGAGACGGACGGACGGACGGACATTTTTTTTATTGCTGATTCGTCATCTCTCCCCCCTCCCACCTCGATCTACCCCATGTTACAATAAAATTGTTTGTAGTAAACGTATAGGACCTTTGTACTTCGTACGGGTCCAACAATCTTCGCAAAAAGAAAGTGCAAAAACTGCAAGTACAGAAAAACTATTTCGTCATTGGGTCTGTGACGCAATTTTTTTAACACAACGTGATCTCGTTTTAAAAAAAGTTCTGCAATTTTTTTTAAAGAATAAAACTTTCACCACAGCGAAAACGTCACCTCTCACGATATCAATAATTATAGAAGTGTACTTACGGACTGCGTCACTCTTTACCTTCGAAGAAGTTTTTTGTTGTGATATCAGTAGTTTTGTAAAGCGAGCTCTGCGACGTTGGACAAAAATGGTCTGAGACTTTCTGGATATTGCTGGCAACTTTCTGACAATTACTTACAAATTTCTGACACTTGCTGAGTACTTTCTGAGACTTGCTGGCCACTTTCTTAGACTTTCTGATACTTGCTGACAACGTTTTAACACTTGCTGACAACTTTCTGGATCCAAAAAGTTCTATTCACCAGTTTTTTGACACAGAATAACTACTCTTTAAACTTTATCAATAATAGAATTTCAAGAATGAGAACAAAATTCTATGATAACGAATCGTCAAATACACAAACACAAAATCTAATAGAAAACTTTATAAGCTTCCAACCAAATTACAAATCAACCAACAACAAACTCAAAAAATGAAGCAGAAGAAAAAGAAGAACATTGGATTCCTCTATCATACATGGGAAATATTTCAAATAAAGTAGGTTTTCTGAAGAACACATTAAAATGGAAGGTAACCAGGTATAAAAATATAAAACATGTTGAATGGAGTAAAAGATAAAAAGAACAAAGAACCAGCAGGAGTATTTAATGTACCTTGTAACTCATGTGACGAAATATACATAGGAGAATCCAAAAGAGTAACAAAAAGAATAGAAGACCATAAAGGCAATGTCCGACGTTACGAATACAACAAATCAGCCATAGCAAAACACATCATCAGAAAAAAAGGACATAAAATTGATTGGCAAAATTCAAAACTGATAATAAGAGAAAATGATCCCAAATTAAGAAGAATTAAAGAAGGTGTAGCCATTCAAGGACACCAAGGTCAATTAATGAACATCGACGAAGGTCTTATCCTCAGTAAAGAATGGAAACCAATTATACCGAAACTTTCAGATATCACACAAACACCAACACAAATTAAGCAAATAACATAGTAACACACATACATTAACAAACATAGTAACCAACTCAATAATTTTAGTTCCCTGATGAAGTCTACTGAATGTAGTCGAAAGCTATAGGAAAATAAATAAAAAAACATAACCAAAGACACGTACGCGAGGGGTGGCGCACTTCATTTATTCCATTTATTCTTTTATTCCATTTATTCCCAAATTTTTTTTTGTTGTTTTTGCGAAATATCTGAACCAAACGCATCACAAGTTAGACAAATAAGTTCAAAAAAAGGTTCGCACAAATTATAAAGCATTTAAACCATCTTGAGATTAAATTTTATTTTTTTGGGTGCGTGCGTTGCCACCAAAATCAAGTCTATTTGAGGTTTTGACGAATTTGAAAAAATTATCATTTATTCCATTTATTCCAATATTTATTCCATTTATTCCCATTTATTCCATTTATTCCCATTTATTCCATTTATTCCATAAACCGCCGACATAGCATTGCGTCACCCCTCGCCCGTACGTATCCGATAGATGTGGCAAAACAGGAATACATGTGGCAAAAGAGACCGAAACCGTATCTAAATATACCAAAAGCAAAACAATCCAACGTTTTCTGTTCTTTTATAACTGTAAGAATTTCAAAGATCCATAGAAATTACCCAAGGTAATGTCAAAGGCCCTACCGAAGTACGTCTCAGATCATTCAAATCTAGAAAAGCTTATATCCAAGGACTAAGTCATTTTCCCAAAACCCTGAAACACGTGTTCTCTAAAACTTTATTCTCTACAACGTTGTCTTTGGAAGCAACTTTCTATCTCTCATAGTTATGGAGATTCGGGTCATCCTGCCTAACTATGGAAGTGGCCATATACCAGGATTGGACCATATCTCCCCAAAACCCTGAAACACGCGTTCGCTTAAATTTAATTCTCTACAACTTTGCCTTTGAAAGTAAATCTCCATATTGCATAGTTAGGGAAATATAAACGAAAAACTGTTTGCGTATGGCCAAGAATCTCAATTTCGTCCATTCCATTGGTCCCAGTGCCCAGACCCCTGTACCGATTCCCACAAAATTTTTTCCCCAGTTTTGTGACATCAAATGCTTTCATTTGACACCAATTTCCGTGCTATACTTATTGAGATATTTGCGAAAAAGCTTCACCGACCTTCGAAAAACCAGGTTTTTGGTCACTTCCTCGACCATATCATCTTCGAACTTGAATCATGGGAGGCATGTACCTTTCAGCGAAAAAAAAGTTTGAGCTGATCGGTTGAGCCGTTTGGAAAAAAAGGGGAGACGGACAGACAGAGGGACAGACGGACATTTTTTTTATTGCTGATTCGTCATCTCTAGACTATAATAGATGCATCCCCCCCTCCCACCTCGATCTACCCCATGTTACAATAAAATTGTTTGTAGTAAACGTATAGGACCTTTGTATTTCGTACGGGTCCAACAAAAAGCAGTAACCACGTATTCCAATTATTTAGCAGTGAATATTCTATTCACCAATCTATAACTTTCCCGAAGGAACCACTCTCTCTAATAGTTGTCATTCCGAAGATAAAATACGAAAATAAAAAAAAAAACGTAATTCATTGCTCAAGAAAATCCACGATGTCGCCGCTTTGACAGCTGGCAGACATTTTCTTAAGATCCAAAGAAATTATCCTGATCAAACTCTAAAACTTTCCCGAAGATACCAAGTCTTCACAAATTTTCCCGGAAAGTCGGCTGATAAATTTTTTCATTTGGAGCCGATTCTGACGTTCCCTAAAAATTTCATGAAAATCGTTGGAGCGGTTCTCGAGATCGAAAATTATTAATAGATAGATAGATACACAATAAGTAGATAGAAACCGATAGATCACAAAAAAAGTTTTCATAATGATGAGAACAATAGAAAAATCGACGGCCCATAGAAAAATGTCATTTTCAAACCTCAATATCTCAGCCAATTTCCAACCGATTTTGATGAGTCTGGACTCGTTGGAAAGCTGCTGCGACGCAGTTCTTTTCAAAAATAATTAAGAGGGGGGCGGGGCGAGGGGACAAAACTCAAAAGTTCGTGTATGTATGGTGACTTGTCCCGAGATTTTGTATGGCATTTTTTGAGTTTGTGGGCTTCTTTTTTGCGATGTGGGGACTGCGTCGCGCCCTCCGCTACCGCTACGGGCATGAGTTGCATTTTTTACCTACTCCAAATTTTACCTCTAAAAATGTCACTTTTATGAAAATCTTGAAAAACCTAAAAGTATAGTTTTAAGAAAAATTCTTTTTTAGGGCTACCAAAAATGCACCCAGTAACTTCTCGCAAATCATAGGACTTAAGGCATTGATGATACCTTTCATATGAACAAATTAGAGGTGAGCGGGTCGACCTTTTCTCAAAACCGACCCGGACCGAGTCCGACCCGTAAATTTTTTTCGAAATCCGAAACCCGTTATATGAACTGTTTCGAAACCCGTCCCGGACCGAACCCGACCAGATTAAATCTTTCGAAACCCGTTCCGGACCGAACCCGACCCGATTAAATTTTTCGAAACCCGAACTGTTTCGATACAAGACCCATACTGAACCCGATGCGATTAAATTAATTTGAGTTGAATGTCAAAACTAGAGAGTCATTTTTAGAAACATCGGGAAAAATCCTTTTTCAGTGAGTTCAAAATCAATTAATCAATCAATAAGAACAAAAACAAAAAATAGGAAACAAATCCTTGTATAAATGCTCATAAGCCAACACAAAAAAGATCGACATGGATTCTTAATTTGTGAACCCGGCGAAATCATAGACAACCGCTATCAAGTCGTCAAGAAATTGGGGGAAAGCTTCATTGCCAATGTGTTCCACGTAATTGATACTCAATTCGACTGCAAATTAGCGTTGAAAATTAGTTGAAATAAGACGAGGGATCGCGAATTGGCAAACATGGAAATGACGATATGGCGAAGTTGCGTTACATTGCGCTTTGTGACCCGAACGCCGAGAGTTTCTGCTGGTCAAAATGGTCAATGCACTCGAATACCAAGGACACAGTTGCATTGCATTAAACATGTTCGGAAGCGACATTTATCACTTCCTCAAACGAAACGATTATGTACCGTTTCCACTGCCTTCCAACTTTGCTGTCCGTTGAACTTTTTGCATCAAAATGGAATCATTTACATTCTCCAAAACCGGGATAATATTCTTTTCGGCATTCAAAAAAGCCATTAACAATTCTCCCATAATATTCCAAATTGTTAAACAAAACTGAAGAAAACAAAAATTTACGACTCATCAGTACACCTTGTCTTAAAACCATGTGCATATCATCACAACTGGTAAAAGAATGATACGCAAACTATGGCGAGTTTGCTTTATATATCATCAAAATCGAACGATCAGCTGCTTGGTATGGCTTAACAATTTTGAAGTGAAAGAATCGAGAATTCGTTTTGGTTATTTTTCTTTGGGATAAATCTGCTAAGCAGATTACCTTAACTGTAATTTTTTTACATGTTGTTGCTGAGTAAATCGTTTAGTTGGCCAGCAGATTTTTGGACTAATATGATCCAATAATATGACAACGAAACGAAGCTTTTCTCCGTGACGCTTTCAGTTATTGTACATTAATTTGCATTGATTGAATGACGTTGCAATTTGTCACAATTCGTTTCAAAATAGGGCCTGGTCTTCGCAATTTACATTTAGGTATGTACATGTCTGCTTAGTCACTTGGCTCGAATCAATCTAGTAAAGTATACAGATTTGAAGTGCCATTGAAGTAAGTGTACAGTACGTTCGGAAATAGTGCACTTACTTCAATGGCACCTCAAGTCTGTATGCTATGTCCAAGTTTTTCCTCTTCAACAAGTTTATGCTTAACTGATAGGTTCATTTCCACAAGCCCAATGTTAAAATTAACTGTCGCCAATTTAAAATTGATGACATAATGGCATATTCTTCGGTGAAATGTTTCGGCTTGACATTAGACCTATTTGTGAACTGGAGTGATCACATGAAGAAAGTGTAACTTTGACCCAACCAAGCAAGTTAGAAAATAAATAATTCGTTTTAGCTCTAGATAGCGCTAGGACGCGTCGAATCTCAAAAGAAATCGGTAGCTCCTTCGAATTTTTGTAAGTTGTAACTGAACTGGGGTACTGATCGAACTTTATACAAGAGGGGGTTCACTTGCTATCAAAATCTTCATAATGTCTCACGCCAATTTTTTCGTGTTTTTAAATTTCTGCTATATCTTATTATATAGATATCGTTTTTTCATTTTCAGCGTTGCGTTGCTTGGCCGAATCGAGTTACAAATCGATTGTTTCTTTTTCGGCAATAATGAACTTTCGGATGAATAGGTCGTGATAGCTTCTTGTGTTCGCAAAGAGGTCGGCCGTTCAAACATTCTGTCAACTTCACACTTCTGAATGGAACTCGCGAAATGGACGGTGTTGCACAGTATGTCGATGATAAATTCTTTATAGCCTGCCGCAGGGACGTAACAGTCTTTCGATTTCATCGTTGTAAGTAATGCTCAACGTGAAGTTAGCTGCAGCTGCGACCAAAGCTAATTCATTGCGAAAAATGAGCTGATTTTTAAACTGATGTGGGTGAATTTATGAATGAAATCTGCTGTTTTTATGCAATGAAGTTAGCTTCGGTCGCAACTGCAGCTAGCTTCACGTTGAGTATTGCTCGTAAAGATTCAAACAAAAGATTGTCTGGCCCGCCTTGACTATATTCTTATGGATGTTCAGACCCGTACGAAAAACGAAGTTCTTCGAAAAAATCTTTTCAATCTGGACGCTCTCGGCTCAATGGCCAAAGAGCTATGGCCGTTTAAGTGGTTAAGCGACAATTTATGGATGTTAATTTTGAGTTTTTTTACACAGCCAGGGCCCTAAAACTGAATCTTTACTAGGGCCCAACGTGTTTTTTCTACATAAATCGGGTATATCTTATCCGATTTTCAAATTAAACGAGAAACATGATTTTTTTTATATTTTTAAATCATTCTTTAGGTTGTATAAATCGAGTAAACAGCAAAGGAAAAAACTTAGAGTCCTTCAATTATTTTATAAATGAGTTTTAAGAATCAGAAATTGATTTATTTTGAGCTCTCAGAAACTCATTTGCCTGCTGTCAGCCTGTCGTCACTTTGATGAATTAAGTTTTATTAGGTTGCTACCTTTTAGCACGTAAAAAAATCTAAACATCAAAATAATTGTTTTCGATTCAATATTTCAATAATAAAGTGTTCAATATTTTTATTCGATAATAAAAGTTTCATCATCGCAGCAGTAAAAATAAATATTTTTTACGAAGTGAGTAAATTAAAAAAAGGAAATCGAAGCAAATTCATTACATTAATTGAAATTTAGTGGCACCGCAAAACTGCTGTGTTTCGGGATGTGGAAATAACAAGAAAGACCACCCGAACAAGATATTTGGCTAAAGATGTCAAAACATATAGGAATGGTCGTCCAGTTTTAAAAGAAGATGCGGTTCCGCATTACAATTTGGATATCGGTGATGTGTCAATAAGTGCGCATAATAGTTTTATGAATAAACAAGTGAAATTGGAAATAAGTGTGTTTTTGTTTTGTCGGTTGCGGATTGCCAAATGTTTGTGATAAAATAAGTGGGACTCAGCTATGGACCTTGCAGTTATTGAAACTCATCCGAATGACATGTAACAATAGATTATGATGCAGGGTTACATAAACTATAACATCCAACAGTTTGGTTCTTGTCAGCTGTGTTGGTCATTCTTTTTCGGAATATAATATTAATCGAATTATTTTGTATCAGGTAAACCTAGCTCGTACAACCTATTGTATTTCTACCAAAGTTTTCAAACCGATATTCATGAGTCTCATTCAGTTCAATGTGAAACTGTTTCTAATTTTTTCACATTAATATAAAATAAAACAACTGACAAATTTGCTATGACATTTCGAACCATGTCACTTTTTTTTTGTGTTGGTACTTTCCTCTCTACCAAAAAAAAAGCTGTAAGAGCATTTTTGGCGCTTCAATTTTAAAATCGAGATCTTCATTTGAGCTTTTAAAAAAATATATAAATTATTTTCAAATGCCGTAGAAGACTGTTTGCTCTAAAAAAAGCTAATTTATCGATATAAAATAAATGTTGTGATACATTCGTTTTTAATTCTTTTTTTTTCCTGAACGATAATCAGCAAATTGGTTACGGGATTGAATTTGGTCAAAATCGTTCGAAAACTTTCAAAGTTGCGGTCGAAAAAGTGGTCAAAAACGTGGTTTTTTGAAGGTTGTTGGAAATCGCTCTTCAAGGTTTTGAATGAAAGATGTGGAAATCAGAAAATTAAATTAGTGAGAATATGTTGAGTGATTCGGGCTGTAGTGTCCTTAGTGTAGGCCAAACTCACGCTAAGCGACCGCACATGATATTTGGTGGTTTTTCGTGAATATTCCTTTAATGATAAGGTTTTTATGCAGTGTTGTAACGAAAAAAGAGGCAAACTTTTTTGTCCGTGCCTCTGCTAAATGCTCTAGGTCGGTTCTAAATTCTGGGCTTATTTTAAAGGTTTGGAGAGGTTTTTAGCGCCGTTGCTTCGTACGGGTTTTTCAATATTGCTATTTCTACAATTTCCAGTCAAATTAAATGTGGACGTAATTGCACGCACGTAAGAGTTAAGGCAATATTTACTTAGATACGTCCGAGTCTTTTTGTATCATCTTTTCTGTTTGCCACATCAGTTCTGATGCGTACGGGTCTCTTGCATATGCGATAACAACTAATTGCGATTGCCACGTAACTCCATTCAATGAATGAAATTTGATGATAATCACAATTAGTTATCGATATGTTTTGTTTTTGTTATGTTGCCATCTTGTTTACAAAATAGAAAGTGTTTGTACATGCACTGTAACCACACATGAATAAGTTGGCACGTACATACGCTTGTTCCGATAGGTAGAACATGTGAATGAAAGTTTATTTGTTTGGGAGAGAATGTTAAAGTATTGCGTAGGGAATGCAACCCGGTTTTAAACCGAACCGGTTTTTCGGTTAACCACCCGATTTTGACACTAAAAAACCGACGGTTTTTTTCTCCTAAAACCGGTTTTTTCCCAAAAAATAAGAATTTACTTAAAAATAAGTACTTTTCCGTCACATGACTGTGTCAAACGAGAGGTCAAGTTGCAAAAATTACCACGAAGACAAAATTTCGTACCAAGACTTCTGAGTATTTTCGTAAAGATTATTGCTCCAAAAGTCAACGTTCAAACATTTACATTGTCGCGGAAGAATTTTTATTGGATCAATAAAAAGAATTCCATGACGAAGTAAAACTTACGTTCAACAGTTGTGGAACATAATTTTGCATCGTTGTACAAAGTAGTTGCAGAAAAAAATAGTATTTTATGCTACAAGAACTGTAAAGGGTATTTTATGTTCGAGAAATGGTAAAAAAGTTCGAGGCGGAGCCGAGACCTTTTTACCATTTAGAGAACATAAAATACCCGACAGTTCTTGTAGCGTAAATAGTTTTATATATTGAGCGCTCAAACACGCATTTTACGAACAAAAAACACCACAATCTTCGATCTCACAAATCTAGTGCACTGTGAGTATATATAACAAAATAAAATGAACTTTCTTTATAGCCGGACTGACAAATGAACAGCTCTACTGTAAGGTGAATTTTTTTTATATCTGAAGATATGTGAACTAGATTTGATTTATGTATTGTGCTCTCTTTACAAACGAATTGCAAAGCCGCCTTTATTGAGAGAATTTCGGTGAAGTAAAATGCGTTTTTTGTGCGAGAAACATAAAAATTATATTTTGTTTCGAAAGTTGATGTTTACTCGACTTTAGTTTAAAAGCTGTGTTTCGATTGCATTTTTTTATTATGAACAAGTATTTATTATGTCGCGTCAGGTGGAAAAGCTCTGTTTCCTGAGATAATCGACATAAAATCATTTGAATAAATATCATTTGAAAAAAAAATGATTAAGAGGAAAACAACCATTAAAAAAACTTTATAATTTTGCGCTAGTATTTAACAATTTTTATTCAAAATAGTATTTTCTGCAAGAAAGCATTTCAATAGCTATGACCCATTGTCCGAAATTCAATAAAAAAGTTTAATGAAGCGAAGATATTCTTTATAAAAATGTGAGGAAAATAGGCTCCGGTTAACCGCGGTTTTTTTACCAGAAAAAACCGAAAACCGGTTTTTCAATTTTTGCTTCGGTTTGCATTCCCTAATTGCGTACAAAACTGATTCCATCTCTTCCATACTACTCAGATGTCATTCACATGCGTGTTCTACTGCACTTGCGTACTAACTTATCATTTCTCTGATTGTACCAGTTTTTGTTTTCATCAGCGCGTTTTTGTTTTATTCCCTTTGTTTCAAAATTCAAAGTGAGGTTTTCAAAAAAAAACGTCAATTTTATTTTTGAATCGTTTTATTAGTCATCAGGGAAGATGTTTCGAGGTTAAGAATAAAATTTATTGTATAATACGTGTTGATAAGTCCATATTTATTGTCTTTTCTTTGATTGTATTCGTCACGATAAATGAGTTATTACCGTCCGCACTTATCCGGCTATAGGGATAAATTCCAGTGACTAGACGGTTAAATCGTACGAAACATAGGTTGTGATCTTAGTTCGTAGATTTGGTCGTCTGTACTAGACGGCGCTAACAGTAACTATAGTTACCTACTATGTAGATATGATGGATTTTGAATATTTGTATGGAAAATGTTAACGTTTTCCGAATAAGTCGTCAATTTTTGGCGTTGTTAGGTGTAAATTTGGAAACGTTTTGCGTAAAATTATTTTGCAAAACATTTTTTTGATTATGAAGATGCCCTGCAACGTGTCAACGTTTTATGAGACATTACAGTCTGAAGAGCCAAAAAACGTATTGACGTAAATATTTTCCGAGAGTCACCAACCTCCTAAAACCGATTTACCGAGCGTATCGTATAGTAATTGTTTCTCGTAACGACTCGTCCTTGAGGATCAATAAAAGATGTCACACCTGCAGGAGATACTGTTTTGGGATGACGATGAGGAAACTTTTCATCAGATGGTCAAAAGGGTTTTCAGTACTATTTCACTTGAAGAAAATTTGTCTTCAACAACTGCGGTATTTCTCAGAATTCCATTGTTCGAACAATGGAATTTTACCACCTGCAAATAAACCTACAAAACTAAATGATAAAGATTGTAAGGAAGTACAGACAGTAAACTTAAAGTTTTTATCCAAAATAAATTTTTTCGGTTTTATGAGAACGGTTGCGTTCGAAGTAATCAATGAATCTTTATTTTTCGCGAAATTCGAAGTTTTGAACAAATCGTTTAATTTTGTCCGTAGTTGATCGAAGGAACGATACCATTTGTACAAAACCTCGAATTTCGCGCCGAATAAAAATTGGTATGAGTACTTCGAACGCAATCGAGCAGACTTTCGCTATAAAGTTGTAAGCCATATAATTTGCTGTCACGTTTTATCGCGCAAATGTCAAGTTTAAAACTGAGATAGCAAAACTATGTGGCTTACAACCTATAGCGTAAGAGTATCGGTCTATGTGGCCTACAACCTCATAGCGTAAAAGTGTCGGTATAAAACCAAAAGATCATGCCCGGCGTGGTAGCGGACGGCTTGACGCAGTCCCCACACCCAAAAAAAAACGTTCACAAGCCCAAAAAACTCCATACAAAAACCTTTGTGACAAGGAGCCATATATAGGCGAACTTTTGAGTTTTTTCCCCACGCCCCATCCCTCTCCTAATTATTAAAAAAAACTACGTCGCAGCAGCTTTCAAACGAGCCCTCACTCATCAAAATCGGTTGAAAATTGGCTGAGATATCGAGGTTTGAAAATGACATTTTTGTATGGTGAAATAATTTTGCTATTTTCTTTGTTGTAGTGCTGTTTCCAATATAAATTACTGGAGGAGTTGTAATTGCTTGGGCATTTTGAATTATGACACTACTTAGAGAGATGGTTTCTTCTAGAAAGTTATAGAGTTTCATCAGGAGAATTTTTTGGTATCATTAGAAAATGGCTGCCAGCTGTCATAGCGGCGCCATCTTGGATTTTCGTTTATGCTTTTTCGGTTTTCGAAATTTAGCTCCGTAATGACACTACTTAGAGAGACGGTTTCCTCTAGAAAGTTATAGAGTTTCATCAGGAGAATTTTTTTGGTATCATTAAAAAATGGCTGCCAACTGTCAAAGTGACGCCATCTTGGATTTGTTGCTAAATTCTGTATAAAAATACCTAGACAGTTGGTTTCTTCAGGAAAGTTATATGAATCAGTGGGAAGAATTGGTGACACGCAGTGTTCCGAAGGTAGCCGAAGGTGACATGAAGTGTTCCGAAGGTAGCCGAAGGTGACACGGAGTGTTCCGAAGGAAGGTGAAGGTGACACAAAGTATTCCAAAGGTAGCCGAAGCTGATACGAAGTGTTCCGATGGTAGCCGAAGGTGTTGGAGAACAATTTTTTTCGGAGAAAAATTTTTTTCGGAGAAAATTTTTTCTGGAGAAAAATTTTTTTCGGAGAAAATTTTTTTTCGGAGAAAAATTTTTTTTGAAGAAAATGTTGTTGAAGAAAAAATTTTTTTTCGGAGAAATGTTTTTTCGGAGAAAATTTTTTCCAACACAATTTTTTTTCGTAGAAATTTTTTTTCTAAAAATTTTTTCAACAACTGAAAACTTTCAAAACGACTGATATCACAACAAAAACCTCTTAAAAGGTAAAGTGTGACGCAGTCCGAAAGTCCGCTTCCAAAATTAATGATATCGCTTGAGGTGACACTGTCGCTGATAATACGCAGAAGTTTGTTTGAATGGAATCTTGTGTTCAAAGTTTTAATTTCCTGTAAAAATTACAGCGCTTTTTTTAGAACAAAATTACGTTGTGTTAAAAAAATTGCGTTACAAATGCCGGACCCACCAGCGGAATAATTTTGCAACACTTTCGGTTTTTACACGCAAAAATTTAAATTTACCTTAAACAATCTACGCAATAACAAACAAAAGTCAAAATTTTGCAGCGTAAAAACTGAAGGTACAGAAAAATTATTTCGTCGTTGGGTCCGGTATTTGTGACGCAATTTTTTTAACACAGCGTAATTTTGTTTAAAAAAAGGCGCTGTAATTTTTGCAGGAAGTTAAAACTTTGAACGCAAGGTTCAATTCAAACTAACTTCTGCGTATTATCAGCGATAGCGTCACCTCAAGTGATATCATTAATTTTGGAAGCGGACTTTCGAACTGCTTCACACTTTACCTTTTAAGAGGTTTTTGTTCTGATTTTAGTATTGTGTAAACTTTCAGTTTACTGTCTGTATTCTGAATAAATGACGCTATGGACAGTCTGTACACTAAATAAAATGTCACTCAGCGAAAAATTTCTGCTTCGAAAAGATATTCGGAATTTGGTAGAATAATTATTTTTGCCTTTACCAGCTTATTGTGTTGCTTAGCCTCGACAAATTTTGTGAGACAGTGTCGCTCGAGCCTCTGCAACGGCAATTATCCTTAGAATGTTTTGTATAACGAGAAAAATATTATCGCGGGTCGCTACTATCTCAAAGAAAAAAGTTACAAAAATTGCTATGCATATGGTGCCTGGTCATCGAAAAAAATTTTTTGCTAGGACTTGCGTCACGGAAGCTTAGTAGTGTGCCTCCATGATTTTGTTGAATTATGTGAAAAATGTCCGAATGATAGGCTCTGGTTAAAACTATTCTAGTGCAACAATCTTGACTGACTGTTACCACCCTGTATTGTTACCTGTGCGCACAGCAATTCGCTAAGTAAACTTTGGCAGGATAGACCTGTCGAAATGTACTCTGGTGAACAGCATGTGCTGTACGCGCTTTTGTGGCATCGATATATTGTCAGACTACTCTTGTCATTCAGTCAATGCAGAACACCGTTCAACCATCAAACTTTTGGCGAATTTTTTTAATACTGTGAGTGTGCAGTGCACGTTTTTATCCATTGTGGGGTGAAAATGATATTTCAGTTTATAGTTGTTATCAAAAACATTTCCATCAGTAACATGTCATTAGGTAAGTCTATGAATTTGATAAAAGTGATACTTGGAAGGATGGATTTATAACCTTTTATCCTTCACGACTAAACATGGAAAAACAAAACAATTGAAGTAAAAAACGTTTGAAAAACACTGAAATTTGCATTTAAAGCAACATTTCACATGAATGTTGTTTTAAATGCTAATTTCAAAATTCTGAATATTCAATTCATGGACGTGAAAGGCTTCAGAATTTTGCATAGATTACATATGTCGCAAATTTCGTATATGCCACGTTGACTCCACGTCATTCAAAGCGAGTTTTTTGTTTGCGACAAACAAAGCTTTGAATCCGTTGCATTCAAATTGATAAATTAATTTTTTGAAAAGCATACATGAATTACATGAATTATCGCCATTCGTTTTTATAATACATAATTCAAGTTATATAGAATTGTGCAAAACATCCACTGTTCAAAAGTATTCGATAATAAAGGGTTTTCGGCATACTTCAGCCTACTTTGTGAGGTCGTTAGAAATCGAAGTTTTAACCGATTTTAAAGTTCTTTTCCGTTTCGTGAAGCCTACATTAAAAAGTATAACCTGAAAAAATTTCTAATAACAAAATTTTGAGATATTAAACATTGTCTGCATGTCTGCACAAAATTCGTGTCAGGAAATAGACATTACAGCGAGGGGTGACGCACTTCGGCGGTTTATGGAATAAATGGAATAAATATTGGAATAAATGATAATTTTTTCAAATTCGTCAAAACCTCAAATAAACTTGATTTTGATGGCAACGCACACAACAAACCATACTAATGTGTCAAAAAGTCAAAAGACCCACTTTTGAAAACTTAAAAGAATTTTTGTTGAAAAATGGAATAAATGGAATAAATAAATTTATTTCATTTATTCCAAAAAAAATAAAATTTAATCTCAAAATGGTTTAAATGCTTTAAAATTTGTGCAAACCTTTTTTTGAACTTATTTGTTTAACTTGTGATGTGTTTGGTTGAGATATTTCGCAAAAGCAACAAAAAAATTTTGGGAATAAATGGAATAAAAGAATAAATGGAATAAATGAAGTGCGTCACCCCTCGCATTACAGTACCCTTCATAATTCCTTTATGAGAAACAAAGCGTCTTCATAAGATTAAACAAACTAAAGTGCTGGTTTCGTCGTTTACGACTCATCAGTACACCTTGTGTACTAGACCATGTGTATATCAGCACATTCAGTCACAAAACACTACTTCTAGGCTAGTCAAAATTAGCAAAACTTGTATGGGAGACCTTGCAAAAATTAGGACAAAAGGAAAAAAAGCGGGATTCGATAGGGCTGAGGGGTGTCTACCATAGCCCGAAAGTCCCAAAAAATCTGTAGGGTTTTGAGAAAATCGTGAAAACCCCAAAAAATTGAAGTTTTGTGCAAGCTTTCTGCTGTTACTGTTAAAGAAAAATCTAAGTTTTCCAAAAAAATTTCCGATGACTATTTTTCTCAAATTTTAAATAGTTCAAAGTTTCTAAAACACTTTACCTCACCAATTTTGGTAATTTTTTGACTGAGATATGATTTTTCAAATTCAAAATTTTATCGAAAAAATGACCTCCGCGAAAATTTTTTTCGACTTTATACCGGTATATCGAAGAAACCTTGCTCCGAATTTGGAATCAAAAAGTCTCAAAAACATCTTTGGAGTGTTCTAAACATTTCATTTTAACATATTTTTCCTTTTCGAACTCGACGAAAAATTTCCCTCTAATGTCGAAAATTTCATTACACTCTGAAAAACGTCTACGAGAACCAAATCTATATGAAATATAATCAATGTTTTTGTTCGAAAAAATCGGTTTAAGTCAATTATTTGATTAACAAAATTGTTTCTTGTTACCAGCGCTTTTTAGTAAAAAATTTACACATTGTGCGAAATCTATCAATCATTGCTATGAAAGACAAAGTTGTTCTTTGTTGTGTGAGGGTGGTGGGGTGATCAAAATTATGGCCGCCGTTGATGGTGGCACCACCAGCGCGTTTTTACCAGGATACGAAGAGTTCCCACACCATTGCTGTACTCGACACTAATGTTGTTCGCAGGGTCTATTTTCGGGAACTTTGTTCTTAAGTAGAATTTTGGGAATTTTCAGCAATTTTCTGTAATATCATGCTCGGAGCGGTAGCGGAGAGCGTGACGCAGTCCCCACACCCAAAAAAAAAACGTTCACAAACCCAAAAACCTCCATACAAAAACCTTTGGGACAAGACACGATGTATAGGCGAAGTTTTGAGTTTTTTCCCCTCGCCCCTTCCCCTTCAAATTATTTAAAAAAAAAACTACGTCGCAGCAGCTTTCCAACAAGCCCTCACTCACCAAAATTGGTTGAAAATTGGCTGAGATATCGCCGATCAAAAATGACCAATTCCTAAGGAAAAGTGGTCAAATTACCTTTGTAATTAATAACAATTTTATTCCTGTGTGGTGTGTCAACGATCTATCTATCTATCTACTTTTTTTTTCTCGAGAACCGCCCGAGCGATTTCCTTAAAATTTTCAGAGAACGTCAGTCTCGGCCCCAAATGAAAAATTTCATATGCCGCTTTTCCGGAAAAATTCTAGAAAAGTCGTGGCATGGGAAAAAGTGGTCAATTTTGAGGGTTTTTCGGTAATGCTCGGAGTTTTCGAATTTTAGCTCCGGAGTGACAATAGCTAGAGAGTTGGCTTCTTTGGGAAAGTTATAGAGTTTGGTCAGGAGAATTTTTTGGGATCTTAAGAAAATGGCTGCCAGCAGTCAAACCGGCGCCATCTTGAATTTTCCCAAGCAATAAATTAGTTTTTTTTTGGTTTTCGAATTTTAGCTTCGGAATGACAATACTTAGAGAGTTGGTTTCTTCGGTAAAGTTATAGAGTTTGATCAGGAGAATTTTTTGGGATCTTAAGAAAATGGCTGCAAGCGGTCAAACTGGCGCCATCTTGAATTTTCCCAAGCAATAAATTAGATTTTTTTTGGTTTTCGAATTTTAGCTTCGGAATGACAATACTTAGAGAGTTGGTTTCTTCGGTAAAGTTATAGAGTTTGATCAGGAGAATTTTTCGGGATCTTAAGAAAATGGCTGCCAGCGGTCAAACTGGCTCCATCTTGAATTTTCCCAAGCAATAAATTAGGTTTTTTTTGGTTTTCGAATTTTAGCTTCGGAATGACAATACTTAGAGAGTTGGTTTCTTCGGGAAAGTTATAGAGTTTGATCAGGAGATTTTTTTGGAATTTTCAGAAATCTGCCAAAGTGACGCCATCTTGGATTTTTGTAAGCTGTATAAGCAAAAATTTAAATTTACCTTAAACAATCCACGCAATAGGAAACAAAAGTCAAATTTTTGCAGCGCAAAAACTGAAAGTACAGAAAAATTATTTCGTCGTTGGGTCCGGCATTTATGACGCAATTTTTTAACCCAACGTAATTTTGTTTTAAAAAAAAGAGCTGTAATTTTTTCGGGAAATTAAAACTTTGAACACAAGGTTCCCTTCAAACAAACTCTGCGTATTATCAGCGATAGCGTCACCTCAAGCGATATCATTAATTTTGGAAGCGGACTTACGGACTGCCTCACACTCTACCTTTAAAAAGGTTTTTGTTGTGATTTCAGTTTTTTCGAAAAAAATTCATCGCTTAATAAATCAATATTTGCATCACCTTCAACAATATTGTTCGATGCAAAATCAATGTCGTCAATCAAATCATTAAAGAAATTGACATATTTCACCTCAGTGAAAGTCGGTGATCGATAAAAATCATACATTCGATAAGTATTCGAGGTCAATGAACAATGAACATTCAACACATAACAACCACAACTCGACTTATACTTGACGCCTTCACGAATATAAAAAATCACACCTCCTGTGTGTCTCGAGTGACTATCACAACGAAATAAACCATAGTTGTCAATCTTTATCTCAGAATCGTTAATGACTTCGGTTATGTGACTTTCGCTCAAAATCACTAAAAGGGGCTTCCTCGCATCAATTAACACTTTCAGTTCATTTATGTTTGTTGTCAGTCATTGAATGTTTAAGTATATTACACCTTTCTTCTCTATTTGCTATATATTTGTTAAACTTAACACGTATTGTACTTTAGACCTCTTTATTTTTACTTCTCTTTGTAAAACTTAACATTCTGTTGAGCTAGGCTGCATGTTTATTGTCTAATTTAAGTTTGAGTTTTTGGTTAGCATGAAAACAATTTACATATTTTTCAATTATTGCCTTACACACTTTTGATTCGTGTTCACCCCGAGGGTGACGCACTTCTGCGGTTTATGGAATAAATGGAATAAATGGGAATAAATGGAATAAATGATAATTTTTTCAAATTCGTCAAAACCTCAAATAGACTTGATTTTGATGGCAACGCACACAACAAACCATACTAATGTGTCAAAAAGTGAAAAAACCCTCTTTTGAAAACTTAAAAGAACTTTTGTTGAAAAATGGAATAAATGGAATAAATAAATTTATTCCATTTATTCCCAAAAAAATAAAATTTAATCTCAAGATGGTTTAAATGCTTTATAATTTGTGCAAACCTTTTTTTGAACTTATTTGTCTAACTTGTGATGTGTTTGGTTCAGATATTTCGCAAAAACAACAAAAAAAT
>CM055403.1:137086612-137187689 GCA_029228625.1 Pseudolycoriella hygida | reverse complement strand
TTTTTTCTTCGAGAACATTTCGATTATTTGTGACGTCACGATCTTTTGTCGTTGCAATTTACAGTTCGATCTAGTGTGTGAGATGTGAACAAATTCAAATTAAAATTTTTTAGTTTGAGTTTGTACACGCTGATATGCGCATGGTTGTACAACAAAGGTGCACTGATGAGTCTTATAAAGACGAAATCAGCTGTAGTTTATTGAGTGTCGAAAGTGTGTTGAAGGAAAATAGTGTAATAACTTCGGAAAGTGTTTCTAATGCGTTTTTTAAATTATCGTTTTTCTAAACTTCGGTTTTTAAATAAAAAATTTTTAGTATGGAACTATAAGGCGTAAGAAAAATTCGTTAGTAATACATTTATTGAATTTTTAAGTTATTTGCTAGCTAGGAGGCGATGGAAATCTTATTTTTTCGACAAGAAATGAAATATAGTCTGAATATCGACGCTCTTACGTTATAAGGTTCTAAGCCACATACATCTATCTCAGTTTTAAATTTGACATTTGTGCGAAAAAACGTGACGGCAAATTATGTGGCTTACAACCTTGTATTTTTCACTATATTTTCAATGAAAGATAGGTTGCACTGCATTACACTACAGTTGCAGAAAGGTGATAACCTAACATTATGCTTGTGTGTGGTTAGTAACTCCGATCATGTTACATTTGACTGTAAATTGAAGTTGTGTCGTGAAAATAATGAATAAGCAAATCCAAAGAGCCGTATGTATCAGAATAGATGTGGCAAACAGAATAGATGTTGCAAAAAGACTCGAACGTATCTAAACATAGAAATAAGCAATCAACCCAATGTAATGTGCTCTTTTATAGCCATAAGAATTTCGAAGATCCATGGAAATTACCTAAGGAAATGTCAAAACCCCTACCGAAGTACATCTGAGACCATTGATTTTTATGACCAAAGTGTTCTACCCTGCACAAGGAAGCTACGGGAATCGTATTTTTGTTATTTATTTACTAAAACTAGTCAATTATACAGACAGAAGAGAATTTTAGAACATTATCTTTCTTTTAATCAAACTTTCATACAGAAAAAAGAGGCTGGCCATTCATCAAATTGATTTGAATTATATTTCGACTGCGTGCACCACAATTGAATGTGACAAAACACAAAATGCGACCAAACAAGACAAAAAACAACTGTTTCGGAAACTTCAAGAACATTTTGGGCCCATTACATAAGACATTATATTGATAGTAACTTCCTAAGACTAGACATAAGGTTCTACTTGTTTATATTATTTTTATTCCAATTATTAATATTTATTGTATCTATGTGATGCCGTCAACTGAATCAGTTCATTCTTTCGGATAGACCTGGTATGTATGGTGTGGCTATGTAACAAATAGATGAAAGAATATAGCCTGGCGCAGGGCTGTAAGACCAGCAATAAAGTCGGAAATTTGTTTTCGAAGACCAAATACAAAGTGCCGATAGACATGAGATCGAAGATAGTTTATAGGGTGGACTGTCAGGACTGTCAAGGTAAATATCCAGGACAGACAAAACAGAAATGGGGTAAACGGAAGTCGAAACATGTCAGTGAGATAAAACATAAGAAACTGACTGAAACAACGCTGTGAAGAATAACCAACTTTCGATTTTGAAAAAATTAAAATTTTACACCATATACCAAATTAGGACCATGCCGAATCGCCGAAAAAATGCATATCGTTAGTACAGAGAACACGGTGAATTTGCTGAGTGATACTGACGGTTTACATGAATCCTATGTGAATTTGTTAAAGAAATATAAAAAATTAAAGTGAACTGAATGATAGGTCATAGGGAAGTGAAAAATTTAGGATCGTTAAACGTAAGTAGGAATAAGAAGAAGATGACAACAAATTTGATTATCATAACAAACTATCGTGCAATATGTCTGTGTTATTAAATGAATATTCGTATATTTCAATTTTTAATTGTAAGTGTAATGAAATAGGAACCAAAGGTAAATTAGAAAGAATTTTATTTATTAGATTTAAAGTAATTGTAAATTTGTGATTTTTTATTAATTATAGAGCTCTGATGAACTCACCGAATTGTCAGTTACTGCAGAGGTACCCGCTTTAGTTGAAAGCCCTACAGTTAAACCGCAAAACGATTCAATTCACTCTGAAAGTATCGCAGCGCCGTCCGAGACATACAAAGATGCTTATGTTTCCAAATTTCATCCGTCCGTCACCGAAACGGACGTTGTCAATTATCTACTGCGGAAAGACGCAATATCGTCGGCTGACGACGTGTCATGCAAAATATTGGTCTCACCCAATGTAGATATAGACGACCTTACCTATATATCGTTTCGGATCACTGCTAACTCTGATATTTCACTCTGTAGTCAATAGTAAACTGTGGCCAGTGGGCATTGTTGCTCGTGAATTTGCCAAACGTTAAATGACCAATGAATTTTAACTTCGTTTTTTTCAAGTAGTTACTTATTGTAATTTTAACGCAACCTCCGATTAAACTGACTATAACCAAGATAACGTAAATGATCGCCTCTTTCTATTTTCATTATAGTTGAATCAGAATATGATTAGCCAAATCGAGTCTCACAACTTTGAAAAACGAACTCCAAGTTTACTCGACTTGTGTAAATGTCTGCTAGTCTAGTCGACTGGCTATCGCTAATCATTTTCTTTCAGGTGGGCCACTGGACACAACAGTCAGACGAACCAAACAACACAGACGAACAGATCGATCTTCTTAATAAAAATGTCGTCATTGATAATGAATTTATTTGAATTGTTAACGGTAAATTTAATATTGTAAGTAGTCAGGGGGCGTATGCCATTGACGAAATAAATAAATAAATACTAAATACTTTTTTACGGAGCGTCACTAATCGCCCTAGCCAAAGATAATGGCGACCTTAGACCAATTGCCATCGGTTCGGTCTGGCGTAGATTAGCAGGAAAAATTGGTTGCTTCTCTGTAAAAGATCCACTTTCGGAGGTGCTGCGCCCCATTCAGAATGGGTTTGCCGTTCTTGAAGGGGCAGAGGCCACGATTCATGCCGTGCGTGCCTACGTTCGAGCAAACCACCAAACCACTCAGGCCCAGTAGCCCTGGTCAAATTCGACTATCGGAACGCCTTCAATGAAATATTCAAAAGATTTTTGTTAAATGAGATCAAAGTCTCTGCTCCATCGCTGCACCCCATGCTACAACAAGCTTACCGCTGCGCAAGTAATCTTTTCTTCGGACACGCAATTATCTTATCGAAACGCGGAACCCAACAGGGTGACCTATGTGCTCCAACAGCCTTCTGCATAGGCCTAAAGCGCTTGACACATTCGTTGAAGTCAGCTCTTAATTCATGGTTTTTGGACGATGGAATAATTGGCGATAGTTTTAAGGCCATTTTGGCGGAAATACATAGAGTGTTAGCATTTTCTGCGGAATCGGGATTATCACTAAACCCGGCTAAGTGTGAGGTCTACTTTATTAATACTCCACCCGAAGCCAAAGAACGAATGCTAGTAGAATTGAATTCTTTACTTCCGGGTATTAAAGTCCTTGATGACTCATCATTCAAGCTTCTGGGTGCCCCAATCGTCGAAGCGGGTATCAGCGATTCTCTGACCAATTGCTTAGAGACTGTGAAAACACTGTGCAGCCGTCTTCCACAGCTAGACATTCACCCGTCCTTGCGAATATTGCGAAGCTTCCTGGCGTCTCCGAGATTTCAATATCTACTGCGTTCAACACCAGCTTTTTTACACTCCGAGAAATTGACCGAGATCGACGATTTTTACCGAAACACTCTGGAAGCAACTACTAACAATAAATTCAGCGATACTTCTTGGACCCAGGCTACTCTTCCGATGTCCTTGGCTGGACTTGGCATAAGGAGAACAGTTGACTTGGCTCAGCCCGCTTATTTCGCATCACTATACCAGTCGGAACAACTTTCAAACCAAATTTTAGCTGGCATAAAGCTCCGCATATTCGACCGTTTTGTATTGTCGTTGCTCAGTGAATATCCTGCGGAAGCAATCCCTTTGAAAGAAGAGCTGAAAAGGTATTAACCCGTTTCCTCCTAATGCCCTCATGGCCGGACTATTCCAAAAACGATATTTCCGCGCCATCTGCCTCTAAGCACTCAGACAAATACTTTAAAATCAAATAAAATTCAGGAAACGAATTTAAGTAGGCTTATGGATTTTATTCTTCTATCAAAAATGGCACCGCTTCGAAAGAAAAAGTAAGTCGTCTAAAATAAAACAAGATAAATTCAAAAACGTTATAATAATTTATTGGATGTAAACATTTTTATATAAAAACAAAACTAGCAAACAATTTTCTTCCATAGACGCTTCAATCTTTAAGAAATTTTGGACGTTTTGGACGAAGGAGGAGACGTTTACATGATGACGTTGCAGAAACGACAGATGATGAATTTGATACTGAAGAGAGTGTTATTCCTCAGAAAATACTTAAGCTTTCGGCGGAAGTGAAAGCTAGTAGAGCAGAAAAAGACATAAGGAAAAAAACTGTCAAACGAAAGAGTGAAAAGTTTGAAAAATTGGTGATTCCAGCAAAAAAGATAAAAAAATCTAAAAATTTTAACAACTCGGTGAATAATAACTGTGATAACTTTCCTAGTGTAAATTGCGATAAAGAAAATATTTCTCCTGTGATAACCAAAAATGTAAATAGTGCCGTAGCCATTGATGCGAAGCTCAAAGCCCAACCACCGAAAACCAAAAAAATTATTAAAGCAACACAAGAGAAAAAGACCAATAAAAACAATGATAACCAAAGCAGCAGTAAAGGACCGAAAGGTAAAAGCGATTTAATCAAATGGACTATGGGTGGTGAAACTATTGGCGAAAAGGAATTTGGCTTCATTGAAACGCGAATCGAGCATCAAAACATGACAGCTACCGATTACTATGAATTATTTTTTGATGACACGTTGCTCGATTTGATCATTTTTGAGAGCACACAATATTGTATTTCGAAAAATTGGCCAGACATTCAACTCACAAAAGAAGAATTGAGAACTTTCTTTGCAATATTGATTGTATCCGGATATAACCCTTTGCCAAGTAAAGCAATGTATTGGAATAGAGGTGAAGACTTGCGAAACGAAGCCGTTTATAAAGCAATGAGACGTGACCGCTTCGATAACATCATGAAATCTCTACATTTTGCGTCTGAATCGAATTTGGATCAAAGCGACAAGTACTCAAAATTACGACCGATCATTGAACACCTCCAAAAGAAATTTATGAAGCATTTTTCTCCATCCGAAGCCATAGCGCACGATGAGGCGATGGTTGAGTACTTTGGACGTCATGGATGTAAACAGGCTATTCGAGATAAGCCAATCAGATTCGGTTACAAGATTTTCTGTCACAACACACCCTCTGGTTATTTGGTAGCATTTGATCCCTACCAAGGAAAAACTTATCAGGGCGACGAAGATATGGAAAAGGAATTCGGTAAAGCTGCATCGTCATTGCTTCATCTTTTGGATTCGTACCCCTTGGCAAAGTCACTGCACCGTTACCATTTTTATTGTGACAACTACTTCACGTCACTTCTTCTGTGTAAAGAACTCAAAAATCGAGGCTACAATTGCACTGGCACAATCAGAGCAAATCGCTTGGGTGGAACGTGTCCTTTGACGGATGTCAAAAAACTTGCAAGCACGCAAAGGGGTTACACTGAAGTTGCAACTGCCGAGATCTCTGGTCACAAAATTCTATTAAACCGATGGAAGGACAATTCAGTCGTAACAGTAGCTTCAACTTTGTTCGCAGCTAATCCCGAAGGGTCAGTGAAACGGTGGAGTAAAACCGACAAAAAAAAGATTTCAGTTCCGATTCCTCACGCCATCTATAATTATAACCGAAACATGGGTGGTACCGATCGTACCAACCAAAATGTGAACGCTTATCGAATTTCAATTCGTGGTAAAAAGTGGTGGTGGTGTTTATTCACATGGATGGTGGATGCTTCCGTACAAAATGCTTGGCAGTTAGCCCGTAAAAGTAATGCTAACCTGAATCAGCTACAATTTCGGCGGGACGTAGCATTGTCGTATTTATCCGCTTGTAGCCAGCCACCAAAAACACCTGGAAGGAAACCCAAAATATCGATTGAAAACCAGCCAACACGTTTCGATAAAATTGGACATTTTGTCAGAGTCACCGGCACTAAAAAACAAAGACGGTGTCGTGGCAATAATTGTAAATCCAAGGTCCGCACTGAATGCTCAAAATGCGACGTTGGATTGTGTGTTCGTTGTTTCGAGACTTACCATATTTTCGCCTAATGTTCCGATTCGAAACAATAAATGTTTGATCTAACGCTGACAACAAATGTTTTTTTTTCATAATACGTTCGAAATGGGTTCAGTAATAATCAAACAGCGAAGCAAAAAGGTAAAATTTCCCATAAGAAAAAAAACGTTCGAAAAGATAGGTTAGTGAACAACACATGACACTTTGTAAATAATGACAGTTAGCGACATCTCTCCACAGTTACCTTAATTTCAGGCATTAAAAACTGAAGTCTTTGGCGTAATTGTTTAAAAAATAATTTAATTTCGGAAGAAACGGGTTAAAGTTCATGGGGCGAGTTACGGTCCAACTCAATTTTCGACGAGCTTTTGTCCTCGAGTGGTCCTACTGATCGGGCTCGCCTGCTGGCGTCATCCACAAAATCATCATCAAAGTGGCACCGTACAAACGATTTAACCGTCATTTGTTATCTTTATTTTAAACGAATAAATAAATAAATACGTGTCATGATTTCATTAGCATAATTTACTTTCTAATTTAAATTCGATTTCATTTATTTTCCTTACCATCATCTTCGTTTTCATTTTTCATTTTTATTCAAATTGATTTTCTTCCGAATGCTCTTTAAAGCATATTGTGATTAATACAATGAAAAAACAACAGCAAAAATGACTTAAAAAAACTAAAGTATATGAAAAACAATGATATAGCATCAAAAGCAATGGTGAAAGATTTGCAGTAATTCTATCAATAGCAACGATTTCTTTAGGTTGAACAAAATCCGAAACAATCACTTGGAAAGTTCTTAAGATTTAAATGAGTAGGCGAAGAGTTAGTTTCTAGCGGCAGAGTGACGCAAAAATCTGGAATTTAGTGTTATTGTACGAGGCTTAACTTGTTGAAAGATGGCGCTGTCCGTACTGGTAAATACCCCAGATAACACAGGTCACACTTTTTAATGTGGTTGCCCACTAAATGTACATTAAATGTGCGGAATTCAATGTTGTTGAGAATATGTGCTTAAAATGTACAAAAAATGTGCATAAACAGCACATTTTTTGTGCTATTAAAATTCGAAATTATTGCACTAGATAATAAGTACATTTTTCGCACATTCTATGTGCGTGATAAGGTGTACACTATTCCTATCACATTTAATGTTCCAAAAATGTGCTTGTGATCTAGTACATTTTTCGATGTAAATAAAAGGCACATTTTTTGTGCTATTAAAACTCGAAATTATTGCACTAGATAACAAGTACATTTGTCGCACATTTTATGTGCGTCATAAGGTGTACACTATTCCTATCACATTTAATGTACCAAAAATGTGCTTGTGATGTAGTTTCTATAATTTAACACTTTATAAAAATTTTACACACCAACACATTAGTATCCGGTGGCACAACTGGTAAAGCAGTCGACTCATAATCCCGAGCGTCTTGGGTTCAAGCCCCGCAGATGGCAGCAATTTTTCTAATACAAAAAATGAGAGCTTGGCATAAATAGTTATTTACGCAACAAGGGAGTAGGCCGAAAGTGCTTTGCCGTGTTGCGTATTAAGTTTTTCATGCTTGCTAGCAGGGACGAAAGCTTAAAAATGTAAGCTCAAGGGGCGATAGCGAAAGCTTTCGCCCCGTGGGATTACATTTTTCTTTTCGTCCCTGCTAGCAAGCATGAAAAAAATGTAGATGGAGGACGTAGCGATCATCAGAATAAGAAAAACCGAAATAGAAAAGTCGGAAAACTAAATGAAATTTTCCTTCTTTTCTGACATAACATTATATGTACATGAAATGTGCTAGTAATTCACACTAAAAAGTACATTAAAGGTACATTAGTTGTGTATTCAAAGTGTTTTAAATGTACATTAGATGTACATGTAATTCACATTTAATGTACATTAAATGCACTTCACGTTCCAAAGAAAAGATGTAACGGTAAGGGCGCTTTTTAATATACATTAAATGTCCTGGGATTGGAGAACATTAAATGGGATCAGCACATTTTCCGATAGCACTTTATGTACATTTCGTGGAGTCAATTGTTATCTGGGTACGGTATATAATAATAATAATAATAATAATCTGCCTTACAACCCATGAAGGGTTAGAGGCTAGATCATTATTTACTAGTTTTCGCTGTTTTGTGGTTCTACTTTTGAGATCCTTTCATTACCGGAAAGTTTTACTGCGCCAGTGGTAAGCTGTGCGACAAACCCAGTGCCATCTATGAGATGAAACTAGGAGCGAAACTAGTAGGAGTAGAATACCGGTTCTCCCAGCAATGCCTTTTCCGGTAAGCCGTACGATGGCACTACACTCAACTTCACTTGCCTTGAACGATTAAATCAGTTTTGTTTTTGTTTACAAATCTAACAATCGGTACAAATCCGTCTGCGGCTGAGTTTTGAACCAACGCACTGGCAACTCAATCTCGTAGTAGCAAACAGACGTGTTAACCACTGCGCTATCGAGTCGCGGGTACGGTATATACTGCGACGTAAACAAAAGCAATGGTAACATGTGACAGTGCATGATTTGAATTGTTGTTTTGTCTAATTCCATTGGTAACCCATGGCTAATTCCATCGGTAACTCATACATTGTCGTTACTATTTAGGACTCCTACTGGACAACGACTCAGCGAGGATTGTTGTGGCTCTCCGATTAGGAAACAAAATTTGTGAGTACCACCGCTGTGTTTGTGGCGAAACGGTTGATCCCAAAAGACACCACGGCCTGTCGTGCAATAAGACAAAGGGAAAATATCCGCGGCACGGTGAGATCAACAAGATTAATTTTCGAGTGCCGATTTGCGCCGTCGCCGACATATAAAAAAATTACTTGCGCCGCCGCCGATAAATATGTACCGGCGCACAGGTCTATTATCGAAATAACAAAATACGTTCTTCGTCTTCTAATTATTTATTTTGGAGTTAATCTTTTAAAGAAGTGACAGTCGTTTTAAATAAATAAATAGACAAAATTCAAATACCTTCGTAATTTTCAGCAATTTTGCCTCTAGCGATCGTAAATATGCGAGGTCTATGCAGGGGCCCAGTCTTACTTGATCTGCCAATCCACCGATCTCAACTTCATTCCCGATGTTGTCGTGTCATAAAAAATATAATTCTCCAACTTTTCCTGTAAAAAATGTTTTCTTTGTACTTACATTTGAAATGTCCATACTAGACGTTTTTAAGTGCTTAGCCTTGTTTTTCTTTGTCCATAGAATCTATAAATAATGTTAATGAAGTTACCCATGTTATTAGCTTACAAACTTACAAAAGGTTCCCATACCGATTTACAATAATTATTATGATCCGAATGTAAGGTCGGTATTCCCGGTAAAAATAAGTACGAAACAGCGCTTGGGACCAATCTCTTGTGTTCTTGTTTCTTGTTTTTTCCATCCATACTACTTGTCGTCGCTCTGATGTAGTTGGAAAACGATGTAGGCCATTCGTTCCGATGGTTGTACATTCCACAATAAATCGGCATCTAAAATTAAATATACAAATAATTATTCACGTTATTTTTGTTACATTTTAAAGATTTAAAGCTTACGTTTCTCTGATTTTGCAAATTTTCGCCAAGAATTAAATATCCGTTTGAGGAAATGAGGACATGAGGAAAATGTCAACATTCAGCTTGTGTACTGAAGTTGGTTGTGAGAATTCGATTTCATCCAGCGGCCATTGCAATCTTAAGAAAAGAACCGGGCGTGACAGTCTTTTGTCTTTTTTGCAAGTAATACTCGAAGTGAAGTTAGCTGCGGTTGCAACCGAAACTAACTTCAATGCAATAAAATCTGCTGATTTCATTCATAAATTTACCAAAATCAGCTGACTTCATTGAAAAGTTAAAAAATCAGCTGATATTTTGCAACTGCAGCTACCTTCACGTTGAATACTAGTTGCAAAGATTAAAACAAAAGACTGTCACGCACCTGGAAAAGAATAAAGTGAAAATATCATGGACACATCGCATTGGCCTCTGGACTCCACCACGACGTCGAAAAAGAAATATTGAACAAAAGTTGCGAAATCTAATGGCAGTGCGGGACAGATTTGAATTAAATAAGGAAAGAGGGAGAACGAATGGAATTCGAGAAATTAGTTAGAAATGTCTGCCATCAAAAATCTTATGAATTAACACTTCGAAGAAGCAAAGGATGCAATCTATGCGAAGGTAAGTCATACAACCAATCTTCAACATTTCCTGATCTTCATCGATGACGGTCCACGAGGGCAAAGCAATGGCTCAAATTGAGACGCATCGCATTGGGCTTGTGGATTCCACCACGATGTCGAAATGGAAATGTTGAACAAGAGTTGCGAAGTTTGATAGTAGAGCTCGAGTTAAATAGCGAAAGAGGGAGGGACGAATGAAAAAGTAAATAAATGGAAAATGGGCTGATTTCGTCGTTTACGACTCATCAGTGCACCTTGTCTTAAGGACCATGTGCATATCAGCAGTAGTTCTAAGTCTTCCATACTAGCGCAGCGAGTATGGAAAACTAGGACGTGTGCTGACAAAATAAATATATGCAAGGGACGCGTACGCATCGTAATAAATACTTAGAAATGATTAAGACAGATTACAATGGCTCAAAATCCATTGTGACTTTCAAACAGGAAAGCTTCGACCAGTAATTTCTCCAAGTTTTCGAAGAATAATTTTTGAAAATTTTCTTAAATTATCACATCTTGGAATCAAAGCTTCTACAGAGCTTATCATAAAATATTGTCACCTTAAATGTCAAAAGACATAAAGAAATTCTGTCAAAATTGTATTGCTTATCAGAAATCACCCTGCAATTCTAGTTCAATACAACCGATTGACATTCCAAACGAACGTTTCAAGCACATTATATCTAGGTATTGTTGGACTCCTTCCAACATCTGGTTAACAATTTTTGACCTCTTTGTAAGATGGTCTGAAGCCATACCAATAAAACACTCAACTGCGGAAACAGTATGAAAAAAATGACTTTTTCATTGGATTTCTCGTTTTGGTGTTCCTGACATCATTACTACACACTTAACAATTTGAATTAGATCTATTCAAAGAACACCAATTTCTCGGCACTAACAAACAACGGACTACCAGCTACGACCCACAAGCAGAGGGTATCGTTGAAAGATAGCACCGTGAACTTAAACTCAAGCTAAATTCAAATCCAAACTGGTCAGAATTACAACGCATCATACTATTTTTTACTATCTATCTATATTTTACATCACAGCAAAAAGCTCTTAAAAGGTAGAGTGTGACGCAGTCCGTGAGTCTGCTTCCAAAATTAATGATATCTCTTGAGGTGACGCCATCGCTGATAATACGCAGAAGTTTGTTTGAATAGAACCTTGTGTTCAAAGTTTTAATTTCCTGAAAAATTACAGCGCTTTTTTTAAAGCAAAATTACGTTGTGTTATAAAAATATCGTCACAAATGCCGGACCCACCAGCGGAATAATTTTTCTGTACTTTCAGTTTTTGACTTTTGTTTCTTATTGTGTAGATTGTTTAAGGTTTTCTTCAACAAAATTTTTTACAAAAAAAATCTCCGAAAAAAAAATTTTCCCAAAAAAAATTTTTACCCAAAAAAAATTTTTCTCCAAAAAAAAGTTTCTCCAAAAAAATTTCTCCAAAAAAAAATATTCTCCAAAAAAATTTTCCTTCAACAAAATTTTACAAAAAAAATTTTTCTCCAAAACATTTTCCTGAAAAAAATTTCTCCAAAAAAATTTTTCCCTAAAAAAAGTTTTCTACAAAAAAGATTTTCTCCAAAAAATTTTTCTCCAAAAAAAATTTTCTCTGAAAAATTTTTCTTTCAGAAAAAAATTGTTCTCCAGCACCTTGGGCTACCATCGCAACACTTCGTATCACCTTCGGCTACCTTCCGAATACTTTGTGTCACCTTCGGCTACCTTCGGAACACTTCGTGTCACCCTCGGCTGCCTTCAGAACACTTCGTGTCACCAATTCTTCTTAGTGATTTATATAACTTTCCTGAAGAATTTAGCTCATTCCGGAGCTAAAATTCGAAAATCGTAAAAGCATAAACGAAAATCCAAGATGGCGCCGCTATGACAGCTGGCAGCCATTTTCTTAAGATCCCAAAAAATTCTTCTGATGAAACTCTATAACTTTCTAGAAGAAATCAACTCTGCAAGTGTTATCATTCCGGAGCTAAAATTCGAAAACCCAAAGAAGCATAATTTATACCTAACGAAAATCCAAGATGGCGTCACTTTGGCAGATTTCTGAAAATCCCGAAAAATTCTGCAGATCAAACTCTATAACTTTCCCGAAGAAACCAACTCTCTAAGTATTGTCATTCCGAAGCTAAAATTCGAAAACCAAAAAAAAACCTTATTTATTGCTTGGGAAAATTCAAGATGGCGCCAGTTTGACTGTTGGCAGCCATTTTCTTAAGATCTCAAGAAATTCTCCCGACTAAACTCCATAACTTTCCCGACGAAACCAACTCTGTAGCTATTGTCACTTTGGAGCTGAGACTGACGTTTCCTGAAAATTTTAAGGAAATCGCTCGGGCGGTTCTCGAGAAAAAAAAGTAGATAGATACATACATAGATCGTTGACACACAACACAGGAATAAAATTGTTATTACTTTCAAAGCAGATTTTACCATTATTCTATGGAAATTGGTCATCTTTGATTGGCGATATCTCGACTCGTTTTCAACCGATTTTGATGACTGAGGGCGTTTGAAAGCTGCTGCGACGTAGTTTTTTTAAAAATATTTTGGAGGGGGAGGGGGCGAGGGGAAAAAACTCAAAAGTTCGCCTATCACCGTGTCTTGTTCCAAAGGTTTTTTGGGTTTGTGGACGTTTTTTTTTTGTGTGTGGGGACTGCGTCACGCTCTGCGCTACCGCTCCGATCATGACCATACTATTAGGATTATGCTCAATAATACCGCCAAATCTAAATAATTCAGTCTCTGAAATGGTTTGTGAAAGCAACATACAACTTCCATATAATTTTTTCACAAAACTGTAGCAAATACAAAAAAAAAATTTGTTGAAAAATTAAAAAGTCCCTCAAAGATATGCAACTAATTCCGACCCCAAATCACCACTAGCTAAAAATATCTATTCGCCCGTAAAGATGGTTATAAAAACCCTCACAAGCCATTAACGACGGACCATATGAAGGGAACGGGAAAATATTCCCCACAAAAACACTTCGTTCTTACTATGGGGGCTCTTTCCCATAAGAACGACATCAGCTCTCGTCGGTACTTTCGTATGAATCGTATGACCCATCGCACCTGTTTACTTTTCACGAAGTATAAAATTTATGCAACTTTTTGTTTTATCAGAAATTTCTAAAGAGAATTTGAGGCAATAAGGTGGTTCAGCAATTAGGTTTTCTTCAACAAATATTTTGTAACTTTTTTTTTGTTTTGTGTCAAAGCGAAAGTTGTTGGGTTTTGTAGATTGTGTATCGAAAAAACCCAGCCGCCGAGTCAGCCGACCAAAATCTAAGCTCAAAAATACTACTAAATCTAAATCACAACAAAAACCCTTTTTAAAAGCTTTCCTGTAAAAAAATACGTCATACATCCTATAAAGTCAAATTTTTGCATTGTAAAAGCTAAAATAACAGAAAAACTATAACAATGTTTTGTTGTGATATCAGTTTTTTTGGAAGATGGGACGAGGACTTGCGTCACGTTTCCCTTTTAAAAAGGGTTTTCGTTGTGATTGTAATGTTTTGCATTATTTTGAGCCGCCGCTGCCGCTGAACCAAAGCGCCGCGGCTACTACTTCTATGGGCGAAAATGATCCCCTTAACTGCCTCTACAACATATCAAAAGTTTTTTTGAGCCGCCGCCGTCGCCGAACCGAAGCGCGGCGGCTATTGCTTCTATTGGCGAAAATGATCCCCTCGACCTCCTCTGCAACATATCAAAAGTTTTTTTTGAGCTGCCGCCGCCGCCGAACCGAATCAATAAGAATCCTAATAAGATTATTGAATACTAAGTTGGAAATATCCAAATTCTTTTTTGTCCTTTCCTCTTCTTCTATTCGCGTGGTAATATAAAAAATTAGCAAGGTAATTGAATAGAATTTGGCTATTTCCAAACTAAGCATTCATATGACGATATCTCGTACTAAAATGGCGCTCTTAACACCTCTTTCCCCCGAATTTACGTTTATGTCAAAATGTGAAGGTGTGTTGCATTGAAAATTGATCCAGGTTACGGGCCTGTATACTCCCTTTCCGTACTTACTCTCGTGACCCCCCATTCTTCCATCAACTCAGTCACTTCGCAACTCCTGTCATCTCAGTCCTCACATCAGATCGTACTCAAGAAATCGTTTAAGAACTTCCTTTGTAGGTATTTCCGTTTGTCGCCCGAAGTCTGTCATCTGACGTATGTCGTCTGGCTGACTGTAGACTTGCAGAAATACTGTAGGAATAGGGGTTGTAGAGTGGAGGGGCTGGAGAGGAGCTGGAGATTATAGGAAATTATCAAAACTTCTCGGAAGTTATCGAAATGTTTCAAAATTTCTCGAAAGTTTTATAAAATCCACGAAATTTGAATATTGGAAAATTCTGGAAATTCTTGAATTAGATGCAAATTATGTATACATAACGTATACATAATACATATACAAATATTCAAATCTATCATATAGTTACTGCCAGCGCCATCTAGTACAAACGAACAAATCTATGAACTAAAATCACAACCTATTGATACATGTGGACTTCAAGAAACCAGAGCGAAATATGGAAATGATCGAAATCGTTAGAAGGCAAAATTGGGAATCTCGACTGCATGAAGATAATTCGTTTATCACGTGAATAGGTTGAGGTGTGAAGTCAAAATAGAATCAAAACATAGAAGGGACCCGTACGTATCAGAATAGATGCGGCAAACAGAGTTGATGTTACGAAAAGACTGGAACGTATTTAAGTAAATATTGCGTTCACATTAGACAGTATTGGAAATTGCCCGTAGGGCATTTTTGAAAAACCCGTCCGAAGTAACGGTGTAAAAAAATTCTCCGAACGCACAAAATTGACTTCCAAATAGAGAAAAATGATCTCCTCAATTTTGTCTACAACATAGCAAAAAACTATTTTTTGGGCTAGGACCGACCTAGGGTCTTAAGTAGAGGCCTCGGATACATACTTCCATAGACAAAAATGTTTCCCTCAATTTGCTCTGCAGCATAACAAAAAACATTTTTTTATGTTAGGGCCGAACTTAGGACCGACATGAGGCCCACTTGAGCCCTAAGCACAGGCAAAAATTCTATAAATTGTCGGCCATACTGAGATCTTTCAAACAAAAAAAAGTTTTTGAAAATCGGAAGAGATTTACTCGAGTTATGTACAAAAAACACATAGAGCCCTAGCAGAGACTCGTTTTTAGTGCCCTAGCTAAGTCCAAGAACTCAAATTTAAAAAAATTTCTTCCATGAATTGTCGACCATGCCCAGATCTTTCAATCAAAAAAAATTTATGAAAATCAGAAAAGATTTACTCGAGTTATGTGCAAAAGATCAAAAACCACTTAAACGGCCCTAGCTCGGCGGCCCTTGGACCGACAGTGTCCAGATCCAATCCCATAAAATATTTTTTGACTACCTTTCAGGAAAAAAAAGGTTTTTGAAAGTCGGTCAAGATTTACTCAAGTTATCGTGTTGACGGACACACGGACAGACAGACAGAACGACAGACAGACTGACATTGTTATTTTCGCTGATTTGTCGTCTGGAGGCAACAAAAAACGTTTCCCCCTTACTAACGGGTTCGAATTCGCAATGTAACAAACGTGGTAGTAAACGCACGTACGAGTCTAAAAATGGGGGTTGGCGCTTTATAGAATTATATGATTCGGAGGAGAATTAGATGTGTGGTTGGGAGGAGGATTAGGCAGTAAACTCAGAGGGTGTTAGGTGGGTGTAAGATAGTGACGGTGAATTTTTTAACCTTTTTTATAATCGTGTTACCTCGCCTATGCAAGATGAGTCGCGATGACTTTAATGTATAGTTACTGCTATCGATTCATCTAAGTTTAGCGTTATACGGCCTATACTTCACCTATATCAGTGCTTATACAAATGTCTTGCCAAATCTTCGATACTAAGTTACGAAATACGAAAATTAATCAAAAGGCGCCACTGATTGGTAGTGAAGTATTACCTGATGAAAGTAAGGAGATGCAAAGCGATATCGTGTGTTTGTGTGCTACTTGTCGTGTAAGTAAACAAATTTAATCTTGCCTCTTGAGCCGAAAGCATTTCTCACTTGATTTAAAAAATGAATAAGGATCAAAATCCTCATTTAAAGACGATTGAAGAAACTATGGATGAAAGCTGCAGTGACAGCTCAAGTGTAGAAGAATTATCAAGTGAGGAAAATGCTTCGCAACAAAGGGAGTTACAAGCAGAAACGAGTAAGACTGCGTTGAAAAGAAAATTGACGCCAGACACGGAAAGAAGCTCACCAACGGAAAATGAACCACCAAGCCAAATTTTTGTGGCTGATAGTTCAATTAATGTTCATGCATCATCATCAGGCCAAAATGTTGATCCTGAGAAACCATCAGCATTCCGTACTCTTGGTCCTCTATCATCAACAATAAGCCAAATTGGTGCTCCTGGGCGATCATCAGCATTCGAACATATTCTTCCTCGGACATCATCAATAAGCCAGATCGGTGCTCATGGGCGACCATCAGCATTCGAGCGTGTTGCTCACCGTGCATCATCATTAAGCCAGATCGGTGCTCCTGGACGACAATCAGCATTCGAATCTGTTGTTCACCATGCGTCATCATTAAGCCAGATCGGTGCTCAAGGACGACAATCAGCATTCGAACCTGTTGGTCACCATGCGTCATCATTAAGACAGATCGGTGCTCATGATGGACTATCAGCAGAACCTGTTGCTCATCGGACATCATCATTAGACCAGATCGGTCCTCATGGGTTACCATTACCATCAGCATCCGAGCCTGTTGTTCACCGTGCATCATCATTAAGCCGGATCGGTACTCATGGACTACCATCAGCATTCGAGCCTGTTGTTCACCGTGCGTCATCATTAAGCCAGGTCGGTGCTCATGGACTATCAGCATTCGAACCTGTTGTTCACCGGACATCCACATCAGACCAGATCAGACCATTTGAAAGTGTTGTTCCTTCGACATCATCTTTAGGCCAGATTGGTATTTCTGGGTCGTCAGCATTCGAACCTGTTGTTCCTAGGTCGTTACTAATAAGCCAAGTTGCACCTCCTGAGTTACCATCTGCAATCGAATGTGTTGTTCCTCAGTCATCGTCATTGAGCCAGAGTGACGCTCCTGGGTCATCAGCACCCGATCGTGTATGTCCTGAATCAATATCATTAGGCCAGACTGGTCCTAATCAGCCACCATCAGTCGAATCGATTATTACTGTGTCTTCATCACCTGAATCTGTCCAGCCTGGTCCTAATCAGCAACCACCCGATCGTGTATGTCCTGAATCAATATCATTAGGCCAGACTGGTCCTAATCAGCCACCATCAGTCGAATCGATTATTACTGTGCCTTCATCACCTGAATCTGTCCAGTCTGGTCCTAATCAGCAACCACCAGTCGAATCTGTGTCTTCATCACCTCGATCTGTTACTACCATCGCTTCATCACTCGAATGTATGCCTCCAACGCCAGAAGACGTTGGTGCTGCTCAGTCACCATCATCATCCAAAAACGTTGGTTCTGAGTCATCATAAGACAAATTCCTTTTCAAACATTAAAGTAGCTTATGTTCTTTTACGCGTTTCCGCAGACTGTGATGTCTGTCGTCAAAAGAAAAATTAATGAATGACTGGATGCGGAACAAAAGCCGAAGACAGAATTAGCCGAAGACAGTATTTTCTAATGTAATTGGCGTGAAAAACATGTTTTCAACAATTTTATGAATAAGACTCGTAGTATTTGAAATCAAATGTTTCGAATTCTTTTACAACCATCCTAACTTTTTGTTTTATCAGAAATTTTTAAAGAGAATTTGAGGCAATAAGGTGGTTCAGCAATAAGGTTTTCTTTAAGAGCACGTCGTAAAAATTTGAACTGTCAAATTTGCGATGTTTTTTAGAACAGAATCCTGAGTACATAACAAATTTTTCAAAAATATAGCTCATGTACTGTGCGAAGACGAATATTAGGCAAATAATAGATGAACCAAAATTCAAAAAGTTGAAGTGTGAAGGTACAAATTTGATCTGAAATAACATCGAAAACGAACTTGGAATGCGATGATTTTTCAGAGCAACTTTCGACCTTCATACTCAAACTTTTTGATTCAGATTCATCCAATATTTGCGTAATAGTCATCCTCTCAAAGACATGAGCTACAATTTTGAAAAATTCGTTCCTTACAAAGGATTCTTTCTAAAAAAACATCGCAAATTTGACAGCTCACATTTTTGTGCTCTTAACGAATGTCTGATCCTCAACAGGAGATGCAAAAAGCTTCCAAAACGCTGAAACTAAGTAGAAGTGCAGTATCAGTTTATCAAAAAGGAATTTTCTACGAAAAATTCTGAAATAAAATGTAATGTAAGTACATTAAGAGAGAATAATCGCTCAAATATCTCGCATTCACTTCATAAAAGAAAATGAGGTAACAAATTTTCTGTAACTTTTCTTTGTCTGGTGTCAAAGGGAAAGTTGTTGGGTTTTGTAGATTGTGTATCGAAACAAACCAGCCGCCGAGTCAGCCGACCAAAATCTGAGCTCAAAAATACTACCAAATCTAAATCACAACAAAAACCCTTTTTAAAAGCTTTCATACGCAAAAATTTGATTTCCTGTAAAAAAATACGTCATACATCCCATAAAGTCAAATTTTTGCATTGTAAAAGCTGAAAGAACAGAAAAACTATAACAATGTTTTGTTGTGATATCAGTTGTTTTGGAAGAAGGGACGAGGACTTGCGTCACATTTCCCTTTTAAAAAGGGTTTTCGTTGTGATTGTAATGTTTTGCATTATTTTGAGCCGCCGCTGCCGCCGCTGCCGCCGAACCAAAGCGCGGCGACTACTACTTCTATGGGCTAAATGATCCCCTTAACTGCCTCTGCAACATATCAAAAGTTTTTTTTTGAGCTGCCGCCGTTACCAAACCGAAGCGCAGCGGCTACTGCTTCTATTGGCGAAAATGATCTCCTCAACCTCCTCTACAACATATCAAAAGCTTTTTTTGAGCCTCCGCCGCAGCCGAACCGAAGCGCGGCTGCTACTACTTCCATGGGCGAAAATGATCCCCTCAACTGTCTGTACAACATATCAACAGTTTTTTTTGAGCCGCCGCTGCCGCCGAACCAAAGCGCGGTGGCTACTACTTCCATGGGCGAAAATGATTCCCTCAACTTTCTCTACAACATATCAAAAGTTTTTAGACCCGTACGAAGAACGAAGTTCTTCGAAAAGGGGTTTTATGCATTTACCACGACGTTTGTAACCAGTCGAATTTCGGCCCGGGAGTAGGGGGAGCATCGATCATCGTCCTTAGATGCATCAGCAATAAAAAAAATGTCCGCCGTCCGTCCGTCCGTCCGTCTGTCTACACGATAACTTGACTAAAACTCAACCGATTTGCAAAAACTTTTTTTCCCTGGAAGGTAATAGAAAAATCTTTTATGGGATTGAATCTGGGCACTGTCGGCCGAAGGCTACCGAGCTAGGGCCGTTTAAGTGATTTTTGATTTTTTGTACAAAGCCGACAATTTATGGAAGAAACTTTTTTGAATTTGAGTCCTTGGACTGAGCTAGGGCACTAAAATCGAGTCTCTGCTAGGGTTCTATGTGTTTTTTGTCCAAAACTCGGCCAAATCTTTTCCGATTTTCATAAATTTTCTTTTGTTTGAAAGACCTGAGCATAGCCGACAATTTTAGTGCTCTATGTGTTTTTTGTCCATAACTCGGCCAAATCTTTTTCGATTTTCATAAATTTTCTTTTGTTTGAAAGACCTGAGCATAGCCAACAAATTATGGAAGAAACTTTTTTAAATTTGAGTCCTTGGACTTAGCTGGGGCACTAAAAATGAGTCTCTGCTAAGGATCTATGTGTTTTTTGTTCATAACTCGAGTAAATTTTTTCCGATTTTCAATTTTTTTTTGTTTGAAAGATCTAGGCATGACTGACAGCTTATAAAAGAAACTTTTGCCTGTCCTAAGGTCAGAAGGAACATCAGAAGACGTACTTCAGTCCTCACTGCCTTCTCAACAAGCATCTACAAACCATCGGCATTGCAAATAGCGACCAATGTACGAAGTACGGGGACATAGAAACAGCTGAACACTTTTTGTGCAAATGTCCAGCGTATATCACAGCTAGAGCCAAATGCTTAGGCGCCTACATTCTGCCACTCAATATTATCTGGAGCATATCGCCCAAAGATGTATTGAGTTACTTAAATCAAACTGGAAGAATTTAGGTAACTCAATGTGGGTACGCACAACAGGCCCACCAGAGGCTTAGGTGCTGGAGCTTCGCTCCGCCCACTCAAACTAACTAACTAACTAAGGTCGGCCCTAGCCAAAAAAAATTTTTTTGCTATGTTGCAAAGGAAATTGAGGGAAACATTTTTGGCTATGGAATTGTGTGTCCGAGGCCTCTACTTAGCGCCCTTGGTCGGTGCTAGGGTCGACCCTTGCCCAAAAAATGTTTTTTTTTTTTATGTTGTAGAGAAAATTGAGTAGAACATTTTTCTATATTTGGGGGTCAATTTTTTGATTTCGGAAAGGTTTTTTAACACCGTTTCTTCGGACGGGTTTTTCAATATTGCCCTTTCGGCAATTTCCAATACAACTTAATGTGGACGCAATTTCATACAATAAAGAGTTAAGGCAATATTGACTTTAATACGTTCGAGAATATTCGTAACATCAACTCTGTTTGCCGCATCTATTCTAATACGAACGGGTCCCCTGCATATGTTTCTTTATCAATTTATTTACTATATCAAAGGCCGAAGCCCCCTGACTAATACATTTTAAAAGTTTAAGTAAATAGTACATTTAAAACAGGAATAATTGCAATTAGACTAAAATTGAAATTGAAAGTAGCTAGTCGTTCCGTCAAGCAAAAACACAACGTGCATTCAATGGTCCACCTGACACAGTGCTGCTGAAAGAGAAAAAAGTTTTTTTGAAAAGGCACCCAGAAATTTGTTGTGGTTTTCGAAAAAGGGACTCCAATAGAGTTCAAAACAGGTTTCACTTGATTCCGATCAGATCCTTCCCCATGTATCTATACGAGATTTTCGATTTTTTTTTTTTCATCCGTTGGGCTGATTTTTTCAAAAAAAATTTCGATTTCTTCTGTTTTTTCCTACTGAAAAGTTTTTGGAGCGTTTGGAGCGTTTTCGGCCACTAACTCTCACAAGATCAATCAAAACGGCTTTATGATATTCTTGCTGAAAATCCACATTAATTTCCTTTCCAACGACGCCCCACACAAGACATTTGATAAAGAATTGGATTTTCGGCGTCGATTACAGTTTGCTGATTTTTGCTACTTTTCAGTCACATGGTGGGTTTGGAGCTCCACTCTTCACGCGTTAACTGGAAACTTCAAGATACTATTTTTCCTAGAAAGCATAGTCCGCAACCTTTCTAACGACACCCTATATGAGACATTTGGTGATGAATTGGATTTTTGGCAACTATTAGTGTTCGAGCACTTTTCACGTCTTTACCGCCAATTTTGAAGTTTTACAACGTCCAGACTTCAGTCGGAAGGAATTAATGTCTTAAAGGAATTTTTTGTGGAAATCCACTATCATTACCTTTCCAACGACACCCCACTTGAGAAATTTGTTGAAAAATTGAATTTACGACGGCCATTTGAGAGGAGGTGATGGCCAGAGCAGCGAAATAGTCGGAAAAATTACCTTCACTCAAATAGCTGCCGTAAATTCAAATTTTCAACAAATTTCTCAAGTGGGGTGTCGTTGGAAAGGTAATGATAGTGGCTTTCTAGAAAAAATTCCTTTAAGACATTAATTCCTTCCGACTGAAGTCTGGAGATTGTAAAACTTCAAAATTGGCGGTAAAGACGCGAAAAGTGCTCGAACACTAACAGTTGCCAAAAATCCAATTCATCACCAAATGTCTCATGTAGGTAGGGTGTCGTTGGAAAGGTTACGGACTATGCGTTCCAGGAAAAATAGTATATTGAAGTTTCCAGTTAACGCGTGAAGAGTGGAGCTCAAAACCCACAATGTGACTGAAAAGTAGCAAAAATCAGCAAACTGTAATCGACGCCGAAAATCCAATTCTTTGTGGTTTTCCGTTAAAAATATCATAAAGCCGATTTGATTGATCTTGTGAAAGTAAGTGGCCGAAAATGCTTCAAAATGACCAAAAAAGCACATTTTGCGATTGCGCGATCTCTAAATCCTTTCCGAAAAATTCCAAAAAAATTTTTTCTAAGTTTCTCAAATATTAAAAACTTTTCAGTAGGAAAAAACAGAAGAAATCGAAAATTTTTTTAAAAAAATCAGCCCAACGGATGAAAAAAAAAATCGAAAATCTCGTATAGGTACATGGGGAAGGATCTGATCGGAATCAAGTGAAACCTCTTGTTACGTCTCTGACGTAACGAACCAGCAAACCCCTGCTACGGCGAAGGACGTAACGAATCAGCGTTCCCTTCGCCGTAGCAGGGGTTTGCTGGTTCGTTACGTCCGAGAAGTAACACCTGTTTTGAACTCTATTGGAGTCCCTTTTTCGAAAACCACAACAAATTTTTGGGTGCCTTTTCAAAAAAACTTTTTTCTCATTCAGCAGCACCGTGCTGAAACAAAGAGCATTAGTGGACTAGTCGTCTAGACTAGCTGTTTTTGCGCAAGTCGGCGTGACTGAGAGTTTCACTTGAGAGTCGTGAGACCCGAGTTGATTAGCCATAGCTAGATAGATAGATAGCCATGTTAAACGATTCTCGTGGTATGTTCTGAAACCACAGTAGTGAAAAGTGGTTGAATGTTTTTAATTCATTCCTAAACTACATTTTTCCTGAACATTGAAGCCTTCAAAAAATGTAGGTGAAATTGTGATGGTATACGTTATTGTCATAGATGTAGGGATTTCTTTTTTCATGGAATGGTCCATGGCGGGAGCTTGTAGTTTTCGTCCCTTTTCACCATCCACCTCAGTGCGTACATTAAAAGTTTTTTCCTGAATTGAATCAATTCTGTCAACAAACGTGTCTTGATAAGGATGCCAAACGACTGAAGCATATTCTCAGTAAGAACGCACGTAAGCATTGTTTGATGGCAAACTGATTAATCTGAAGAACAGGCGTAACCGTGAGTATAAAAAGTTCCTCAACCGATCTGCCATTGACCCGAAAAATGCAGACAACTCTTCATTCATTGCTGTTAAGAATGATATTGAAAGATACCGTGACGATCTGTATAACACCTTTCTGCGTGATCTCGCATCTACCTACAAGAAACAGCCAAAAAAGTTCTGGAACTACATCAATTCAAAATACAAGAAAACGATCCTACCTGGTAAAATGACACTTGGCGATGAAGTTGCAACGAATGACACTGAAAAAGCAAACTTGTTTGCCAAATATTTTGCTTCCGTATACAAGCGATACCCCGATGATGACAAAGAGATGGTTGAATTGATCTCGTTCATTAACAGTAGAGACGATATTGGGTTCACAAACATCACGATCACCCACGATATCGTGAAGAAAATCCTTTTGAGTATGGACTTAAGCAAAGGTGTTAGCCCAGATAAGATGGCTCCCCTGTTCTTCCGTGAATGTGCAGATGAATTGTCCCATCCACTAGCGATGATTTACTCGAAGTCATTAATGGAATGTCACTACCCTGATCGCTGGAAAATGGGTCACTTAACTCCAGTATTTAAGTCAGGCAAAAAGAGTGATGCCACTAATTACCGCGGTGTATGCCTCGCTCCTAACTGTGCCAATGTGTTTGAGATTGTGATTGTGGAACATTTGAAGTACAACGTTTTCCCGCATTCAACACCGACTCAACATGGATTCTTCCCAGGTCGAAGAGTTGAATCTAACCTGATGGAGTTATCGATATTGGTTCACCAATCCTTTGACAACAACCAACAAACCGATATCTTCCTTGCTGACATACACAAAGCATTCGACGTTATTCGTTCAGTCCGATTAGTGAAGAAGATGTCAATCGTCAAATACCAGCTATGCAATTCGATTCTTCTGTGGTTCTGTTCCTTCCTGTCAGGCAGAAAACAAAAGGTGAAGATAAATTCTTGTAAATCCGATGCGATCGACGTACTTTCTGGGATTGGTCAAGGATCTGTTCTGGCAGCTCTATTGTTCGTTATCTTTTTTGATGATTCGGATTGTCTACCTGGTCCTACTAGAGACATCAACTTTGCTGACGACAAGAAAATAGTTCACAACAGCATATCAACGATCGAAGATACTCACTCAATGCAAAAAGCCATAAACAACTTTATAAAATGGTGCTCCGACAACGATCTTGAGCTCAATGCCAGCAAATGTAAAGTTATCGCCATCCACCGAAAACGTTCTCCAGTCCTGGCAAACTATCATATAAATGGGGATGTGATTGAACGTGTTAACTGTACGAAAGACATCGGTGTAACGTATGACGACGACTATACTTTCAATGGACACCTTGAATTGGCAGTCAAGAAAGCCATGTCAATGCTTTCGTTTGTGAAACGCCAATGTTACGCTAGGTTCAACGTCGATACAGCCAAGATGCTATATTCAGCCATAGTCCGTTCGCATCTAGAATTTGCCAGTACGATTTGGTCACCGCACCACTCGGTTTACATCCAATCCATAGAAAGTGTCCAAAGACAGTTCGTTTTATATACAAACCGTGATCGTCGAGTCGAAGGCGACGCTAATCCATATCGTATTCTTCTATATGCTGAAAGATGTGAAGAACTACAGCTCGTTTCACTTTTGAGACGTCGGACCGATGCAGCTATATTTTTCATTATTTTTCATTCATACTACGAACTGATAAGAATCACTGGTAGTGCCCACTAGTATTCACAATTCTCACCACTAAACTTCGCATGTCGACTATTCAATACCCCCTGAGACCTAGTTTTTCGGATTCTACGTAAAATTTTGATTGAAATCGACATTTTACTTATTAAAATCGGTCCAGTGGATCCGAAGATATGACCTTTAGAAAATCGTCTTTTCCCATACGAAATATGCTACTTCATAGAAGCCAAAGTTAATGGAAACATTCTACGTTAGTTCCTTAGTTAGTTAGTTAGTTGGTTAGTTAGTTAGTTAGTTAGTTAGTTAGTTCCAAAGCCATTTGTATGAAAAGCAACTTTTTTGGCTCGTGCTCGAAAACGGCTCGATATGTTTTCTTGAAATTTTGCAGGGACCTTCGGGTGGGTATTCTACGCCATATGAGATTTTAAAAAAGGGGGGGTTATTTGGGTGCTCTCAACATTTCAATAGACTGTAGCGCATTTTTATCAAAGTAAAACGTTTTTGTCTGTTTCGCCTAAAAGTCGCTGCAAAGACAGGTTCATATCTGACTATTCTCGGTAAGTCGAGAACAATATGCCGAGGCAACATTTTTCAAGTTCGTTGTGTCCACTCGTCACATAGAACTACTCACCGATTGTGGGAACGACGTTGAGGTTGAAAGGCAGATTTTTAAGAACTTTGTCTTAGCTAAAGCTGAGAAAAGACTGGGCTGTTTTTCTAGCACGGATTTCTTTAAGTCATAACAAAAAACGTTTGTTGGAAGAACCGCAAGGCGCGCATCGGATCCATCTTAAAAAATGAAAAATAACACTTTTTACAAGTGATATTGTGGTGCTATTATGACTTAAGTTGCAAAATTTAAAGACTTCAGCACCTGCAAAGTCAGTATGTACATACTAGCTACTTACTTAAGTTTTATAGTGACTGTAAGCAGCCTGGTGCCAAAACTCTCTATTCGGGAATTTTTTTAGTCGGAAAACATCGTTGCAAACAGTTGAGAAGTGCCTCTTTGAATTCTTTAGTCACATTTTGTGCTAAAAAAATTCCGCAATATCGATATTCGATTCCTCATTGATTTTGTTTGAATTTGAGTCCTTATTGATCTAGCCCCTAGCTCTTCAGGGTTGTTAAGGCCGTTTATTATTATTGAGTCCTTATTAGTGTTAACTTTTTCCAAAATTGTTTTTAATGTTTAAATCGATATTAATGGCTTTGATTCCACATCAAATCACACAAAAAAAGTCGTGTCCCCAGATGAAACTTGTAGCTCTTCAATCTGCACTAACAATGATGCTACAGACTCATTTTTAACAAAATCGGAAGATACTCTCTTTCATCCCCTTGAGCAAGCTCAACATAAAACAAAAGCTCTTACTAATCCCTTACTAATGAGGTAAGCTTTCTGGTCCATTTCAATTGTAATCGTCTTATGAGCGAATTCGTTTGAACAATGATGTTCGTGGAATTTCCCCGAGACGCTACTTTCCACACTTTTCTAACTGCAACATTACAATCCTTGAACCAACCTCAGCCCCCCACTGAAGTAATGAAGGGCCATCCATAAAGTGCGTACTCAAAAAGTTACTATTTCTAGACCCCTTCCCTTTTTTACGCAAAAATGGAAAACAATTTTGAAATGTATAGAACGTACGTTTTCGTCAGAGCCCCCCTCCCCCCTAAGGAAGTATGTACTTTATGGATGGCCCCTGACGTCTTTTACGGAGTACTCCTTACATTTTCTTAAAACGACGATTAAACTCACTCTTTAAAATATCGGCGGGTGTATACGAGTACTACACTCACGGAAATATATTTTTGCATTAACAGAATTTTGTTCTTCTGCGCAGCTTTTTAACACTGCAAAAACCTGCGCAGAAGTACAAAATTCTATTTGATGCAAAAATATATTTCCGTAAGTGTTTCGATAACACACAGGTGTCGCTGAAAAGTATGAATGTCAAAGGTTACCGTTCTATTGCATATTTTCGTTCACATATGGGCTTTATATGGCGCCTTCTAAGAGCCCTGGCGCCCAAACGAGGCTGGTACCCGCCCTTTTTTAAAATCTCATATAAGGTGGAATGCCTACCTGAACCTCCCTGCAAAATTTCAAGGAAAGTTTATCGAGCCGTTTTCGAGCACGAGCCAAAAAAGTGGTTTTTCATACAAATAGCCCTGGAACTAACCCACTAACTGACTAAATAACGTAGGATGTTTGCATTAACTTTGGCTTCTATGAACCAGCACTTTTTGTATAGGAAATGATCATTTTCTAAAGGTCGTATCTTCGGATCTACCGAACCGATTTTAATGAGTGAAAAAACATTTCGCCTTAGAATTTTCCGTAGAATCCATGAAAAATATTTTCCGATAGGTACGTCGCAAGGGGGGGGGGAGAAGTCAAAACTTAGCTGTATATATGTCTACGAAAATTTTTTGTTCGTATGGGGACTTGCGCCACGGGCGCATCGCTACCGCGCGCCCATGATTCCTTTTCTTCAGCTACGATTGTCTCGACCAATTCACACAATCGATGAAAACTCGACCCATTAAGGCTGTTGATTACCACTCGACCAATTAATGGAACCATTCATGTGGTGTCGATGACCACTGACCCAACCAGCCTCTGAATGCTGCCACGTGACCACTGACCAAACCATCGATAATTGGATGCTGCGAAATTCTATTGACCAAGCGAAACTCTCGAAAAGACGCCCAGAAATATTACCAATACTTTTGCTGCTCAAACTCTTGACAACGCCTAACGCTATGTTGTTGATCAACCCAACGAAACGATGATCATCTTCGAGAAGCGTCCAAATCCGACCAAATATGATCCCTTTCGACGTTTTTCTGTTGATCAACCATTCACTTCGTTGACCAACCAAAATCGATGACGTTACTCGTGCTCTTCAATTTACACGCGCCAAAGATGAACAATTTTTTGAGAAGTCGTGTGCCGAAACATCCATCCGACTCTCGTTCACTAACGCTCACTAAGTCCATACGGGGACGCCAAATGTTGTTTTCACCATGAAAACGGGGATTGTGTCATAGTCGGACCGTTATCACAAAAGAATCTAACAGCTGGAAGGGATATTCTCCCCGCACTTATCATAGTGCCAGACTGCTACTTCTACCTATTGAGAATGAAACAAATCATGTAGGTCGTGTTGTCCGTTTGATATTCATGTTTATTCTGACTTTATTCATCACATTCGCCTCGTATTTATACTCAATTCATGGCTCACTAAGCTATTTCTTTTTATTTCAAACGATTTGTGTTACTTTGATTGTCCATTCTTTGTAGAGTAGAAACACACCTAGTTCAAGATTCAACAGAGGGAGTAGTTCATGAGTCAAGGGTGCGACTGTACCCTGAAAGGTGATGTAAGTAAAAGGCTCTATTCGTACATTGTGAAATTATGGTATGTACATGTACATACTGTAACTATTGGCACAAGTAATTGTAAATAAAGACAATATTCGCATTATTAATAGCCAAAATATCAAAAAGTAACTAGTCGTACAAAACAAGGATTTGAATTGATTCGTTTTATGAAGTGTGTTTTGTGTAAGAAGGCGACATACAGGAGATTGTTTTACTCACAAAGACTGTTTGTTAATTTTACAAGAAATACAAGTGCGAATAGCCATTTGTGCAGAACCGTAGAGCGTTACAGATTTCGGAAAAACTTAAGATTTCTGGTCAGGTGTGGGAGGGGGGTGGTAGGTAGTGGGAATGATTGGGGACCACCCCGTCACCAATAATCAGTAGTTATTTGGCGGCGGTCACCTCTCTGGAGAGAATGGGAAGGGAAAACAAAAAAACATTTTTTTTCTTTTTTTTTTAACTTTTTTGGTACTAGGAATTGTCGGGAAGTGCTGGGTAGCGCTTAGTAAGGCTGAATAGGGCTGGATGAGTGGTGAAATGGTGTTGGATGAATGGTGAAATGGTGTTGGAAGAGTGGAGAAAGAATGGAAATTACCATGAAAATATATTGGGCGCTTTAAAGAGTCTACATTCGGCAAATTGGGCGCTCTAAAGAGTCTACATTAAGCAAATTGGGCGCTTTAAAAAGAAATTTTATCGATAATGTAAGCATTCGCTGAGTGGACATCTATTTTGTGTGCACTCACCCAGGATACGCCGCGTGGAGGCTGCTTACTTGTAACCCATTGGCCCTGAAAAGGGCCTTTTCTTCGTACTCAGATGGGGACCCCTCGGTTCGTCACTACCGAAGTATTTACCGACTCCGAACCCCTCTCAGTACCATTGCATCCAAGCAAATATAATTTGTTGCTTATTTGTCATAGATCTTTTACAAATAAATAAATAAATAAATAAGCGAAAATGATAAAGCCTGCGTAGACCCTAGCGGCGGGGGTTCGAATAGTAAATAAATAAATAAATAAGCCCTTAGGCCCTTAAGGCCAGGTCATGGCGTCTTCAATCGCAATGTAAGCATTTGCGATAGTAAACACCATGACCTTAAAGCCTTAAGGGTCAGGTCATGGCGTCTTCAATCGCAATGTAAGCCTAAGCATTTGGGTGTCAAATGGTGTGTTATGCGCAATATAGTACTCCTTATGTACCTTAGCCTCTGTCCACCTACTCCTACATCCTACCTACCCGTGGTGACACCTGTTATAGTGAGCAACCCCATGAACGATCAGGTAACCAACCCTGGTGTAGTAGTGTGGGTCACTTAGCTGAAGGATGAGGGGGGCTGTCTTCGGGTAGTACCTAGACGCTACGTTTAGGGAGGGTCGAAGACAGCTAGGCGCTATTAAGATGGGATGGCGACTTAGCATGGCGGCGGAGGATCTCAACGGTAAGATACAACGGCAGCATGCACAGTCCTAGTCAGATGGACTACCATCAACCAACAACAAACACGGATGGAGTGCTACGGGCACATTAAGGCCAACGCCAGTGAGGTCTTAATTATGGCATACTGGCAAAGCATCGAACACGGACAATGAATTTGGTTAAATGGTTGTGATGAGTAGGCAAGGGCTGACAACTATTGTATTCCACTACCTTACTAAGGAAGGGTGACACTTTCACGAAACGGCTAGTGGGCTAATACCATGGTTGCCCCCGTCCCGGTAAAACCTTGGCAGGCCTCCAAGTACGTTCGAAAGCTCGTCCTGTGAAAATAGGAGGTGTAGGCTCAGATGAACATTCCTGACTAATACCGATCTGGCTCTGAATACGGTGCCCCATGAAGGATCGTATCAACCCTAGCATGGCCTCACTGCTTGCATAGGTAACCATGGGATCATGAAGGTAACTACACTACGAGATGGAGATAGCGGTTTGGAGGGGGGACTCAACAAAATGGAAGAAATGAATAAGAATGACAGCAAAAATCAGCAGACAAAATCAGAGGATCAGCGGATAAATCAATCGGAGGTTAAGATATACGACGTGTTCGCAAGAAGCGCGAAGATAACGAGGTCGCCCGTGAGAACAAGCGAGGAAAGAACAAATGCGCTTCAGACCAGCGATACCGGCGAATCGAAGATGACAAAATTGGAGCAAGCCAAAAGAATGGTGAAAGAGTTGCATGAATTTATTCAAGATAAGAATAACGTGCATAAGGACATAAAGAGGATGGTGGTCAATATTAGGGCCTGCTTAAATGATGTGAAACGGGAAACAGCTGACAAGAAGGAGAAAACAGACGGAGATGCCGAAGTGCTAGCTACCCCACTCTCCTCAAAGAGAAAACAAACGCCGGAGGTTACGCCCACAGCAACAAACGCGGCGAAAAGGAGCAAAAAAGACAAGAAAAATAACGAAAGGACCACAAGGAGACCAGATACACAAACACCGAAGCCTAGTCTTAATGAGTGGAGAGAGGTGAGAAACAAAAAGAAGGAGAAAAAAAAGAGAAGCCGAAGCTTAAAAGACTGAGACCGAAGGCTGATGCTCTGATAGTGGCGGCGGAAGAAGGAACAACGTACGCTGAAATCCTCAAAAAAATAAAGGACGACCAAACTCTCAAGGACCTGGGCGAAAACGTCTCGAGAATAAGACGAACGCAGAAGGGTGAAATGTTGTTTGAACTTAAGAAGGGCCCAGAGATTAAAAGTGCAGATTATAAAGATCTAGTCAAGAGATCACTGGGCGAGTCAGCAAAAGTGAGAGCGGTGTCCCACATGGCCACGATCGAATGTAGATATATGGACGAGATCACGACAAGCGAAGACCTTCGAAAAGCTCTGAAAGAGCAAGGTAATATAAATGACGAGATAGAGTCAATGACGATCCGTATGAGGAAAGCGAGAGACGAACTCCAAACGGCGGAAATAAAACTCCCGGTGGACGCAGCGATAAAGATTTTGAAAATCGGAAAGGTAAAGGTGGGCTGGACCGTATGCCCGATAAGGGTAACCCAGCAGTTAGAAAGGTGCTTCAAGTGCATGAATTTTGGACACCAGGCAAGGAATTGTAGGGGAGAGGATAGATCCAACCTGTGCAGGAGATGTGGGGGAGAGAACCACCTAGCCAAAGATTGCACGAACCCGCCGAAATGTCTGCTGTGTACGTCAGAAAATGACCACGTGACTGGTGGAGCGAGATGTCCAGTCTTTAAACAGGCGCTTAAATCTAAAACAGGACAAGAATGAAAGTGATACAAATAAATCTAAATCATTGTGACATGGTACAACAACTTCTGTGGCAAGCCTCAGCGATTGCTGACGTAGCGATTGTTTCAGAACGGTAAGGTGTATATAGAAACAACGGTAAATGGGCTGCTGACAGAGCCGAGATGGCCGCAATATTGACAACGGGCAAGTACCCCATACAAGAAGTTGTATCAGACGCTCACGAAGGATTCGTGATAGCGAAAATTGATGGAGTGTATATTGCCAGCTGCTATGCACCACCAAGATGGACGATTCTGCAGTTTGAACGAATGTTAGATTTACTCACAGGAGAACTGACGGGACTCAACCCAGTTCATATTGGAGGTGATTTTAACGCATGGGCAGTTGAGTGGGGTAGTAGATTCACAAATGATAGAGGCTTCAGTCTGCAAGAAGCGCTAGCTAGATTAAATGTGGTTCTGGCAAACGTGGGAAATGCAACTACATTCCGCAAGAATGGGCGAGAGTCGATTATTGACGTGACATTCTGCAGTCCAGTACTAGTTCCAAGTCTGAACTGGAGAGTCGACGAAAGTTACACACACAGCGATCACCAGGCATTGAGGTACACCGTGAAAAAGTGTACAGAGGCAACAAGACAGATGACTCATAGAAGAGAGCGAAGATGGAGAACCGGAAATTTCGATCAAGAAGTTTTTAAGGAATATCTCCAATCAAAAGACGATCACGAAGAGAAATCTGCAGAAGAATTGACGAAAGAAATGGTGAATGCATGTGACGCGGCGATGCCAAGAAGGATGGAACCGAGGAATGGGCGAAAACCGGCATTTTGGTGGAACGACGAAATAAGACTTTTGCGAACAACTTGTTTTAAGACAAGAAGGAGGATGCAAAGGGCCAGAAACGAGAATGTTAGAATAGAGAGGTCCGAAGAACATCGTAATGCAAAACTAGCACTGAAGCGAGCAATCCGGGCGAGTAAGAGGGATTGTTGGAAGAAACTGTGCCAAGAGGCAGACACGAACCCGTGGGGCAAAGTGTTCAGAACAGTAATGACGATGATGAAAGGTACATTGGGGCCAAAAGAAAAGTGCCCGGATAGGCTAGGTGTCATAGTGAGAGAGCTCTTCCCACAGCACGAACAGATCACATGGCCGCAAACTCCTTATGACGATGAAGCGGAAGACAGACTTGAACGGTCGATCACTGTAGAAGAGATCCAGATGGCTGCACAAAAGCCAAAAAATAACAAAGCGCCAGGACCAGATGGAATCCCCAATATAGCTCTGAAGACAGCAGCATGCGCAAAGCCTAACATGCTCAGATTGACAATGCAGAAGTGCCTCGACGACGGATATTTTCCTCAAATATGGAAGAAACAGAAGCTGGTCTTAATACCAAAACCAGGGAAACCGCCAGACAAGCCATCATCATATAGACCTATATGCTTGTTGGATGGGTTGGGAAAAATGCTGGAAACCGCGATCCTGAATAGACTAAGAAAACACACGGAGGGCGAGCACGGACTGTCGGACGAACAATTCGGATTTCGAAAAGGGAGATCGGCGATTGAGGCCATTAAAAAAGTCATAGAGACCACCGACAAGGCGCGGAAGCAAAAAATACGGGGTAACCGCTTCTGTGCTATAACGACGATAGACGTTAGAAATGCCTTTAATAGCGCAAGCTGGATAGAGATAGCCAAGGCGCTACATGTCATGAGAGTCCCCGATTACCTCTGTAGGATACTGAAAAGCTATTTCGAGCGACGAGTACTAACGTACGATACTAATGAAGGGAAAAAGACAGTCGACATCACAGCTGGAGTACCACAGGGATCCATATTAGGACCAACGCTGTGGAATGTTATGTATGACACAGCGCTGAGGCTGCAACTGCCAAGATGTGCTAAGACGATTGCTTTTGCCGACGACTTGATCCTCACGGTATCCGGAACGTCGAAGATGGAGGTGGAGGTGGTTACGATGGAGACGCTAGAAACTGTCGAAGACTGGATGACAACGGCGGGGCTGAGGCTGGCCCACCAAAAATCTGAGATCATGCTAGTAAGTAACTGCAGAAAAACCGAACGAATCATTTTGAACATTGACGGAGAAGAAATCACATCCACTCGCCAATTAAAATACCTTGGAGTTGTGCTGGACGACCGCAGAAATTTTAATAGCCATGTGGACTACACGTGCGAAAAGGCAATGAAAGCCACCGCAGCATTGGCCAGAATAATGCCAAACGGCTTTGGACCGCGCAGCAGCAAAAGGAGGCTCCTTGCAAGTGTCACCCTATCGATATTGCGCTACGGGGCACCAGCGTGGATACAGGCGCTAGATACGAAGAGGAATCGGAGAAGGCTTAATAGAGCCCAGAGGCTGGCAAGCATAAGAGTAGCAAGCGCATATCGAACAATATCCTTAGAAGCGGTATGTGTTATAGCCGGGACGATGCCCATATGCATAACGCTGACAGAAGACAGTGAATGTCATAGAAAGAAGAGAATGGAGGGTCAAACTACCAAAACAGTTAGGACGAAATTAAGAGCCGAATCACTGAGACAGTGGCAGCAAGAGTGGGACTCCTCGGACAAGGGAAGGTGGACCCATAGACTCATACCAAAAATAACGACATGGGTACAGAGAAAACATGGAGAGGTTAATTTCCACCTGACACAGTTTCTGTCTGGTCACGGATGCTTCAGGAAGTACCTGCACAGGTTTGGATTCACGGAGTCACCTTTCTGCACGACATGCGATAGGCAGGAAGAGACTGCGGAGCACGTGTTATTCGTCTGCCCCCGCTTCGAACAAGAACGAGGAGAGCTGTTGACTGTGAGTAGGCCAGATGTAAGTGCCGAAAACATAATATCGGAGATGTGCCGCGATGAGAAGGTGTGGATAGTGGCGGATAATGTAGTTGCGAAAATAATGACGAAGCTGCAAATTGCATGGAGAGACGATCAAAGAAGACTGGCAGTTGATCTAAGAGAGTAGGTGCGAAAGCACAGCTCCTCCCCGAAGAAATGCTGTGAGGCGGTTCCGGGGAGAAGAGCACGAAGACTAAGGAAGGAGGTTTTAGTTGGTAGGTCATTGAAGAATGGAATCCAACACTACCTTGGTTCAGAAAGACCGGGTGTCTATGAAGATTTGTTCACCCTTATAAAAAAAAAAAAAGCCTAAGCATTTGCGATAGTAAACACCATGACCTTAAGGCCTTAAGGGCCAGCTCATGGCGTCTTCAATCGCAATGTAAGCATTTGCGATAGTAAACACCATGACCTTAAGGCCTTAAGGGCCAGGTCATGGCGTCTTCAATCGCAATGTAAGCATTTGCGATAGTAAACACCATCACCTTAAGTCCTTTGGGGCCAGGTCATGGCGTCTTCAATCGCAATGTAAGCATTTGCGATAGTAAACACAATGACCTTAAGGCCTTAAGGGCCAGGTCATGGCGTCTTCAATCGCAATGTAAGCGTTTGCGATAGCAAACACCATGACCTTAAGGCCTTAAGGGCCAGGTTATAGCGCCTTCAATCGCAACGTAAGCATTTGCGATAGTAAACACCATGACCTTAAGGCCTTAAGAGCCAAGTCATGGCGTCTTCAATCGCAATGTAAGCGTTTGCGATAGCAAACACCATGACCTTAAGGCCTTAAGGGCCAGGTTATGGCGTCTTCAATCGCAATGTAAGCATTTGCGATAGTAAACACCATGACCTTAAGGCCTTAAGGGCCAGCTCATGGCGTCTTCAATCGCAATGTAAGCATTTGCGATAGTAAACACCATGACCTTAAGGCCTTTAGGGCCAGGTTATGGCGTCTTCAATCGCAACGTAAGCATTTGCGATAGTAAACACCATGACCTTAAGGCCTTAAGGGCCAGTCATGGCGTCTTCAATCGCAATGTAAGCATTTGCGATAGTAAACACCATGACCTTAAGGCCTTAAGAGCCAAGTCATGGCGTCTTGAATCGCAATGTAAGCGTTTGCGATAGTAAACACCATGACCTTAAGGCCTTTAGGGCCAGGTCATGGCGTCTTCAATCGCAATGTAAGCATTTGCGATAGTAAACACCATGACCTTAAGGCCTTAAGAGCCAAGTCATGGCGTCTTCAATCGCAATGTAAGCGTTTGCGATAGCAAACCACCTTCTGACTTAAGGCCTTACGGGCCAGGGTATGGCGTCTCAATCGCACTGTACGCATTTGCGCTTAGTAAACACCCCGACCATTAAGGCCCTTAAGGGCCGTCATGACGCTTCATTGCATGTAAGCCATTTGCGATAGTAAACACGCATGACCTTAAGGCTTTGGGCCAGGTCATGCGTCTTTCAATCGCCATGTAAGCATTTGCGGATCGTAAACACCATGAACCTAAGGCCTAAAGGGCAGGTCATGGCGTCTTCAATCCGCCATGTAAGCCTAAGCATTTGCGATCGAAACACATGACCTTAAGGCCTTAAGGGCCAGCTCATGGCGTCTTCAATCGCAATGTAAGCATTTGCGATAGTAAACACCATGACCTTAAGGCCTTAAGGGCCAGGTCATGGCGTCTTCAATCGCAATGTAAGCAATTGCGATAGTAAACACCATGACTTTAAGGCCTTAAGGGCCAGGTCATGGCGTCTTCAATCGCAATGTAAGCATTTGCGATAGCAAACACCATGACCTTAAGGCCTTAAGGGCCAGGTCATGGCATCTTCAATCGCAATGTAAGCATTTGCGATAGCAAACACCATGACCTTAAGGCCTTAAGGGCCAGGCCATGGCGTCTTCAATCGCAATGTAAGCTTTTGCGATAGTAAACACCACAGTTATTTGGCTGAAGTAGCCATTTTTCTTGATTATAGCTGTCTCGTCATAGTAACAGAATGAAGAATTTTTGAGTTAATGATATTACTTTGTCATTGTAATGACGCTCAGGTTGAACTCAACTAGGATCGCCGAGTTCTTGAACATTTTAGAAGCATCAATATTTCGGCATCTAGTGCCAATCATCCTGGCACCTTGGGTAATTTCTATGGATCTGTGAAATTCTTACAGTTATAAAAGAACAGAAAGCGGTGGATTGTTTGCTTATTTGTATATTTAGGTACGTTCGAGTCACTTTACCACATCTATTCTGTTTGTCACATTTATTCTGATACGTACGGGTCTTTGGTTATGTTTAATTAATAATTTTGATAATTTTTTGCCAAAACTTACTAGCGCTGTTATGATCCAACGTGTCGCGGAATTTTAATCTTTATAGCGTATTTGACTTTTCATTCCAATAGAAGACTTTCGTAGAAGAACGATTTTTTTATGGGATTGAATCTAGGCTCTGTCGGCCCAAGGGCCGCCGAGCTAGGGCCGTTTAAGTGGTTTTTGGTCTTTCATACATAGTTCGAGTAAATCTTTCCGATTTTCAATTTTTTTTTGTTTGAAAGATCTTTTTTGGATTTGAGTCCTTGGACTTACCAGGTGGGTCAATAAGTCCGTGGACCACCATAGAAAAATAAATTATTGCCAAAATTCGATTTTCTTATTCAAGATAGTTTCCTTCGAGGGTGATACACCGATTATAGCGATCTTGCAATTTTTCGATACCACTTTTGTAGTACGATTTCGGTTTCTCCTTAAAATAGACCTCAGTTTCGGCAATTACTTCCTCCTTGGCCTTAAATTTCTTTCCAGCGAGCATTATCTTCAAGTCTGCGAACAAGAAATAGTCGCTGGCGGCCAGATCTGGAGAATACGGTGAATGGGGAAGCAATTCGAAGCCCAATTCGCGCAATTTCCCCATCGTTTTCAGCGACTTGTGACTTTCTTGTGTACTTTCTTTTTCTTCAAATGGAGCCGTTTTTTTGCGATTTCGTTCGTCAAACGATCCAATAACGCTACATAATAGTCGCTGTTGATCTTCTGTCCCTTCTGGAGATAGTCAATGAAAATGATTCCATGCGTATCCCAAAATACGGACGCCATAACCTTGCCGGCCGACTGTTGCGTCTTTCCTCGCTTTGGATTCGGTTCGCCGACTGCAGTCCACTCGGATGGTTGTCGATTGGACTCAGGTGTGTAGTGATGGAGCCATGTGTAATCCATTGTCACATATCGACGAAAAAACTCGGACTTATTGCGGTTAATAAGCCTCAAACACTGCTCTGAATCATCGACACGTTGTTGTTTTTGATCGATTGTGAGCACGCGCGGCAACCACTTTGCACACAGTTTCCGCATGCCCAAATGTTCGTGTAAAATAGTGTGAACACTGCCTTTTGATATCTTCATAATGTCATCTATCTCACTCAACTTCACTTTACGGTCGGCCAAAACGATTTTGTTGATTTTTTTGATATTTTCGTCAACAACAGCCTCTTTTGGAAGTCCACTGCGCTCACCATCTTCGGTGCTCATTTCACCACGTTTTAACTTAGCTTACCACTTGCAGACGGTCGATTTTCCTGGTGCAGAATAACGAGATATTACAAATCTGTTGATTTTTGCTCCATCTCTATGTCAGTACACGGACTTTTTGACCCACCTAGTAGCTAGGGCACTGAAAACTAGTCTCTACTAGGGCCATACGTGTTAGACCCGTACGAAGAACGAAGTTCTTCGAAAAGGGGTCTTATGCGTCTACCACGACGTTTTTAACCACCTCAATTTCGTCTCGGGAGTAGGAAGGGGGGGGGGGGAGCATCCATAATGGTCCTTAGATGACGAATCAGCAATAATAACAGAAGGGACCCGTATGTATCAGAATAGATGCGGCAAACAGAGTTGATGTTACGAAAAGACTGGAACGTATTTAAGTAAATATTGCGTTCACATTAGACTGTATTGGAAATTGCAAATGGAATAGCAAAAAACTATTTTTAAGTAGAGGCCTCGGATACATACTTCCATAGACAAAAATGTTTCCCTCAATTTGCTCTGCAACATAACAAAAAAAAATTTATGTTAGGGCCGACCTTAGGACCGACATGAGGCCCACTTGAGCCCTAAGCACAGGCAAAAATTCTTCTATAAATTGTCGGCCGTGCCGAGATCTTTCAAACAAAAAAAAGTTTTTGAAAATCGGAAGAGATTTACTCGAGTTATGTACAAAAAACACGTAGGGCCCTAACAAAGACTCTTTTTTAGTTCCCTAGCTAAGTCCAAAGACTCAAATCGAAAAATGTTTTTCCACAAATTGTCGGTCATGCTCAGATCTTTCAAACAAAAAAAGAATTTTGAAAATCGGTAAAGATTTACTCGAGTTATGTACAAAAAAGACATAGAGCCCTAGCAGAGACTCGTTTTCAGTGCCCTAGCTAAGTCCAAGGACTCAAATTAAAAAAAAGTTTCTTCCATAAATTGTCGGCCATGCCCAGATCTTTCAAACAAAAAAATTTATGAAAATCAGAAAAAATGTACTCGAGTTATGTGCAAAAGACCAAAAACCACTTAAACGGCCCTAGCTCGGCGGCCCTTGGGCCGACAGTGCCCAGATTCAATCCCATAAAATATTTTTCGACTACCTTTCGTGTTGACGGACAGACAGACAGACAGACAGACCGACAGACAAACGGACATTTTTTTTCGCTGATTTGTCATCTGGAGGCAACAAAAAAAACTTCCCTCTTACTCCCGGGTTCGAATTCGCAATGTAACAAACGTGGTAGTAAACGCATCAGACCTACGTACTTCGTACGGGTCTAAAAAATGTCAATCGATTTTCAAAATCGTTTTTCTCACTGAAAGGTAATTGAAAAACCTTTTTTCGGATTGAATCTGGCGACTGTCGGCCCAAAGGCCAATGAGCTAGGGCCGTTTAAGTGGTTTTTGGTCTTTTGTACATAACTCGAGTAAATCTATTCCAATTTTTTTTGTTTGAAAGGCCTGGGCACGCCGGACATTTTATGGAAGAAAATTTTTTGAATATTGAGCTTTTGGTCTCAGATAGGGCCCTAAAACTGAATCTCTGCTAGGGCCCAACGTGTTTTTTCTACATAAATCGGGTAAATATTATCCGATTTTCAAAACTTTTTTTTTCCTGAAAGATAATCACCAAATTGATTGCGTGATAGAATTTGGGCAAATTCGGTCGAAAACTTCCGAAGTTATGGTCGAAAAAGTGGTCTTAATCGTGGTTTTTTGAAGGCTCGTGGAGCTTTTTCACTTACATTAATAGCTCTTCAAGGTTTTGAATGAAAGATGGGGACATCAAAAAATCAACAAAATTAAATTAGTGAAAATCTGTTGAGTGGTTCGGGCTGAAGAGTCTTCAGTGTGGGCCAAACTCACGCTACGCGACCACTTACGATATTTGGTGATTTTTCGTGAATATTTCTTTAATTATGAGGTTATTTTGTGCGGTTTTGCAGAGAAAATAGATGCAAATATTTTTGTTCACGGCACTATGGGTCAGTGGCCTCTCCTAAGTGCTCTGGGTTGGTTCTAAGATCGGCCCTATTGCAATTTTTTTTTTAAATTTGGAGATTTTTTTAAGGTTTTAGAGGGGTTTTTGCGCTGTTTCTTCGGACGGGTTTTTCAATATTGCAATTTCGGCAATGTCCAATCCAATTTAATGTCGACGTAATTTCATGCACTTGAGAGTTAAGACAACATTTCGAATCTTTTTGCAACATCTATTCTGTTTGCCACATCTATTCTGATACGTGCGAGTCCTCTGCATTTGTTTTTTGTACATAACTCGACTACATCTTTTCCGATTTTCATAATTTTTTTTTTGTTTGAAAGATTTGAGCATGGCCGACAATATATGGAAGAAACTTTTTTGGATTTGAGTTCTTGGACTTGGCTAGGGCGCAAAGAACGCTTCTATGCAGGAGCCATACGTGTTTTTTGTACATAACTCGAATAAATCTTTTGTGATTGTCATAATTGTGTTTTTAATCGACAGGTCTATGAAAACCCAACAATTTGTAGAGGAAATTTTTTTGAGATTATCCCCTAGGATATAGCTAAGGCACTAAAAACGAGTTTTTTGTACATAACTCGAGTAAATCTCTTCCGATTTTAAAATTTTTTCTTGATCGAAAGGCCTAGGATGGTCTCCCGTTTTATGGAAACATTTTTTTTATTAGAAATTCTTGGACTCAGTCAGGACCCTAAAACTGAGTTTCTACTAGGGCCCAACGTGTTTGCTTACATAAGTTGGATAAATCCTAACTGATTTTGTTGATTTTTTTCTATTTGAGCGGTAATCGAGTACCGAATTATATTCAAAAACAAATTTGGACCCGGTGCCTGTGCTGGCATAAGTGGGCCTCAGGTCTGTCGTAAGGTCGGCCCTAACCAAAAAAAAATTTTTTGCTATGTTGCAGAGCAAATTTAGGGAAACATTTTTGTCGATGGAATTATGTGTCCGAGGCATTTCATTATGGCCCTAGGTCGGTCATAAGGTCTGCCCTAGACAAAAAAATAGTTTTTCACTTTGTTGTAGAGAAAATGGAGGGAAATATTTTTGTCTATGTAAGTATTTGCCCGAGGCCTCTACTGAGGACCCTAGGTCGATACTAAGGTCGGCACTAGACAAAAACATATGAAGGGACCCGTACGTATCATAATAGATGTGGCAAATAGAGTTGATGTTACGAGAAGAATCGAACGTATTTAAGTAAATATTGCCTTAACTCTTAAGTGCTTGAAATTACGTCCACATTAAGTTGTATTGGAAATTGCCGATAGGGCAATATTGAAAAACCCGTCCGAAGAAACGGTGTAAAGCACAAAATTGATCTCCAAATAGACAAAAATGTTCGCCTCAATTTTCTCTACAAAATAGCAAAAAACCATTTTTTGGGCTGACCTAGGGCCCTAGGTAGAGGCCTCGGGAACATACTTCCATAGACAAAAATGTTTCACACAATTTGCTCTGCAACATAGCACAAAACCTTCCCCTTACTTATCTTGAAGTCCTGTAAAGTGAGTCACTTTTTTGCCAATTTCTCACTTTTCTCACTTCCCCCCACTTATTTCATCAATTCTTCGGATTTTGAAATAAGAATTAGTGCTTGAAAGCGAAAAGATTCGATTTTTGTACATTCTCACATTTCGAATTTTAAAAATTTTGGCCTTCGGCGCTATCTGAAGTCACTCACTCAAATTTATTTTGAAGGCATTTCTTTAATAACTTCGGTCGAAGGGTTCACCACTGAGTTATTAAAGAGTTAGAACGGAAAGAAGAAGAGGGAAATCAAAGAGCCACTACATAAATTTAATTAAGAAAATTTATTTACACTATTTTTTATAGATAAAAACAGAAAAAACTGAGTTTCGGCTTAGGTGATCGCCATTCCCCCACATTCCTCTATAAAATACAAGTTAGGGCCTTTGTCGGTTCCGCTTTTTTGGACTCCAGCTAGGCCCACTGACCCAAACTTGTTGACCTTTCCAACAAAAAAAAAATTCATGAAAATCTGAAGTAATTTATCCGATTTATGTACATGAAAAACACTAGGGGCCCTTGTCGGCTCGCTCTTTTAGGGCTCCTGCTAGGTCCATTGAACCAAGGTCAAAAAAAGTTCTTCCATAAAATGTTGGGCATTCATTAACCTTTCCAAAAAAAAAACATTTGTTGGAGATTTACTCGAGATATGTACAAAAGGCTGAAAATCACTTAAGCGGCCCTAGCTCGGCGGACGGACAGACGGACATTTTTTTTATTGTTGATTCGGTATCTAGGGACCATAATCGATGCTCCCCCTACTCCCGTTTTGTTTGTTTGACATTTCAGATTTTTTTATTTTTTTTTTTAAATATTTATATTCGCAAAAGTGTAGTATTTACCTCTTTTACGAAAATGACAGAGCCGGTTTCTAAAAAATCCGGCACTTATTACCGACAAGAAAACGCTAGGAAAAAAATCTAGAGAAAGAGCTTTTTCTTGTAAAATCAGACCGCTAGATAACTTTTTTCACAAAGTTTCTAGAGAACATGATGTATACCACAATTTACGTATAATCAGTTACTGTCAATTCTAATGAAAACGAAAACTTTACTTCAACTGGTACAGGATTGCAATTAATTTACTTTTTCTTTACCTTAGGATCGACACGAGACCAACTTGAGCCCTAAGCAAAGGCAAAAGTTTCTTTTATAGATTGTCGACCATGCTTAGATCTTGTAAACAAAAAAACAATTTTGAAAATCGGAAAAGATTTACTCCAGTTATGTACAAAAAACACGTACAGCCCTAACAGAGACTCGTTTGTAATGCCCTAGCTAAGTCCAAGGACTCAAATCCAAAAAAGTTGCTTCCATAAATTGTCGGCCATGCCCAGATCTTTCAAACAAAAAAAAATTTATGAAAATCGGAAAAGATTTACTCGAGTTATGTACAAAAGACCAAAAGCCAATTAAACAGCCCTAGCTCGGCGGCCCTTCGGCCGACAGTGCCCAGATTCAATCATATAAAAGATATTTCAATTACCTTTCAGGGAAAAAAAGTTTTTGAAAATCGGTTGAGTTTTACTCAAGTTATCGCGGTGACGGACGGACGGACCGACATTTTTTTATTGTTGATTCATCATCTAAGGACCATGATCGATGCTCCCCCCTACTCCCCGGTCGAAATTGGGGTGGGTACAAACGTCGTGGTAAACGCATAAGACCCTTTTTCGAAGAACTTCGTTTTTCGTTCGGGTCTAAAAAACTTACTTTTATTTAATTGACCAATATTTAATTAACATTTATACATCATCAATGCCCGTTATATTCCCTCTGCAATAAGGACAGTCCAATTTCCCTCTTAGTAGCCACATATCAATACAAAGAGCGTGGAATATATGTAAGCATGGTAGACGACGTACAAATTCTTGATGAGCAATTGGGCTAAGACATATGCCACAATCAAAAGTACAATCTTTGGTATCGTTGCTCGCTTCATGTTTGTACCGATAAGTTTTAATTTCGATATAATCAAACAGCTGCAATACATTTAAAAAAATATTTAGTTCTTTTATAATTTTCCGGAGTAAATCATTAAATTACCATTTGATGATACGGGCAAAGTCTATGAACCGTGGATTCGTTGTTTTCGGTACCAATACTCCCGCTCGATTGATTTGGGTTTTGTTCATCACTGCTGTTCGTGTTAGCATTCATGTTCCAGCTTCAACTACTTGATTGAGACTTTGCTGACAAATATATTTAACTAAATGAAAAAGAATAAAAATTTGCGTTTAAAAATTTTCAAATGACAGGCGATAATATTGTAACCAATGAAGCAAAAATAGAACTGCAATTATTGCTGTTAAATGAGCGCAAAAGTGTGGGAACTGTGAAATTTGTGTAATCAAAACTGTGTTGCTTCTTATCAAATACTCATTAAACGAAACAAAAACGATATTTTCAAAAGCAAATTACAATTCTTAATAATTGGACTTTCATATTCAAGATTTTGAAACACAGACTTGGGAGCCATCACAAAAATTTATTTCACAAAAATGTTGACAATCTTAAATCTGAATCTGGAGTGAGCCTTACGCATTCATGTCCACAAAAAAAAATTGTTCTGAGACACATGTAAATAATGTAGTTTTTTTTTAAATTCAGTGCTTATTTCGCTTATTTTTGAACAATGGTCTTTAACCCTCTTACTGCCACGTTTGGTCACGTTACACCCAAATGACAAATGCTCACGAGGCTTTTACAACTCCCGGTACAACCTAGCGTCTGTTCATTAGGGGTGTCCAAAAAATTAAAGTTGCAAAAACTCTGAGGCATCTACCGGAATATTATTTTACATGTATCATTGAACAAAAAAGTATATCGAGTCCGCTCGAACCGAGGTGATTTAGGGGTAGCTTAATGACGAAATGCGACCAAAAACGAAAAAATCGTGAAAAATGCAGAGTTCTGAATATATTTTGATATTGGTCGAAGATGAAGAGTTGTGTTAGGGCAAGTTTAGTTTAAACTCTTCAGAATATTCAGAGAAAACGGGTTTAGAGTTTTTTGGAGTATCTATGGTATGTCTGTGCCAGGAGTGCCCGTCAAAGAGGACATGTCAAGGTGAACTTCTGTACTCTAAGCCGAGGCGAACATTATAGATCATGAAAAAAGTTCTTCCTTGAAATAACGCAAAAACCTTTGGTGAACTTAATCCTAAATCAGACAAACTCGACCAAAACTCATTTTATTTACAAGAAATTCACTTTGAAGATGGCTTTTTCGTTAAGAAACTCCGAATTCCAGATGTATTTCGACCTAAAACGTTTGTTATGTGTAACAAAAAAATAATAATGATTTTTTGGAATTTTTCCGAAACACTTAACAGGTTTGTATAGTTAAAAAATCAATTTTTGTCACCCTTGGCAAGCTTTTTCCATATCCTCGTCTCATTGTGTCACCCAAAATACACTCAAACCATTTTTCTCTAAAAGCCACTAAAATTATCTTTCCAACGATACCTACCTCGAGATATTTGGTTAAAATTTGAATTTTCTGCGGTTTTTTGAGTATAAATATTTCGTTGAACTTTCCACTTTCAGAGTAGCCAAAAAAAGACCCACTCAATTGGATTAGGTATCGTTGGAAAGGTAATTTTAGTGGCTTTTAGAGAAAAATGGTTTGAGTGTATTTTGGGTGACATAGTGAGACGAGAATATGAAAAAAAGCTTGCCAAGGGTGACAAAAATTGATTTTTTAACTATACAAACCTGTTAAGTGTTTCGGAAAAATTCCAAAAAATCATTATTATTTTTTTGTTACACATAACAAACGTTTTAGGTCGAAATACATCTGGAATTCGGAGTTTCTTAACGAAAAAGCCATCTTCAAAGTGAATTTCTTGTAAATAAAATGAGTTTTGGTCGAGTTTGTCTGATTTAGGATTAAGTTCTCCAAAGGTTTTTGCGTTATTTCAAAGTAGTATCTATGCCGAATATTTCATAAAAGAACTTTTTTCATGATCTATAATATTCGCCACGGCTTAGAGTGCAGAAGTTCAGCTTGACATGTCCTCTTTGACGGGATCTTCTGGCACAGACATACCATAGATACTCCAAACAACTGAAAAACCGTTTTCTCTCGACTATTTTGATGAGTCCAAACCAAACTTGCCCTAACACAACTCTTCATCTTCGACCATTTTTCACGATTTTCTCGTTTTTGGTCGCATTTCGTCATTGAGCTACCCCTAAATCACCTCGGATCGAGCGGACTCCATATACTTTTTCACATTTGTTAGGCGAAAATTGATATTTTCTCACCTCAAATGAGGTGCGAAAATTGAATTTTGCATGGGTAGTTTGTAGCGGGATGAAAAGTAAATTTTCGCACCTCATTTGAGGTGAGAAAATAAAAGGCGGTGAGAAAATAAATACTTAACACAAAATATCATGGCCGATCTGTTCATATGATTTTTTTTTTGCGATGATGAAAGTAAACAAAAAATAATTAATTTTCGACTAGACGGATACGAGCTAAACAAAATGCCAGTACATAGTTTAGGACCACAGGACTACTCTAAAGTAATTAGCTAATCTGGCAAATATTTCTCGAGATATAAGAGTTTGGAAAAACAAAAACAGTCGAATGTGTTTTTGAGTTACTTTCTATGTTTTCTGTGAAATTCGTCTTTTGTATGCTTAAATGCGTTAAGTTATCTACAATAATTGGAATAGTGATGAAAAGTGTGAATCTTTTTCGGGAGAAAATATGAATCTTCGCCTAACAAATGTGAAAAGTTTAATTCATAACTCGGGTGAAAATAGAAAATTCTTAACTCGGTTGACGTCTGTGGCCCTCGCAGAGAAAATTGCAACTTGAGTAAAGTTTGTGGCCCTAGCACAGAAAATTGCAACTCGAGTGAATTGCGGCCCTCGTCACGCTCTGGCCACAAGCTTCACTCTCGTTGCAATTTACTCTGCTTGTGCCACAAACTTTACTCTCGTTGCAATTTTCTCTGCTTTGGCCACAGACGTCAACCTTGTTAAGCAATTTTCTATTTTCTCCCCTTGTCATGAAAATAACTATTTTGTTCAATGATACATGTAAAGTAATATTCCGATTGGTGCCCCAAGTTTTTGCAACTTGATTTCTCAAACAATTTTGGACACCCCTACTGTTCATATTTTGACAGTAAGTCTTTAACCGCATTCTCTGCGTTGTATTCAGAAGGTAAGTGCACGATTATTTGAATACTGCTTTGAAATAGTAACCAAAATTAAGTGCAATGTAAGGATTTGTGGATTTTCAAAGCACTCTTAGATGCTGACGCCAAAATGGCCTGTTCCAAAATAGTACACCGATTTCGTGTAGAATAGAGGTGTGCGCCGATGTATAATTGATCGGCGGCGGCGGCGTGATAAGTTTTTAGTCGGCGGCGGGGCGCCGAAGTTTACAAAACATCGGCGGCGGCGGCGCGTCGTCGGCGTTTCTGTTTTAAATTGACATATAAAATTATAAAATTAAAAATTCAATGAATTGGAAATGCCACTAGAAAGGTGATAGCGTTCTATTTTGGAGGCAAGCAGAACTGATTTAAAAAAAATCTCAAATATAATTCAACGTTTTCGGGAATTTCAAAGTATCGGACCGACATCTTCCCATACTTCCATTGACCCATATTTAACTTCGTTTAACAGTTCGAATCAGGTCTCGAAAATTTTGACTGCAACATTTTTATAGTAAAATCGAGAGAACTTGCACACATTTCCAAAACCAATCTTTAGTTCCTTAAGTTGTTAAATTACGTTACGTTAATTTCACACACTCTTTGCAGATATTCAAAAAGTCACTTAGAGAAATTAGAGTTTGTAACGAATTTGTACCAGGTCATTTCTACTTGTGTACAATCTGGTCATTTGAAAGAGACCTGACTGGCAATACTGAGGTAGATTTACATACATTTACCTCAGTGCTGCTAGCCAGGTCTCTTTCAAATGACCAGATTGTACTACCCGAGTAAAACAGTCTCAATCAAAACCCCAGTGAAGTGCTCGGACGAGTGGTGAATGGTACTGGAATATTATGTCTCACATTGATCTTTCGTACATTGAAGGTAGGCCCAGCGAGGTAGTTTTTTATGGCATCTAATTAAAGTGATCGCCCGAAAAAAGATTTTGATATCCCGAAAAATGATTTTTGATCACCTATGAATTTTAAAAAGATTTTAAAGCGGCGCAAGCGGCCTGATAAGCTTTTGTAAAAGGGAAAATCCACTTTGGAACTAAGTAACAGTGAATGGTGGAAACAATGATCCATTTAATTGAAAGTGAAAAAGTCAGGGGGATCAAAAATCTTTTTTCGGATGATCACAATAATATTTTCCCGTTTTTTATATGAAAATCTCATTGAGAATACTCTCTTCGAAGTGCGGAGAGTTTCGAATGAGGTGCAGATATTCTGAAAAAATAAAGTCGCATCGAGCGAACAACAAAATAGACACTTTTAAAAAAAATTAAAATAAAAAAAAAAAAACAAATTAAATTAGAAAACATTTTGAAAACAATGAAAGAAATAAAACAAAAATGCATTGGAGGTTGCCCAAAAGGCAATATTAAAAAACCCGTTCGAATCCCCATTAAATCAGTCGAACCCATACTCGAAGCCATACATTCATGCAGGGACTAAAGTAAGGAACATAGTGTGTAGGCAATTGCCTCCGCGGGTCCTCAGAGTGCCTCCGCAGCTTTCGATATTTGCCACCACAAAAAGGGCCCCTCTTTGCCTACTTTACTATAATTTCTTACTTATTCTATTCAAAATCTTACATACTACGAGCCGTTTAGTTTAAAAAATTTCGCTCCGCTCGCGTTTTTTTTTTTGTTATAATTACTTTAACAAAGATATTGCTTTTTCTTTCGCCAGGGTCCAGATTTTCTCTGTAGCTATAAGATAAATTGCATACGATCCAATTCAAATCGAGTTTCTTTAAAAGAAAAAGATGTGAACTTCGAACCAGACTCCGTAAATATTTTTTTTATTCTCCTGGTCTGATCGAATATTAACTGAAAATCGTTTGCCTCGCTTCGCTCGGCGTTATTGAGTAATTTTCAATAGTTTTCGGAAAAACAGTAAATTTCTAAAACGTATTTTTCTCAAGTCTGCGAAAATTTGGGGCCCCTGACTGCGGTTTGGCTCCGCACGAAAAATGACCTTATTTTAGTCTCTGCATTCATGGACAAAAATATTTCACCTAATTTTCTCAACAACATAGCAAAAAATATTTTTTTGGACGAGAGGGCTGATCTTATGGACAATTTTTGGACCCACATGTGGCCCTAAGTAGAAGCATCTAGTCTAAATAAAACTCTAAATATTAAAAAAAACAACTGAAAAAAAAAATCGATCGAAAATCCAGATTAACTGCTCCTCGCTTTTGAAAGTTCTAAATTTCAATTTTCATTTCAACTAATGCCTAAATGTCTAAATCTGTCGAACTAAGAAAGTACAATTTTGTATGAAAAGTCTCATTGAAATTTTTTTTTTCGATACATTCAGATATTATGAAATGACTTATTTGAAAATTTTTCAATCAGGAACGCACACACGTCACTGCTACTGCCAATTCTGAACTTATTGAAATTTCTATAACTGTAAATACCATTTTCCCTTTAGAACCCTTTGTACATTGGTAATCCTTCAAAATAAAGAAACTTTTAAAAGCGTATGAATTTAGTCCAAGTTTTTAAATGCTAATTGAAAAATATCCTGAATATTTTCAAAAAAGGGAAAGTTTGAGACTTCAAGCTCAGTAGAATGTCAAAAATTCATATAAAAATCATTCGAAAAAATGTATTTTTCACTTTACACGCGCCGACGAAACATGGTCGGCGGCGGCGACGTGAACAAATTTTTGTCGGCGGCGGCGTTGCATCGGCGTGACCCTATTTTCAGCGGCGCGCCGATGGCGGCGCACACCTCTAGTGTAGACTTATGTCTTTCAATGAAATTTTGGTTGGCGTCAACATAAAACCGCCTTTTTAAAAATCATAGTTGGCCAGAAATTGTTCAATCAAAAGTACTAATTCTGAAAACAAGACCAGCTGGTGAGAACCTTTTCAAAAGTTGCGTACATTCTTTTCGTTTTCAGATTATTGATCCAGAACATGTGAAATTTCTTGAGAAATAAATGAGAAGAAGAAGCAGAAGTTAAAAAAAAAACATCTGGTCCGAATAATGCTCAGTCCAAGCTTTCAGTGAACTGTCAAATTTTAGTCAAAATTTCATGTAATAAAATGAACTCTGCACTTCAGGCAGTTTTTTAAACTCTTGCATGGCCTTAATGTGAAGTAGTGAAGGCGAAAGCTTTTGCAACAGCAGACAGGCTGACGCAAAATGGCTGGAGGTGTCCAGGTTTCAAGACCGGGCATGGGAAGATCAAAAATATGATCTCTGATCAGATTTTCGACATGCTGCGGGACTTTATGACACAAAAACTATGTTTCGAAAGAAACTTTGAAGTACTGTTCCCAAACAGGGATGAGTGGCGAATGGGTGGCCACTTATGCTACCCGAAAGTGAATGGGTCAGATTCATAGACAGGTCGAAGACAGGTGAAGGGACCGGAGCCGGGGTATATGACCCGAGGACGGATACCGGCACCTGGATTCACCTGGGAAGGTTATCCAGCATCTTCCAGGCGGAAACTTCAGCAGCTCTTTGGGAGCTCGAGAAATTCTGCCAGAAGGGCTGAATAGCGAAGACGTGATCGTGTGTACTGACAGTGAATCAGCAATAAAAGCGCTGATATCATACATTGTGACTTCTAAATTGGTGGAAGAATGTAAAGGCTACTTGAATCAGATAGGACTGAGAAATCGAGTCAAAGTAGTTTGGGTGCCTGGGCACTCCGGAGTGGACGGTAATGAGAAGGCTGATGAGCTGGCAAAAACCGGCTCAACGGCAATCACATACGGACCCGAACCTCACATCCCCATCCTGAATTCGCTTTGTTCGAAAGCGGAGAAGGACTGGGTAATAGGAAAAGCTGGACAGCGTACGAAGGAGGAATGCATACGAAGCATTTCTTCCCCACTCCGAACGAGGAATGGACTAAAGAGCTCCTGACGATGGGCCGGGATCGCATAAGAAGGGTGGTTAGTGCGACGACTGGACATTGCGGACTCAACAAGCACCTGGCGAAGATGGGAATTTTAGGTGACCCAGACTGCTCCCGTGGCTTGCAAGAGGAAATGAGCTTTCACGTTGTATGTGAATGCCCTAAATTCTATCAGCTAAGACACAGGACACTAGGCGACTACGTCGTGAGCCCCTCGAATGTGGTCGAACTAGGACCTATCATATTAGACAGGTTTCTGGTCGGCACGCAAAAGTTTTCATGATTTTTAGATGATAAACGGGAAAGTAAACAAAGTGTCACAAGATCTGACTTCCAGACCACCAAATTGATCGTCCCAAACTGATAAAATCTAAAGACCAGTTGAATTTCGACCCGGGAGTAGGGGGGGAGCGTCGATCATGGGCCTTAGATGACGAATCAGCAATAAAAAACATATGCAAGGGACCCGTACGTATCAGAATAGATGTTGCAAAAAGACTCGATCGTATCTAAGTAAATATTGCATAACTGTGAAGTGTATGAAATGGCGTCCACATTAAATAGAATTGGAAATTGCCGAAAGGGCAATATTGAAAAACCCGTCCGAAGAAACGGTGTAAAAGTCTCTCCAAATATTCAAGAAACCACCAAAATAAAAAAATCCAAAATAGTTTTAAAAAATGTAAAAACTTTTTTTTGGCATATTTCCAAAAAATGATATTTGTACTACGGCCGATCTTAGAACCGACCTAGAGCACTTAGAAGAGGCCTCTGACCCAAAAAAGTTTGCCATTGACACCGATCTTCTACCACTTATAGTTCTCAAAATGTTTGAATTTTTCGAAAATATATTGTCTAGATCGATCCACCCTAACATTATCGGCCATATTGGCAGGCATCACGACATGCGTCTCACCTATACCAACAACTTTGCCTTTGGCACCGATCTTCTATCTCTAATAGTTTTCAAAATATTAGAATTTTTCCAAAATATTTGGTCGAGATCGATCCGCCCTAACAATAGCGGCCATCTTAGGCTCGACCCGGGCGCAAATTTTTTCTTGGGTATTTTTTAAGGCTTTGATTACCTACCGAACAGAAAAAGAATCAAGAAAATCGGAATTTAATCGATTTATGTGTAAAAAACAAGTCGGGACGTCTCTTTAAGGCGCTAGCTAGGTCCAGCAAACCAAACTAAAAAACATTTTTTTCCATAAATTGTTCGGCATTCCCAGACCTTTCGATTAAAAATTTTTTGAAAATCGGGAAAGACTTACTCGAGTAATGTACAAACCACACGTTTGGTCCTAGCAGAGACTCGTTTTTAGTGCCCTAGCTAAGTCCAAGGGCTCAAGATCAAAAAAGTTCTTCCATATATTGTCGACCATGCCCAGACCTTTCAAACAAAAAAAAAGTTTGTGAAAATCTGAAAAGATTTACTCGATTTAAGTATGTACAATGGACCAAAAACCACTTAAACGACCCTAGCTCGGCGGCCCTTCAGCGAAAAAAAAGTTATTGAAAATCGGTTGAGTTTTACTCGAGTTATAGTGTTGAGAGACGAACAAAATTTTCTTTGCAGATTCGGTATCTAAGGACCAAACGAAAAAGTAACCAACTCCCGGATCGAAATTCGACTGGTTACAAGCTCTGTGGTAAACGCAATAGACACTTTTTCGAAAAACTTTTTTCCTGAAAATAATAAGAGAAAAATAAGGGAAATATTTTTGTCTATGTACGTATTTGTCCGAAGCCTCTCCTGAAGACCCTAGGTCGGTCCTAAGGTCGGCCCTAGACAAAAACATAACCAAAGATCCGTACGTATCAGAATAGATGTGACAAACAGAATAGATGTGGCAAAGTGACTCGAACGTACTCGTACCTAAATATACAAATAAGCAAACAATCCAACATTTTCTGTTTTTTTATAACTGTAAGAATTTCAAAGATCCATAGAAATTACCCAAGGTAATGTCAAAGGCTCTACCGAAGTACGTCTCAGACCATTCAAATCTAGAAAAGCTTATATCCAAGGACTAAGTCGTTTTTCCCTAAAACCCAGAAACACGTGTTATCTAAAATTTTATTGTCTACAACTTTGTCCTTGGAAGCAACTTTCTACCTCTCATAGTTCTGGAGATCTGGAGATCTGGGTCGTCCTGCCAAATTATGGAAGTGGCCATATACCAGGATTGGGCCATATTTCCCCAAAACCCTGAAAAACGTGTTCGCTTAAATTTAATTCTCTACAACTTTGCCTTTGACAGTATATCTCCATATTGCATAACTAAGGAAATATAGACGAAAATCTGTTTTCGTATATGGCCAAGAATCTCAATTTCGTCCATTCCATTGGTCCCAGTGCCCAGACCCCTGACCCGATTCCCACAAATTTTTTTTTCCAGTTTTGTGACATCAAATGCTTTCATTTGACACCAAAATGAGGAATTTCCGTGCTATACTTGCTGAGATATTTGAGAAAAAGCTTCACCGACCCTCGAAAAACCATGTTTTTGGTCACTTCCTTGACTATATCTCCGGAACCACTTGATCGATTTTGCTAATGTTCGAACTTGAATCATGGGAGGCATGTACCTTTCAGAGAAAAAAAGTTTAGGTTGAACCGTTTGGAAAAAAAAGTGGAGACGGACAGGCAGACGAACGGACATTTTTTTTATTGCTGATTCGTCATATTTAGACGATAAAAGATGCATCCCCCCCTCCCACCTCGATGTACCCCATGTTACAATAAAATTGTTTCTAGTAAACGTATAGGACCTTTGTACTTCGTACGGGCCCAAAAATGGTTTTTTCCTATGTAGTAGAAAAAATTGAGGTGAACATTTTTGTCTATTTGGGGGTCAATTATGTACTTTCGGAAGGCCTTTCTTACATCGTTTCTTCGGACGGGTTTTTCAATATTGCGCTCTCGGCAATTTCCAATACAATTTAATGTGGACGTAATTTCACATACTTAAGAGTTAAGGCAATATTTACTTAAATACGTTCGTCGTTTCGTAACATCTATTGCCATATCTATTCTGATACGTAAGGGCCCCTTTCATAAGTGGTTTTATACGTTGCGACAGCATACATTAAATGGAGTTGAGCTATGACGTGGTTTTAAATACATAAATTTCTAAAAATTATTGAGTGTAGAAATTGAAAAATGGCATAATCGAGACTCCGACATAGAATTGACTATACTTTGACATATGGAAATGCTTCACTAAAGCGTAGGTTGACCAAAGTATATAAACACTATAGATAATGCAAATAAGCAAAAACGTCTGGGACCCAACTTTGCCTTAGTAATGTGGCACATACAGTACTCTGCTCGGACTGTTCCAGATTTCGTTTCAAAAATCGTTTTCGGAAATCGGAAAAAACGGTTTTTGGAACGAAAGCAACAAGTGTGTGTGTGGTGAAAATGATTTTTGACACGAAATCCGGAACAGTGCAGCTTTAGACACAGAAAATTTGCTTTCTCAAGTTGCAACATATGCAAATTTAATAGTAAGCTAAGCAGTTGCGACAGCTTAAAGGTCATGTAATAGTTAAGCCCTTCACCGCAATTGTCGCTGTCGACTTTCGGGTATTTATGTCACTTTGGCTTGAAACTTCACCAAATTTACGAAGTTGATAGCCTTTTTATCATAAAGTTTAGCATCAGCGCCATCTCATTACAAAAAAATTATTAGAAATCGGCAAACCCTATTAGCATAAGAAAATGTCAGGAATCCAACATAACAAATCTATATTCACCTCAAACTCTTTATCAGCTGAGAGATTTCGTTACCTTCAGTGTTGATATACTTTGAGGTTGACAGCTTATGTTACATTCATCATCTTTTAATTTTACTACTTTACTTGAATAGCTAGTTTCATTGTTTGCAGAACAGATTTTATATGTAAATTTTCGCAAACATGCGAAACGTTTGAAATCAATTAAAGTAGTAAAATTAAAAGATGATGAATGTACGTTATCACCACCACGTGTTATTTTAGTTACGCACGCTTTTTTTATATTTTCGATATGTGCGTTCAGCTAATTTCAAAGATTTTCAAAGATTGTATGTAGAATTGTATGAAAAAAACGTCAGCAGTTAAAATTGTTGAAGAATACACAATAAATGCTGAAAAAATTACCTTTGTGATTGATAAAAGCTATTTTATACCGTCAATGTACCCTTAACCTCACTTTTGAAATTTCACAACTGACAGTTGTATTACTTAAACAAACACAAATACGATTGGCGACACTCTTTTAAGTGTTTACTCATACAGTACAGCAAACTGAGACATTTGAAAATTGTCACCAAAATGTGTTTATGACTTTATGATTAGCGGATGAATCAATGAATGATGAAATGAACGAATGATGTACATGAGACCAGAGAAATGATACATAGATGGGAATTTATTTTTCATGCTTGCTATCAGGGACGAAAAGAAAAATGTAATCCCACGTTGCGAAAGCTGGATTTCGTCCCTGATAGCAGCATGAAAAACTTAATACGTCACTCGGAAATGAATTACATGCCTACTACCTCGTACGTAAATAACTACTCTTGACTATTCCCTCCGAAAGTTTCGCATTGCATGCATGTATGCTACCCGCGGAAATCGTTCATTACATGTAGGGAGCGAAAGTATATTACATGTAGCTGTTCCATTGTTCGTACGTGCTTTTTTCATTTCGAACTCATCAGTCACATTTCCAGTACAAGAAAAACGAATAGAAAAAACCAAATGACAATATTATTACATTTTTAGAACGAATTGAATATTTTCAAAGTTATTATTTAGCGTATGGTTATAAACTCTTGTGTACAATTTCGTGATGTCACATAAAAAAAGTGAATTTACATAAAAGCGATAGAAAAACGTGAAAAACAATTTACAAATCAACTATAGGTAATATCACAGTCTTAATTCTCCTAACCACTTCACAGCTTGACTAGATAATGCAGGAATTTCCTTAAGTTCGACATTGTACTTAAAGATTGAACAATCTGTTAGCATGTGCGTTACTGTTTCTCGTTGGTAGGGTTATTGGTCATTTTCCATTTGAAGAGCATGTCATTGCAACGCCCGTGACACGTTCTAAGTCTGTTGAGATTACACCAATGCTTACGATGGAGTGTGAATTCTCTCGATTTCGCTGTGTGGTTATCGAAGTTGTAAAGTTCGGACATGACGCCGCAGTTAGACCAGATTTCTTTCCATATTTCTTTGTGATTGAAATCGGTGCTGAAGAGAACCTCGGCTGTGACAATGGGGGGGCTACGAGACTTTAGCCTTTGGATTTTTGGTAATGCTAAGTCTCTGTGGAACTTCCCCGTTTTCCAATGTTTTCCGGTATAAGCTTAACAGGCGGCTTTGGCGCCGTAATTTCGGTGGTATTATGTTGCTTAATGCTGACAACCATTCTGATGGTGTTGATTGGACTGTGCCCGTGATAATTCTCATTGTTCTGTTCAGCTCTACGTCCACTTTGCTGGCGTGTGCGCTATTCAGCTAAGAAGAACAGCAATATTCAGCACAGGAATACACCAAAGCCAATGCTGTTGTTCTTAAACATGCCGCAGTTGCTCCCCATGACGTACCAGTCAGTTTCCGAAGAAGGTTATTACTGGTTGTAAGCTTCGGCAGAACTTTCTGGATGTGCTTACGGTATGTCAGAGAGCGGTCGAGTTTTACGCTTAGGTATGTAGGTTCGTACTCATGTCGTAGTAATACACCATCAAACTTAACACGCAGTTGCATTTTGGCTAATTTCTTGTTAAGATGGAAACATGTTACCACGGTTTTTGTGATGTTTGGAACTAGACGCCATTTCCTGCAGAAACGAAATCCACCATATCCTTCTCCAGTGTTGCGTTTATTTTGCTGAACAATTTGTGTTGAGTAGCGTAGGCCATGTTGTCCGCTTATAAAATTTTTCGAGAAACAGAAGGAGGCAGGTCGTGAATGTACAAATTGAAAAGCAGACATGAGAGAACTGAGCCTTGTGGCAGACCGTTGTTGATCTTTTGAGGTATGCTGCACTGGTCGTTCAGCAGTGTCTGGAATATCCTGTCACTGAGCATGTTCGCTAGCATATCTACTATTCGAAGTCAAGGAACCGCTTTGATGAATTTGTACAACAGTCCACGTTTTCATACGGTATCGTAAGCGGCAGTCAAGTCGAAGAGTACAACTCCGGTCTTTAGCAGCCGTTGAAATCCATCTTCGATGTGATTGGTGAGGGTTCCGAAAACCAGCTTTTTCGGCCGGAACAAGCTTCTCTATGTCCGTAACGATTCGATTATACATTAGTCGTTCGATTAGTTTAAATGTGACCGACAGTAAAGCAATTGGCCGAAAGCTTTCAGGTTGATCGTCTGGTTTTCCCGGCTTCAACAGTGCTATTATCTTCGTCCTATTGAAAGCTGGTGACAACAGCTACCTTTAGTGCTCGACTTTGCTTAACCTTGGACCAAACTTTCGACGACGCTTTTTGCTTAATTTTCATTTATTTATTTTATTTCTTGTGACGACGCTTTTTGCTTAACTCTCATTTATTTATTTTATTTTTTGCGACGACGCATTTTGCTAAATTTTTATTTATTTATTTTTTTTTTGACATATTGTTTTGCTTTTTTCTTTATTTACAATTTTAACTCTAAGTTTTATTTTTTTTTTCTTTTGACTCGAATTCAATTGTTGAATTCATGCAATATTTTGACATGCTCACGCTATATTTTGATTTTTTTACTTTATGTATTTGAATATTTGAATTTTGTGTTTTTCTTTGTATTTTTACTATGCTGTGATTGTGTTAGATATACTACTTTAAGTTGTATGATTTGTAACGTTTTCATGGTTTTTTAAGGAGGGTTATGACAGCAGTCATAACTACTCTTTTTCCATGTCGGCTTGAAAAAAGTAGACAATAAAATTAATATCAATCAATCAATCAATCAATGCATTGAATAACAGTACATTGCTGAAGAATTTTGCTAACCATTTCCTCGTATTTTCGCTGCTGAAAGTTAAGAACTCTGGCTGTCCACTTTCATATGAAAATCCCTATGGAGTCAAAACCGCTTGCCTTACCGTTTTTCATAGCCAAAAGGGCTATGTTTATTTCATCCAGAGAAAATGACCTCGAAAGTTCGCTGTCGATCGACGTGTTCTTGCGTAACGCACGATAAGCCCGGGTAATCTTGTTGTGGACAAACTTTTTTGATGGTAGTTTCGATGCTCGGACGATTCGACGTGCAATTCGATCAGCGCTGATTTTCGGTTTGGGTTTGCTTAATTTTGATGCGCCGCCCAGTTTTCTGATCAACGATCAGTCCTTTCGACTTGAACGCGTGAAATCGACGCTTTCAACTATGTTAGTCCACCGTTGTTTCCTTGCCTTGAGAGATTGTAATAACTCCTTCGCTACTTCCGGATCTTCGCTATCTTGGATCAACCGGTCAGTGTCCTCGTTCCAGCATGGAATGTACTCTTTGCGGTATCCACGTGGCATACATTTCTTTGCTGTACTTATGACCAGATTGACGAAACGGTTGTAGTTTTGTGGTAACGGAGGGATGAATCGGATTGCGGCGTCCAAATTGCTTGCGAACTGGCTCCAATTTGCCTTCTGGAAGTTCCATCTTGGCCTTGGAACAGATGTAATAATCGGTATGCTTAGACCGACTTCAAAAATTAAGGGTCTGTGCTGGCTGTTCGGAAATGTTGGCAAAACCTCTCTGATGACTTGTAGTGGGGTGCCTTCAGCGTCTGTACTGGCGAAGCATAGATCCGGGTTCGTTTCGGTGCCGTGGATTTCTGAATGGAAAGTTTTATTGTCTTTGGCGTCGTGCACTAGATGTAATTCAGCGTTGAGCGCCCCATTGTATGCCCATTCAGTGTGGTGGCTATTGAAGTCGCCTGCATACAATGCTGGGTGTGAGGGAGGGGTGACTCACTTCTGAGTTTTGTAGATTAAATGGATTAAAAATTGGATTAAATGTACTAAATGGAATAAAAAGGAAATAAATCAAAAAATTTAATTTGTTACCAAATCTGCTAACACGCTTCAAAAGACTACATTTTAAGATAGCAACTCATTACTAACTTTAAAACAACGAAATATCACAATTTTTAGCGTATTCAGGAGTATTTGGTGCATTAGAATGTTCCGCTGCGATCATATCGAAACCAACGACTTTACTTCTTGCATTTAAATCCTCCGTCGAAGAAGCATGAGTTTCTTGTAACAGTAATACGTCCAAATTTCTTTCCGCCGAAAGTCTTGAGAGATATTCACCTTTGGAGCGGCTCATACCTTCGACATTCACTTGACAGATCCGTGACTTTGTCCCTACGTTACGTACAGCTGATTGAATGTTTACATTTGTTTGGCTATTTTGTACATCGTTTTCTATGCGATTTCTGACCATTTTTGTAATGTGATTCAAATATTTTCACTTTCAATAGTATACTGTACACTTGAGGGTCGCAGGAGACCGATTCCGGCAGGTCTGGCTTCGGGTAGGTAGATTTTTTTTGTATAAGAAGAAGACATCACCAAGACTGGTATTATTCTACTTAGCTGTCAATATCGTTGTCATTATCGTTTTCAAAGTATATCACATACACAAAAATCAAAATTTTAAATTTACACAGACAAAATTTCATATTATTGCTCAGAAAATGAAATACGATATCGTTTACGCCATCGTAACTATATGTTATAAAACGACACTTTTGCGCTATAAGATTGTAAGCCACATAGAAACGTGACAGCAAATAATGTGGCTTACAACCTTATAGCGAAAGTCTGCTCAAAATCACGTGAGATTTTGAAATTTGAGACAATGTCAACTGTGCTGCTGAAGTGATTTTTTTCTTTTGCCTCAGGCGATAAACATGCATATAATGCTCAACTTCCGGATGGTATAGCCAAAAAATTAACTTACATTGGATGCTTGGAAATCATTCATTAATTCGGAATCAACTTTGTGAACTTGTGGTGACCACAAACTCGCCAACACACTCGTGTGTTTTTAAGCAACTCGCTTTGGAAACTGTTATTTTGACTCGTGCAATTAAATACCTCGCCTTCGGCTCGGATATGCAAACTCTACACTCGTCAAAACAACAGTTTTCAAAGCTTGTTGCTTAAAAAACACACTTGTGAGCAAGGCCTATTATGTTGAATTTATTGGTTTTGTGAATTTTTGCGAATTTTTACGAATTTTTGTGAATTTTTGCAATTTTTTTTGTGTAAAATCGAGCAATCGATTGCACCAATCATCCCATACTTCTTTTCCCTAAAAAGTACATGCATCCAGGGCCTACTTAGTTGAATTTTTCGGTGAATTTTTACGAATTTGTTGAATTCGGTGAATTCCGTGAATTTTTATGAATTTTCGCGAATTTCAGTATCTTTCGTTAGATTGTGTTTTGAAAAGCTTTTATTTTGTGTGACCATTTTGGAAATCTTATTATCAGTCTATGATTGTGTTCTAATCCTGTGTCCTCGAACATATCTTTGAACGGATTTTCACTGCGACTACTCTTATTCGAGTGTAACTGCCTTTTCTTTTTTGCTAGCCACACCACCACGCCATGACCGTTGTCATATTGGTTATATACAGATAGTTGAAGAGTGACGACCAAACACCACCGACGACCAAAACACCATCGACGACCAAACACAATCGACGACCAAACACCATCGAAGACCAAACACCATCGACGACCAAACACCATCGACGACCAAACACCATCGACGACCAAACACCATCGACGACCAAACACGCCATCGACCTCTGTACGCTATTGACCACTGCACGCTATTGACCACTGCGCGCCATCGACCATTGCATGTCTTTGACGAAATACCATCGTCGATCGAAAACCACCACTTCAAACCAAACCATTGAATTTGTATGAAACAACGACTGTCGTTTGGCATCATGGACGTGGCATGCTAAATCCGACACCATAATTTATACAAATCAACGACCACATTGTCGCTTGGCTTCACCACCATGATCATACCAAAGTCTCCTTCTAAAGACAAATTTCATCTGTAGCCAGTTCTTTCACCATACCAGAGCTTCAATCAATTGCAGCGTGTGTTACTACAACCCCTTTTAGCAAACAAGCGCTACAAATTGATCAGCCTGGGCCCATAACCTGTTGGCAGAACTGAAGTATTCGCTCCCATTCACCGATGGCCAGATCCCTAACTACCGATCAAGTGATCCGATTTCCAAAATCTTTTTTTTTTCGTGAAAGGTATGATAAAAGACTTTCATTTGGTACCTTATTCATTATCATCCGTGCTATGGTTACGAAGATTAACTCGAACAAGTTTCACGGCCCTATGTCTAACGTTTTTGGCCATATCTCCTAGAGTTTTTGACTAAAATTGCTCATCTTCGAACTTAGCTCCTATTTTTTGTTTATCTTTCAGAAAAAAAAAATTATCAAAATCGGATGTGTTTTACTCGAGTTATAGTGATGACGGACGGACAGACCATTTTTTTGCATTTCTGCAATCTCCTAGACCTAAGCAACAACTTTGACCAAGAAACTATAGGTCGATCTTCAAAATTACATACTTCACAGTAAAGACATAAGCCCATCGTACTTCGTACGGGGCTAAAACTCCCATGTGTAAACACTTTTGGGTAAAAGTTGGTTCAAGCTCACCATGCAAATCGATGTGAAATTCTATCAAATTCCGTGGAATCATGAGGCTCGTTGCGGCGGAAATTTTGGTACGAGGGGCACCCTAAAAGTTTCGGGAATCAAATCACCAAATAATAATCACCATTACAATCTATACATTTGAGTAGTTTTACAATCTACACTTTACAATTACAATCTATACAGTTTTTCATCCTTAAAAACCAGTTTTCGAAACATCGACTCCATTCGGAAGTTGGTATTTGGGCCACTTCTTGTTCATACGCCTCGACAGCAGCTTCCGCAGATAAAAATCGCTTCCCACGCAACTTATTCTTGACACTCGGAAACAAATAAAAGTCGCACGGTCCCAAGTCGGGACTGTAGGGTGGATGCAGCATCAAATTGATTTTTTCCTTCTCCAAGAACGTCGTGGTCAGAGCACTTGTGTGGGAGCTTGCATTATCTTGGTGGAGGACGATCTTGCGATTTCAACTCTTTCCACGTAGTTCTTCAAATACTTTTGGCAAACAAATCGTAGTATACCACTCTGAATTGATTGTTTTACGATCCTCAAGTGGTACAGTAGCCACATGACCACATTTCCTGAAGAAAGTAGCGACCATTTTCTTGGCGACGCTTCGAGCGCGAATTACCTTTGTTGGTAAATCTTCATTTTGAAACACCCAAACGGTGGATTGCTGTTTTGTTTGGGGATCCAACTTTCGTCACCTGTTACGATGCTATATACTGAATCAGCAGCCCCATTGTCGAATTTTTTGAGAGAATCTCGGCACCATTTCACACGAGCCTCCTTTTGGTCGTCTGTCAATTTGTGTGGGATCCACCGAGAACAAAGCTTCCGTGTGCGTAAATGTTCGTGTAAAATTGTTTGTATTTGACTTTTCCCGATCCCAAGGGATGCAGTTATCTCAGCATAGGTCACATGTCGATCAGCTTCAATCATGTTCCGGACATGGTCAATGTTTCCATCGGTGATGGCTTCACGAAAGTCGTCACTGAGGTAAGTGCGTCCCGATTCAAACTCAGCGAACCACCGATGGCCCATTCTATGCAAACTGCGACGCCTGTAATGTAAGGAACGGAAATACCGCCTTAACCGTAGGAGATAACGAGATCATTCGTTCGGCAGAAAATTAGATATGACAATTTTGAACAATTTTTTCATAGAACACAAAAATTGTACCCTTGGGTGACTCAGGAGAAATTTGCGTTCCTTACATTACATACATTTGGAATGGCCCCGATAAACAGTGGTCTTGGATGGGGCCTCATCTCCAAATGCTTTTTGCAAACGATCAATACACAACTTGGGAGTCAAGCCAGACTTAAAGTCGTAGAAAATCATGGCTCTAAAGTTTTCACGTGATAAATCCATTTTTTCTCTGCAATGACTTTTTGGAATTGTTGTATCTTTTGACTGCTACGATCGATTTTCATTTTGATCATCATTTTTAAATCAGGAAAGAACAATTTAATTTTTGTGTAAATTGGCGAAAAGTTTACACGAGCCGATATAGCCGATTCCCGAAACTTTTAGGGTGCCCCTCGTACCATGTGACGGTGACGGTCACTAGACGCCAAGAACGTTGAAGAAACTGTCACTTCTGACTAGTTTAGGTCGACCAGTTTTTTATCTCAAATATTGCACCAATATCATAAAATGACATCATTTCCTTCTCTGACTTCACATCATCGTTTTGGTTCCATGAAATTCGAATTCAATGATTTTTACTTGAAAACCATAATTTACTTCCTTTCTGCCTGTCTGCCTTTCTTTTCTATTTGACTCTTACATTCATCTGGGTTGCAATTCACAAATATCTGGGAGACGCTTCGAACACTTGGTGTTTCAGACTTCTAAAATGCAGTAAATTATGGATTCGGACCCATGAAATTTGAGCGAATTCCACATCGGTTTGGTGGAGATATTGACGGAAAACTATTGATGCCACCAGGAAAAAATATTTTGGACGAATCAGGCTGAGATAACGCTTTGAACGAGCTATAATATTCCGACTCGTTTGGATGTTAGTTCAATGTTTTTCAAATGGTTTGACTTCTGATAACCGAGAAATTGCTCAAAACGTGTCCGTTTACATAAAATTTCCACATACTTTTCGACATACCACGACTTTTCCAGAATTTTCCCGGAAAAGCGGCATATGAAATTTTTCATTTGGGGCTGAGATTGACGTTCCCTGAAAATTTCAGTAAGATCGGCTGTCTAGTTCTCGAGATCGAGAATTGTTAATAGATAGATAGAACTTAGAAACCGACATATCAGAAAGAAAGTTTTCATAGAGAACATTAGAAAAATCGAAGGCCCATAGAAAAATGTCATTTTCAAACCTCGATATTTCTGCCAATTTTTAACCGATTTTGATGAGTCTGGGCTCGTTGGAAAGCTGCTGCGACGTATCAATAATTTGAAGGGGAGAACGGCAGGGGGAAAATTTCAAAAGTTCGCCTATACATCGTGTCTTGTCCCAAAGGTTTTTGTATGGCGTTTTTTCAGTTTGTGGACTTCTTTTTTGGGGTGTGGGGTTTGTGGGGATATGCTTTCTTTTTTAAAATAAAAATATTGTCAAGAAAATTTACGGCTACTTCTTTTCTCCCCAATAATGATTTTTGATATTTCCACAAAATTCTTTTTTTTTTGGCGTGAAAATTGGCGGCTACTTCAGCCTATAGAGGTGATGTAATCGCCAAATTTTCTACACAACCACCTGAAACAACGCTTTTAGACGAGAAAATTTATAATGGCGATTGTCGGCTACTTCAGGCCAGTCCGGATGTCGAGGTCCGTAACTGTTTTGAAATATAGACATTAAAATTTTTGCGGATATAAATAATTCGATTTTAATGTTCGAGTAATGTTAGACTTTAAGATGAAGAAAAATTCTAGTATTTGATAATTTCAAAATTGCTTAAGCCGAGTTTTTTTTTGTTTACGACCATAAAACTGTGAATTCGTCAAATTCTAATTTCCTTTAATTCCTTTAAGATTGAATTGAATTGGTGACCCGACAAGTCTCCCAACTTTTTTTCGTACACTCGTTGAGTCTTATTTTGTACACCTTTCAGTTCAATTTCGTACACTACAATTTCGTAGTCTTACTATTTCGTACACTTCAATTTCGCACACTCCGATTTCGTATACTTCCTATTTCGTACACTTCTTATTTTGTACACCACAGTTTCGTACATTTAGATTTCGTACATTTTCCTATTTCGTACACTCCAATTTCGTACACTTTAATTTCGTACACCACAATTTTGTACACTATAATTTTGTACACTTTCCTATTACCTGGTGTAGCCTTCTAGTATTCATTGTATTCTTTCGGGGAAACGAAGGTAAGTAATTTTTCCTTTTACAAAATCTCACAAAACAAGGGTGACAACGAAACTAGAGAATTAGTTGGTTCAATTTCGCACGTTCATTATTAAATGTAAAATAGTTGGAAAAGTAGCGCCGCAGGCCGTGAACATAATGAAAAAAGAAAAAAGCGGGGTCGAGGGGGAATAGTCCACTTGCGGGGTCTAAGGGGCAGAGCCCCTAGCGGGGTTTGATGCAGAGCTCCTTGTACGTAAGGCCGCCTGCAGGGCGTAATCTTACTCGCCGCAGGGGGCAGAGCCCCCCAATACTATACATTATCCTTTTAAATAAATAAAACACGTACAATAAGCTTGTACAGGCTGATGAATATTCTGAGGACCCCATTTTCTAATTTCATACAAAATTTATATACAAAATATAAAATGTGGTCCTTAGAATATTCCACAGACTATTAATATTAATAATAATTTTAATTAAAATATTGATGCAATATTTGTGTACAAAATAATTTTTAAACTTAAAAAAGAAAATCTTTTAGCGTAAAAAAAACTTTTTTTTGTGTACTAAATGTATTGGCTGTGCGTGTACAAAAGGTGACGTTTTTGTTTGCCAAATGTATATTTTGTGTACTTGTGGTACTTTTTGTGTATAAAAAAATGAGCCGAGAATTAGCGCTTTAATGAAACGCCACAAAAACTAGGCTGCTAACGAAGCCAGGGAACTTTTCCTTTTACGAAGTGATACAAAAACTAGCCGGCTAACGAAGCTAAGGAACAGTAAGTGTATAAAATTAAAGTCTACGAAATTGGAGTGTTCGAAATTAAGGTGTACGAAATCGAAGTGTACGAAATTGGGGTGTACGAAATCAAAGTGTACAAAATAGGAAGTGTACGAAATAGGAAGTGTACGAAATCGGAATGTGCGAAATTGGAGTATACGAAATTAAAGTGTACAAAATAGGAAAGTGTACGATATCGAAGTGTACGAAACTGGGGTGTACGAAATCAAAGTGTACAAAATAGGAAGTGTACGAAATAGGAAGTGTACGAAATCGGAAGTGTTTGAAATTAGAGTGTACGAAATTGAAGTGTACGAAATAGGAAAGTGTACGAAATCAAAGTGTACGAAATTAGAGTGTACGAAATTGAAGTGTACGAAAATAAGATGTACGAAAACGAATTGTACAAAAATAAAGTTTACGAAAACAAAGTGTACGAATTACGGCTGGGAGATTTGTCATAGCACCAATTGAATTGCTGCTTCCACATTTTAAAGCCATTTAAATAACGTGAATTATGGAAACTCGTTAAATGCTATACTACATAAATTCAAGAAGGCGGTATATGGTGTAACTTAAGAGATTTTTGCTCAAGTGTTTTATTTTCCAATCTTATCTTTTTTGTCTTCTTGTTTTATTTTCATTCATTCATTTTCTGCATGAGTTTTTCGACACGATGATCTAGAGATTTTAACGAAATGTTACAAAGTGAAATCTGTGTTTTTTTCCTCTCGACGCTCTTTAATTCTAATCTAGCCATCAACAACATTTTTTCTCCCATGTCAAACAATAATGAAGGAAACACACTATCTGATGCTGATTTCATAATAGTAGTTTGTCGACCATGTTGCGATACGTTGATTTTTTCAGCATCAGTCCTAATATTGTCCATACGAGCCAAAGGCGAGTTGGACAATATTTAGGACGTGTGCTGAAAAAATCAAGCATCGCAACGAGGTGGACACACTGCTTTTTGCAACAAACAAATCGATTGAGAAGAAAATAACAACCAAACTTAAAAAATTCACTCCACCGAAACCATATCGTACAGTGTACAAACAATTTTTGATCAGATTGCAATGCACTTATACGACCGACAACGCATAATTCTAATCTTTTTCAGTCATAAACCAATTCCATAAGGGAAAATGACATGACCACCGGCTCAATTTCTTCATATAAAACTGCGTCACTGCCGCAACTTTATATGAAGAAATCGAGCTGGTGGTCATCTCATTTCGACTTTTGCATTTAGTTTATTATCCACTCCATCAACAATCAATACGGTTTAACACAAGTACTAAATAGGAGGGGCATAACTTTATTTCATTCACAGCAATATTATTATATTCGTTATATTCGTTTTTCATTTGTCAAGTTCACATATATTTTTCCCTACTCTTCCTTTCGTGAACAAAGACAGCAGCGGAGACTGCCGTACCAATCATAAAAACTTCGAGGTTTTTTTGCGCTGTATTAGGTATCACTTTTCGGTTATAAGGCGTTCATGCGATTTTGAAGAATAGCCCTCACTTCTTTGTAACGGGAGTAGATTTTTGAAATTGAACAGCCCAGTAAGAGACGCGTTAAATAATTGTATATTTGAATATTTTTTTTCTTATGCTGTTTATTTCTAATGTTAAATGATAATAACAGGAGGTTGAGGGAAACGCTAGAAGTGTGAATTTATGCTGTAATTTATTTTTTCAAAAATCAACAGCTGACACAGTTGTTAAAAAATACTCTTGAACACCACTAAATGTTTCATCATTCAATTGCATTAAATTAGGCGCAATTTACAGATCAGAAACTTGTCGGCTTTCACTTTCCCGTTCCTGTATCCACTATTAACAAGTGATTTGAAGTTTCACAAGCTCAAAGTCTTTAATTCAATCACATTTCATTCAAAAACAACTTATTTATTGAACAGAAATTGCTTTTATAAGCAATTTTCGCCACAAACTTCAAATACGAATAAACAAAATTCGAATTTTTTTTTTTGCTTTTCTAACATTTTTGTTAATAATTTTGATCAAAAATGGTCGTGATGGATCTACTTATTCTTATCATCCGACAAAACAGAGTATCGAAAAGAAAATCCAATCGTACAGTTGATGAACAACAATAACTGCAAACAATTTTTGTAGCAGGTGAAAGGTTAGAATTACTCATATCCAATATACTTGCAACTTTGACATTTTCAAAAATATTTTTTACCTTTCTTACTGAATTAACCGGCACTACAACCCATTAAGCAGAGAAAATCGAGAAAATTTCAAGAAAAATATTTTTAAAGTAAGCATTTCAACAATTACATTTTTCTTCCTCAATTTAGTAAATTTTCTCGATTATGTAGGAATTTTTGAAAATCTAGCGTTTTGTAAAATTTCTTGAAAATTTCTCGAATTTTTCAGGATTTTCCTGAAATTTCCTCGATTTTCTTGAAATTTTCTCGATTTTCTAGAAATTTTCTTGATTTTCTTTAAAAAATTTCCCGAAAATAGGAGAATAATAATCTGGTTTCATTTTTGCTCTCAAAGTAGTCTTTTTTCAAGATCTATAAACTCAAGAAAGTTCCGAAAAAATCGAGAAAATTTCAAGAAAATCGAGAATCGGCTATTAGCTCCGTTCAGTGTTAACGTGGTTAGTGAGATCAGTTTGTTGGGGATTCCAAATTCCTCCATTACTCTCCATAGCTTACTTCTTCTGACACTATCATAGGCTGCTTTGAAGTCAAGTTTTTACCCCTATTTTCAACAGCTCGTAACTCAGTGCGGATGAATTTTAAACCTAGCAAAACCCTATTTGGCCCTAAAGTACGTGAAATTACCTTTCTAATTTCACCCCTTGTACGTTTCGTGTACCCGGAGAAATTTTGTAAGAAAAGTGCATGTTATCGGTTTTCGAACACCTCCCACTAGTCACATAAAAAAATCCGCTGGAGGATGCGTCCGATTTCGGCAGACCGGCGTTTCCAAAAAATCCCTCCCAAAGTTGAAATTTCAATTTGAAAACTGAAAGTCGAGAAGACAAATTGTCTTGTCAATTCCACATTAAAAAGTATTTAAACGCCCAATCAGCGGCATTTTTAAGCGCCATCATAGTACTAGTAATTACACGAAAAAAGCCTACTTAGAAACTGTATATATATAATGTTTTCTTGAACTATTTCTCCCCATCGTAATTATAATTATTTGGTTACTGTAGATTCCGAAAAACACTATATCTCGTTTTAAGACTAAATTTTAGAGCTCCCGAAACACGGTCGAAAGTTTGTGGCCTTAACTTCCCATACAAAGATTTTCTGAAGACTCGGAATTTATGTAATAGTGCAGTGTAACGCCTCAAAATCTTCGTAAGCTCATAGGCTTTTATTTAAAAGCAAAAGAACTAAGTTTAACTTTATTTATTTGAGAAATATGCAGTATACAGTTCAGGGAGCTGCGGGAAATGATTAAAATTAAAGGAATTTTTGATTTTTTAGTTTAAGTGACTGAGAAATAATGTAATGTATTTTCTCATTGCAGACAAACTGAAATTCAATTAAAGTTAATTTTGGTTCTTGTCATTTGAATGTACGAGTTATTGTTTTTATGCTAATTCATTGCTGCATACAATTTAGTATGTCCTAAGAATGAATAAGCTAACGTCAACAAAATTGTAGACTCTAAAAATATTTTACTTTGAATATTTTATGATTGAAAATTTAATGGCTGCAAATCAAGCAAATCCTTTTTCGTACTAAACTCTTTGTCGTAGTGAATTCTACCATCGTCAAACAATTTATCGAAATGTAATTTAAACCATCATAAATTCGAAAACTCTTAAAATTTATGGACTTTTCGCAATCTTCGTATTTTTTTCCAAAAAATCAATTTTCTGTATGTTTGTAGAAATTTCTTATTACGAAAGAACTTCCGAAGTACTGGGATCGACCTACAGCCTGACTATAAACAAAAAGGTTTATTTTATACATCCTTTTTAAAGTCCTATCTTCGGCAAAAATGTTCTCCTTAAAATTCACTACAACATAACAAAAATTAATAATTTTACACCCTTAACCCGACTTTGGGACCCTTAGGTAAACACCGAAACCTCTAGTTCCATGGGCAAAAATGTTCCCCTTATAATTTTCCACAACTTTGACTTTGGAACCGTTTCTGTGTACCTTGTCTGTAAGAAAACATTGATGGAAAATCACTCCCTGTCGTATATTTGCGCGTAGAACGACTTACCATCACTCCAAGAACTGTACATCCCGAAAGACTCAAACGATTTCCGAAAATGTTTACCGCTCACTTTGAGAGATCCATATCTTTCATTTGACATCTTACTTGGTACTTTGATTGCTATACTTTCGGATCTATGGGCGAAAACGTTTCACCGACCCTCAAAAAATCACATTTTTAGCCACATTTTCGGCTCGTTCTCCGCAACGACTCAACCGATTCTTAGTCAAGCTATGCAGGTATAGGCCGTGTACTTTAGACCATTCTAATGACACCCTACTTGTACTAAACGGACAATTTTCCGATTAAATTTGAGGAAATCTACTGCCATTTAGCAAATTTTGACGGTTTCGGGAATATTTTCTCGCAGTGATTTCCAATTTTCTCAAATTTTGTCAAGTTAGGTAGGTCTCGACGAAACCTTTCCAAAATCTGATGGTTTGTAGATACTTTTTGATGATATTTTCGTAATATTTTTCAATTTTTCGTTTTTTTCATCAAAAATCCTCGCAAAGTATTCCACATCCTACAGCTAGTCTCTACCTTTCCCACTTGACAAAATTTGTTGCAATTTCGATACTTTTCGGATACTTCAAAAGTGCTTTTAAAGCATACTTGAAAAGTACTTTTAAAGCATACTTTAAAAGTACTTTTAATTATGCTTTAAAAGCCTACCTTGGCTGATGATTGGCACTAGATGCCGAAATATTGATGCTTCTAAAATGTTCAAGAGCTCGGCGATCCTAGTTGAGTTCAACCTGAGCGTCATTACAATGACAAAGTAATCTCATTAACTCAAAAATTCTTCATTCTGTTACTATGACTAGACCGCTATAATCAAGAAAAATGGCTACTTCAGCCAAATAACCATTGTGATCCAACGGTCGAGAAAAATTAATAGATATATAAGGTTCAAATTAGATGAAAGTCGTATTCATCAGGATGTAATAATCCAAAATATGGTTCAGACATAAAACCAATGTAGTTCCATACAATGAAAACCTAACATTGTAAATAAAATGGTTACCTCATCATAACAAAATGGTGGTTCTCCACCAATCAGATATGACACAGAGCTTTGAAGAAAGTTTGAGACGAATTACCTTTGGAGTAATGACGAGATGGCACTACATGTGTTCATTTCAGTTAGAAATCGCTAGACCCCGGTTGTACCGAGTATTGTTCATAATGAAACATCAAAATGTCGGTAATCAACCCCCTTCAATATATCAAGTTGCATGACTTGGCTGATGATTGGCACTAGATGCTGAAATATTGATGCTTCTAAAATGTTCAAGAACTCGGCGATCCTAGTTGAGTTCAACCTGAGCGTCATTACAATGACAAAGTAATCTCATTAACTCAAAAATTCTTCATTCTGTTACTATGACTAGACCGCTATAATCAAGAAAAATGGCTACTTCAGCCAAATAACCATTAAAAGCCTACCTAACATCCTACAGCCGACTTCAAATCATCACATATTCCGATCCACCACTCCAAATGTAGCAAGTAAGGTCGCGTTTGAAAGATATTAACTTGCACTTGCACATATTAAATGCACAAAATTAGACCGAGCAAAACCGTGGATTGACCAAGAACTAATAAAACTGTAAACAGTCAAAAATTTTTGGTACACCAAAAAAATAAAAAATCCGACCGACGAAAATATCATCACGAAACAAAACAACGAAAGCAGCAAGGACGAAGAAACATCAGTACTACAATAATAAATTTAAGAAATCAATTGGTGACAACAAGAAAACATGGGAAACCATCAAACAAGCATTATATAACGGCAGTAAAAAACCAAAGAAAAACCCAATCTCCGCAATGAAAAATAAAAAGATCTTCGTCAACCACATCAACAAATTTGTTTCGACGATAGGAAAAAAGCTCGCAGCAAAATTTCACACAAGTAATCCTACACACCAAGCCATCCAAACAACAGCCCGATTTAAACTAAAAACCACCTCAGAAAATGAATTGGTCAAAACTATTAACAAATTTAAAAACACAATGTTCGTATATATAATTATATAACGCATAAGTTTGACGCGGAAAAGTGTAGTAAACTAATCAAAGTGGTATCGAATGAATTTTACTTAGACGCGTGGGGATCAATGTTACATGAAAAAGTTCGCGGATCATTTGATGAATGTTCGCCCGCCGCCACTGGACAGTCGTATTTTAGAACTATGCACTTGAACTCGAAAGTTGTAGTGACGAATGTAATCTATTGCGATTACATGAATGAGTTATTGACATGTACATGTGTTTGTACGAGAACGAAAAAAGGATTTCGGACCATCAGTTTGATGTAAATCTCCCGTCGATGAGATCGTGGATCTCGAAAACGTTAGAGGTCAGTGTTTAATGTTTTATTTATTTTATGTATTTATTGTGTAAAAGTGTGGAACCTATAAGGTGTCGTCAAACCAAAAGTAAACAATTGTTAAATAGTTCCGCAGTGCTCAAATTAACGTTTATGTGTTTCGTCTTTGTTTTTACAATGGTGTTCGTCATAAATGAGATCGTTAATGAAGCTACCAAGCAAAATGAGCTAAACCGTTACATCTTACTGAAAACGAAAGTACAGTTTCTAAAATCGGATATTTGGTTTTTGAAGCAGTGCAAGAAGTTGAAAGTGATTCCGAAATTTATTAAAATAAAAATGTCGATAAAAAACAAGACAAGTGACGAAGTGAAAAGACGTGCTGAAATAGCATGGGTGAACAAAGAAATCGAAGCGAAATATTGTGCATTGTCCGAGTGTGAGTTACAGTTACTGAATTTGCATTTGAAAATCACGAACAAAATTCAGAAGAGAAAGATTAAAGATCTTCAAGCTAAATATGTGAGAGAAAAACAAATGTTTGAACCAGCGTACATTGACGATTATGTTAAGAATTTGTCTTCGTGTGTGTTTACAGCCGAAGAGTTAGAATTGCTTAACAAAGGACTGAACTTTGCTCTACCACCGGAAGCTGAATTACGTGATGAAGTGATTATTGACATAGTGGCGAGCTTGAACCCGTGTAACAATTATTTCACGAAAGAACAGAAAGATCGAGTGAACGTAAATGCCGCGAAAGTGTTGGAAAAGTGTAAAAACGAAAATGTGAAAGTTAGTGTGAAACAGAAACGAGCGATTGAAACAATGAAAGGACTATCTAAGAAGAACTGTGTGTATATGAAAGCGGATAAAGGCAACAAAGTTATTATAATGGACAAAGCCGAATATTCCGATAGAGCCATCCGGTTGATAGCAGAAAGTCCGTATGAGGAAATAGCTAATCCGTTGAACAGTTTCGTAAAAACGACGTCAGAAATGCTGAATAAACACAAAAAGTTTTTAGGAAACGGTAAGAAGTATCACATGCTTGTATACAATCCAGTCGTTCCAAGGTTGTATGTACTGTACAAAGATCATAAACCGGACAATGATCCTTCGCCGAAAGTGAGACCAATCGCGTCAAATATCAATTCACCGAACGAAAAAGTAGCGAAATGGCTGTTAAAACAGTTCCAGAGATTAAAAGCTCCATTCAATTTATCAGTCAAGAACGCAATCGATTTTGTGAAGAAGCTGCGAGAGGTCGAAATTGAAGACGATGAAGTTCTTGTTTCGTTTGATGTCACGTCGTTGTATCCCAGTGTCCCGATAGAAGAAATTATCCAACTGGTCGACCAATGGCTAACAGAAAACAAAGTTGATGATAAAACGAAAGAAGTCTACATGGATTTCCTAAAACCGTGCACCAGAAACTCGTTCTTTCAATTCGAAGGTCGGTTCTACGACCAAATTGAAGGAATTGGAATGGGAAACCCATTGGCACCGTTTCTAGCTTCAGACATTTTCCTCGGCTACATGGAAAAGAAGATTTCAACAGAAAGCTGGTTTCCGAGGATTTGGCTTCGATACATTGACGATATATTCGCGGTAATCAAAAAGAAAGATCTGGACGCGACACTGATGAATTTGAATTCGATCTACAGCACGGTAAAATTTACACATGAAATTGAAGTAGATGGAAAAATCCCTTTTCTTGACATATTAGTAATGAGAGTCGGAAAGAAATTGGAGTTTAAAGTGTATCGGAAAAAGACGAACACGATGAGGTTCATTACATCGGACTCGTACCACACCTTCCAACAAAAAATGGCTGCGTTCAATTCAATGATCCACCGGATGTTAAATATTCCGATGAATCCACAAGATTTGAAAGAAGAAGAAGATTTAATCTTTGAGATTGCGAGAGTGAACGGTTTCGGCAAGACATTGATTCAAAAGCTTATCAATAAGCACAAGCGAAAGATGCACGTGAAAGATTGAAGCCCATTGCTGACAAAAAAGTGAGGATGAAGTTAACTTTTTACCCACCAATCACAAACCAGTTGACCGGAGTGTTAAGATCAGTGGATATCAAACCGGCATTCGCGAGTGGTAATAAAATCAAAGACCGGCTGTGCAATAACAAAGATAAAATCGAAAAATCGCATAAGAGTGGTATTTACCGTATAAAATGTGAAACGTGTGATAAAATATATGTGGGACAGAGCCGCCGCGCAGTTTACAAACGATGGAAAGATCATATTTGTGACGTGAAAAATAAGAACCTAGAAAATGCCGTCGCGTTACATTATGATCAAAACGAAACGCATAAGTTTGACGCGGAAAAGTGTAGTAAACTAATCAAAGTGGTATCGAATGAATTTTACTTAGACGTGTGGGAATCAATGTACATGAAAAAGTTCGCGGATCATTTGATGAATGTTCGCCCGCCGCCACTGGACAGTCGTCTTTTAGAACTATGCACTTGAACTTGAAAGTTGTAGTGACGAATGTAATCTATTGCGATTACATGAATGAGTTATTGACATGTACATGTGTTTGTACGAGAACGAAAAAAGGATTTCGGACCATCAGTTTGATGTAAATCTCCCGTCGATGAGATCGTGGATCTCGAAAACGTTAGAGGTCAGTGTTTAATGCTTTATTTATTTTATGTATTTATTGTGTAAAAGTGTGGAACCTATAAGGTGTCGTCAAACCAAAAGTAAACAATTATTTGGTGATGATTACGACTTCGAATCGTTGGGACATAAAGAGGAGCAAAACCGCAAAAATATACTCGCCAGACAACTGATCGATTCATTACCAGCTGATTGGAACCCGGAGGTCTTTCTAAAAGCTATGGTAGACGCAGCCACTGAATGGAAGTCTGAAACGGTTATTGAATCTGGAAAAAGCAATGTTATTCTTGAAGGAAAAACAGCGACGAAGAACAAATCTCGTTGGGGGGAATGGTCCAGCGATTCAGCTAAAAAGCCTAACTCTGATAGGCATTCTCGGACTTGTTTAATGAAATTATGAAAATTATCTTTCCCGCAAAATGTTCGCATTATTTATACCTAGCACTTAAATTACTTAATAAAAATCCTTTTTGAAGAAATACATTTTTTCCATGAAACGCATGTTCAATTGCTCGGGTACAAAATATTGCCTGCAAATTGTACGTAAAAATCACAAATTTAACGATCTCTCTTGGAATTATGCTTTACCTTACAGTTGGAAAATTTCTGATATTTCAACTTTCAGGTTTCCGTTTTTATATATTTTTCGTTTTTAATATTCATTATATGCTTTTCATTTTATAGGGTCCATATTCAATTAAAAATTAGATTGGTAAATTTGAATGTTTAAAAAAAGTTTTCAGGATATGTCATGGTGCAAGGTTTATCTTTAAATCTCTTATTTTATCGAAATAAAATGAACATCACTGAAGGTATGAGGTTAATTGCGTAATATGCGCAATTGCTAAAACTTTTTAGGGATTTTCATACATAAAAATTGTTTCCTAGGTGACAATAGTCTGCTCTAATTCGTGGGAAAGCGGAAATGATCAAACTCATATTTGGGGATAAATAGGAGAATGTATCCTCTTCTACTCGTTTTTTATGCTTTAAATTTCGAAAACATAACCAAAGACCCGTACGTATCAGAATAGATGTGACAAACAGAATAGATGTGGCAAAGTGAGTCGAACGTACTTAAATATACAAATAAGCAAACAATCCAACGTTTTCTGTTCTTTTATAACTGTAAGAATTTCAAAGATCCATAGAAATTACCCAAGGTAATGTCAAAGGCCCTACCGAAGTACGTCTCAGACCATTCAAATCTAGAAAAGCTTATATCCAAGGACTAAGTCATTTTTCCCCAAAACTCTGAAAAACGTGTTCACTTAAATTTAATTTTCTACAACTTCACCTTTGGAACTAACTTTCTAGCTCTCACAGTTCTGGAGATCTGGGTCATCCTGCCCAATTATGGAAGTGGCCATATACCAGGATTGGGGCATATTTCCCCAAAACCCTGAAACACGTGTTCGCTTAAATTTAATTCTCTACAACTTCGCCTTTGGAACTAACTTTCTAACTCTCACAGTTCTGCAGATCCGGGTCATCCTGCCCAATTATGGACGTGGCCATATACCAGGATTGGGTCATATTTCCCCAAAACGCAGGAACACGTGTTCGCTTAAATATAATTCTCAACAACTTTGCCTTTGACGGTAAATCTCCATATTGTTAAGGAAATATAGACGAAAAACTGTTTTCGTATATGGCCAAGAATCTCAATTTCGTCCATTCCATTGGTCCCAGTGCCCAGACCCCTGTACCGATTCCCACAAAAAATTTTTCCCAGTTTTGCGACATCAAATGCTTTGATTTGACACCAAAATGAGGAATTTCCGTGCTATACTTGCTGAGATATTTGCGAAAAAGCTTCACCGACCTTCGAAAAACCATGTTTTTGGTCACTTCCTCGAACATATCTCCGGAACCTCTTCATCGATTTTGCTCATCTTTGAACTTGAATCATGGGAGGCATGTACCTTTCAGGGAAAAAAAGGTTAAAGGTGATCGGTTGAGCCGTTGGGATAAAAGGTGGAGACGGACCGGCAGACAGACGGACAGACGGACATTTTTTTTATTGCTGATTCGTCATATTTAGACGATAATAGATGCATCCCCCCCTCTCCCACCTCGATCTACCCCATGTTGCAATAAAATTGTTTGTAGTAAACGTATAGGACCTTTGTACTTCGTACGGGTCCAATAAACATTTTTTATTTTTCGATTGGAAATAATTTTATTTAAAGATTCCTGGGCAATGGCGCAACGGTTGGAGTCTTCGGAAGAAATGGAAAATTATATTATTTTATTTTATTATTTTTTATTATTTTCTTATAAATTTTCATCGTTAGGCATTAACAGCGTTCATTATAATGGATTATCTACACATTTTGAGCAAATTGTTAGAATGAACTTTTATTAGACATCCACAGCGGGGCCTTTATGCTGCGTGGGACCATCCTTCTTTGGGCTATAAAATTTGTATTTTAAATCTTAAATATTTGTTAATTTTAAGGGTTATTTTTGGATCGTCTTTATGCTGGGTTGGGGTATACTTCTATCTCTGATTATTTTTGTTACAATATGATGAATTCTATTAGGTGCCCGTTTGATATTGGAATGTTGGGACTGCCGTTTGCCAATCAAAAAGATCCTTCTCAAATTTATTAAGTATAAAACCCCCCATTTTCATGATCAATTAAACATAGCTCTGAAGTCTGTTATGCTATACTAGTCCTTTTGAAAAACGTCTCTCATAAGTAAAAAAACGTCCGCTTATCAATCGTTATTTTCTGTATTGTGGTTTCAAATTCTCCTGACTGGTACTTGGGCATCTTGTTAAGGAATTTTTTTTTCTTCTATTATTGGGAAACAAATCGCGTTAACACGCATCTTGGTATGATCAATAGGTGCTAAGGTAGCCTTTTTTTATTAACACTTTTCCACTGATTGGGTCGGAAATCTTGTGATGTAACACCTCTTCGCCTAGAGGGTAAAACAATTGGTCAATATTACGAGGGTCCTTGGTATCTTTAAATCACTTGAACATCTCTGCAAGTATCTGTGACGATTTGGATGATTTCGGCGTTTTACATTTGTCTATTTTAGGCATCGTCTTGATTAATACTATTCAACCTGCTTAGCATACTCTCCTAAGCCGTAGAACGCAAACGGTTTCAACAATCTGCGCTTATTTTCGTTCCTGACGATGACCACACTGAAAATAAAAGGAGCTGTTACTTTTAGTGTATTGTTGCTTTGACTCGTTAGATTTGTTCAATCAACTTTTAAAATTGCAGAAATAACGCTTCAATAGTTGATTTGACTTTTAAAATGTTAATTATTGTCATTTCTGCAATTTTAAAAGTTGATTGAACAAATCTAACTAGTCAAAGCAACAATACACCAAAAGTAAGAGCTCCTTTTATTTTCAGTGCACCAATAATAATAATAATAATAATAATCTGCCTTACAACCCATGAAGGGTTAGAGGCTAGATCATTATTTACTAGTTTCGCTGTTTGTGGTTCTATTTTTTGAGATCCTTTCATTACCGGAAAGTTTTACTGTGCCAGTGGTAAGCTGTGCGACAAACCCAGTGCAATCTATGAGATGTAACGAGGAGCGAAACTAGTAGGAGTAGAATACCGGTTCTCCCAACAATGCCTTTTCCGGTAAGCCGTACGATGGCACTACACTCAACTTCACTTGACTTGAACGATTCAATCAGCTTTGTTTTGTTTACAAATCTAACAATCGGTACAAATCCGTCTGCGGTTGAGTTTCGAACCAACGCACTGGCAACTCAATCTCGTAGTAGCAAGCAGACGTGTTAACCACTACGCTATCGAGTTGTTCAGTTGTTCAGTTGTTCAGTGCACCAATAAGCTTGATTCAATTTATATTTTCCAAAATATAAGGATGAAATTTGAGATCTGTTGAAACTAGCGGGTCGAAACGGTGTCTTTAGGTATTTCACAAGGTGGGAGGGAAGAGGCAATGGATTTCATAAAGCCCTCTGTTAAATGCATTTTTTCAGCTACTCACCCAATTTTTGTATAACAAATATTGAGGAAAATAAAATGAAATGAAAATTAGGAATGACCTTTTGTCCATAAAAAATTAAAATCAAAACAAACATTAGAGAAATAAACAACAAAACTGTGGAAACCGGCATAATACCCCACAATATGAAAATAACAAAAATTTGTCCAGTGTACAAAGAAGGTGATCCAGCCGATTGCCCCAATTACAGACCCATTTGCCTTTTGCCAATCATCAATAAAATTCTAGAAAAAATCGTGAACGAGCAATTAATGGACTACTTAGAAGCAAACAACTTGTTGTACAGTCATCAATTCGGATTCAGACAAAAATCAAACACATTTAATTGATAAAAGTGACAAGGTTATTGAGAGGACAATTTAAAATTACATTTGGATTAAGTGACGGGAATATAATTAAATAGACTTTAGATTTTGCTAACATAGCAATGGGCCGTGTCCTGCTATAACAAAAAAAATGTAACGAAAAAAAAGAGCGTTTGTTGTTTGTTCTCCTGGTGTTTCTACCGACGATGACTGGTTTATGGATTCAGCTTGTTCATACCATATGACTCCACGAAATGATTGGCTGCTCAACACTAAAGATGGACTAATTGATCAAATTTTGACCGCAAACAATTCGATGATGCAAAAGTTCATTTAGCTGGTGAGGTGATTGTTGACATTGATCGCGATGGATCACAACAAGTTTCGATTAGTAATGTTTTACATGTTAAGAGTTATCATCTAACTTGTTGTCCGTGTCACAACTTTGTAAAGTGATTTTGGGACGATTGGAAATTTTTGACAATGAACGACGACCACATCCGAAGCAGTGGCCCGATTACATTACGTACTCAGCGATGGCAATTGTAATGGACTATCCAATAACAATTGAGGAGGCATTATCTCGTCAGGATGGTGAAAAATGGAAAAAGGCGATAATAGACGAATATTAATCGCTTTTGCTGAACAAGACGTGAGATTTGGTAGACCTGCCTCCGAAAAGAAAAGCAATTCCATGCAAGTGGGTTTTTAAAACCAAAAGAGATGGCGATGGAGCCATTGTGCGTCACAAGGTAAGGCTCGTGATCAAAGGTTACGCCCAACGACTTGGTCTTGATCACGAAGAGACTTTTTCGCCAGTCGTGCGCTACAACTCGTTACGACATTGAGCAATTGGATGCAATTTCAGCATTTTTACAAGGAGGCGTTGACGAAGAAATTTTTATGGTACAGCCTGAAATGTTTGTCGAAAATTCGTCAAAAGATTGTCGTCTCAACAAAGCAAGCAAGCCGACAGTGGAATAAAAAATTGGATGGCGCGTTGAAAGAAATAGGTTTTCATCAGTCGTCATTGGATCCGTGTGTGTATTTTCAAATCAATGGACAACATCGAACGTAGATTGCGGCTTACGTGGATGATTCAATGATTTTTTCCAATGATCAATTTTTGAGGCGTTTTCTGAAAGAAGAATTATTTCGTCGCTTCCGTATGAAAGACTTGGATGAAGCGAAATTTTGTTTGGGTCTACGCATTTCTCGTGATCATGAATGGAATCATTTGCCTTGATCAACACCGGCACATCGAAGATTTATTGATCAAGTTCAACATAGAAAACTGTAACCCGGTGACAGTTCCAGCCGATCCGAATCAAAAATTAACGAAGGTAAGGCAGCAGGCGTAGTGAAAAATTGATTTTGCTGTTTCGTCGATAAAATATTTTGTTGAATTTTTCAAAATTTTTCGACCGTTTGTTGAGCACACTTTTTTATATTTGTTTATTTATTTAATAATTCAATAAAATTTTTTAGAAATAAATAAACTCACGCGAAATATATTTCGATCCTTCTGGATCATCCTCGGTCGCGTAGCACATTAAGACTGTTTCTCCTTTTCTCTCTAAACGTTTCATTTTTGATGAAACTGAACACATAAAACACATAAATTACATACAATTGGTCATCCGATTGGTTTTTTAAAAATTGAATAGCGGTGATATTATCGGTGCCGGGTCCGTGTTCATAAGTTCTGTTTTCCGTTTGTGCATATGATAACTTTCCCAAGCATCTAGGGTGTAGGGTTTTGTAACACATTTTTTTAGTTTCATCTCTAACTCCGTAATACCTGAGTGCATATTTTCTAAGATATGTTTCGCGACCGCAGATTTTTCAGGTCTATTATAGCGTATGTGAGCACAGTGTTCCTTATATCGTTTTAAAACTTGTCTTTTTGATTGACCGATATAAATTTTGTTACAAATTTTGCATTTTATTTGGTAAATACCAGATCTTTTCAAATTATCTGTTTTACTTTTCGTGGAGTTCAAGAGACTTTTTAATTTGTTTTCATTCGCGAACACAATGTCAACTTTATGATTTTTATAAACAGTCTTTACTCTGTTCGTTAGTGGTGCGGCGTAATTAAAACAAATTCTCCTTCTTTCTTTACTGGAATCGGTGAACATAGTTGAGAAATTCTGTTTTTTAATTTTCTTCGAGTGTTTTTCTATCAGCTGGTCAATAACACTTCCATGGAAACCATTTACGTTTGCTACGGTCTTAATGTACTCTCTTTCCTCCATAAAGTCTTTTACGTTTAGTGGTAATTTGCATAATCTATATGTCATGCTGTGGAAGGCAGCCATTTTGTGTGATTGTGGGCAGTATGAGTTACTAGTAATAAACCGCATTGTGCTTGTTGGCTTACGAAATACGCTTATTCCAATTGATCCATCAATTTGTCTTTTTAAATTCAGATCTAAAAACGAGAGTTTCCCGTTTTCTTCCAATTCTGTGGTGAATCGTATTGTTTTGTATTTCGAATTGTTTAGCCAATTTAGAATGCAGTCAACATTATTCCTCTTGACTATTGCGAAAATGTCATCTACAAATCTAAACCAGACTCTAGGAAACATTTCATCTTTTTTCAAATCGAGTTCAAAGTTGCTCATAAAAATGTTTGCTACGAAACATGATAGTAAACACGTAGCAAACATTTTTATGAGCAACTGAACTCGATTTGAAAAAAGATGAAATGTTTCCTAGAGTCTGGTTTAGATTTGTAGATGACATTTTCGCAATAGTCAAGAGAAATAATGTAGACTGCATTCTAAATTGGCTAAACAATTCGAAATACAAAACAATACGATTCACCACAGAATTGGAAGAAAACGGGAAACTCTCGTCTTTAGATCTGAATTTAAAAAGACAAATTGATGGATCAATTGGAATAAGCGTATTTCGTAAGCCAACAAGCACAATGCGGTTTATTACTAGTAACTCATACTGCCCACAATCACACAAAATGGCTGCCTTCCACAGCATGACATATAGATTATGCAAATTACCACTAAACGTAAAAGACTTTATGGAGGAAAGAGAGTACATTAAGACCGTAGCAAACGTAAATGGTTTCCATGGAAGTGTTATTGACCAGCTGATAGAAAAACACTCGAAGAAAATTAGAAAACAAAAAATCGGAAGCTGAAATATACTGGAATCAGAAATTCGGAGAATTACCTGAAGAGTCGCTCCGTCCTTTCCAGTGCAAATGAGAAGACATCGAAATTGGAAAAAAATTAACATCATTGCAGTCATCTGGAACAGATAATGCTAGACTGCTGGCAAACTCTTCCGAAGAAACAGGTGCATGGCTACAAGCGCTACCCTCCCCACAAATTGGTACATACATGAGCAATGACGAATTTAGAGTGTCAATCGCATTACGTCTACGTACAAATGTGTGTGCGGAACAAAAGTCGATCAATTTGCACGACATGGTTTGTCCTGCAGTAAAGCATCTGGCACTCGATCAAGACACGAAGCTGTAAACAATTTAATCCAAAGGGCGTTGAAGTCTGCTGATATTCCCAGCACCAGAGAACCACCTGGCTGTTCTGGTCCCGATGGCAAAAGCCATCTGGTTTTTTGTCTAAGTCTTGTTCCTTGGGCCAGAGGCAGATCTTTGCTGTGGGATTATACATGCTCCGACACATATGCACAATCATACATAAACAGATCGTCTCGTGAATTGGGTTGGGCAGCAAAGCAAGCAGAAAATCTTAAACTGAAAAAATACAATCATTTGAGAGACCAATTTTTCTTTGTGCCAGTGGCATCAGAAACGTCGGGAGTTTTTGGAAAAATCGGATACAAATTATTGAAGGAAATAGGCAGTAGAATAACAGAAGTAACAAAAGAGAAACGAGCGACATGCTACCTTTTCCAACGATTATCAATCGCAATTCAACGTGGAAATGTTGCATCCATTCTGGGCACAATTCCACAATCTAAAAATCTTAACGAATTATATTATTTGTAAACAATCAGTGAATAAGAAATAAAAACATATTATTGTTTGCGAAAGAAAACAGAATTTCTCAACTATGTTCACCGATTCCAGTAAAGAAAGAAGGAGAATTTGTTTTAATTACGCCGCACCACTAACGAACAGAGTAAAGACTGTTTATAAAAATCATAAAGTTGACATTGTGTTCGCGAATGAAAACAAATTAAAAAGTCTCTTGAACTCCACGAAAAGTAAAACAGATAATTTGAAAAGATCTGGTATTTACCAAATAAAATGCAAAATTTGTAACAAAATTTATATCGGTCAATCAAAAAGACAAGTTTTAAAACGATATAAGGAACACTGTGCTCACATACGCTATAATAGACCTGAAAAATCTGCGGTCGCGAAACATATCTTAGAAAATATGCACTCAGGTATTACGGAGTTAGAGATGAAACTAAAAAAATGTGTTACAAAACCCTACACCCTAGATGCTTGGGAAAGTTATCATATGCACAAACGGAAAACAGAACTTATGAACACGGACCCGGCACCGATAATATCACCGCTATTCAATTTTTAAAAAACCAATCGGATGACCAATTGTATGTAATTTATGTGTTTTATGTGTTCAGTTTCATCAAAAATGAAACGTTTAGAGAGAAAAGGAGAAACAGTCTTAATGTGCTACGCGACCGAGGATGATCCAGAAGGATCGAAATATATTTCGCGTGAGTTTATTTATTTCTAAAAAATTTTATTGAATTATTAAATAAATAAACAAATATAAAAAAGTGTGCTCAACAAACGGTCGAAAAATTTTGAAAAATTCAATTTTATAGAGTGCACGGAAAAAGTCCAAACAAAACACTGATAAAATATTTATTTATTTATTTTGAACTTGGTCGAAAACGTGGTTTTTTGAAGGTTTCTTCAAACCCACAAACATTAAGAAATTAAAGACATACTCACCAAAAACAATTACCCAAAAAAAGTCAAACACAAAGCTATATCCATTTACGAGAGGAAACGTGAAAAAAGACGCCTAGAAATAGAAGCACACAATCCAACAGAACAGGAAGAAGACGAAAAAGAAAAGGAGACGAAAATCTACAGAGGCATGGCATACATACCAAAACTGAGCGAAGCAGTGAACAATTTATTAATATTTTCCATTTTCTTTGTTTCGAATGTTGACGTTCAACCAACCGTCATCTCGCGCCAGAACTTAAGTACAATGAATGCAACTATAGTGAATGAGACCGAACGAAGATCAAAACGAAAGAGCTATCCGTTCTTACCCGAGGAAAGCATCGTTAACGTCGGCATTCGAAACAAAGAAAATGGAAAATATTCGGGTATGACCTACATTCCACCGACAAACTATCATCGCAAATAAGATACTTTATCCCTGATGTAAAATTTGCCCCACGACCACCAACAAAGATTTTTATTTATTTATTTATTCAAATGACTTTAAGAAATTTTCAAATTTATCTTACAAAATATTTTTTTAAACACTGCAATTCACACTCAATAGTAAAGCCAGAGATATCATCTCCAACGTTGCCGAATACAATGAGAAACGAAAAAAAAGAAAAACATTGATTGTTACACATTAACATCTAGGCTGTTTATCCACGCGATTGCTTCGTCTGATGTTTTGTGCAAGTCTTCTGAACTTCCAGAAAAACGACGAATAGGGCAGTGACTCAATATATGATCCATTGTTTGCTTTTCACCACACTCGCAAATTGGGGACTCTGCGTAATTCCACCTGTGCATGAGAAAAGCGCAGCACCCCTGTCCCGTTCTAAACCTGTCAATTCTTAGCTAGAGTCGTCTGGGTAAGTCGAGGCCGTTAACCGGTTCTGTTGAGTCTTCAATTAATTGCTTGTTTACTACGGTTGTGTTTTGCCACCACTCTTCCCATCTGGTCTTCAGATCGTCATAATCATTCCTATTTTTGTAGAAGTTCCACCAACAAAGATGAATCCTTTTTATTCGAAAATGAAACAAAAAAGTGAGTAAAAGTGAATTGTCTGGAGTTGTGTACGAAATACCTTGTCAGGAGTCGGATACGGCATACATCGGTGAAACAGTCCAAAAGCTAGGAGTTCGAACCAAACAGCATAAAAACGACTGCAGCGCTGTGAATCTAGCAAAACGAACGAAAAATCGTACGGCCCTGGCATGTCACGCAAAGGAAACGAAACATAAATTCGATTTTGAAATGGAAAAAATCACAATTCTGAAACGTGAACGGAACAAAACCAGATTACAGATTCAAGAGAAAAATCAAATCATAATGAACGAGGACAGAGCCTGTAATTTTAAATCTGATAGTGCTGTCATTGGACCTGCATATGGTCGATTGCTCAAACGGTACGAACGGAGAAGTCAGAACAAAACAACCGGACTAACAATCGCCAACGTGTTCATGCTTCAAACGGATTCAACATAACTTCACAAAGGTCCAATGTCACAGTGTAAGGACTGCAATTTGAATTCACCGAAGAAAAAGTGAAAAGTAAAAATTGCTTTAACAATTTTTGTACAATAAAAATAGTAAATTCACTTGCCAGTGAGAGAAAAAATAATTTTGGTAATTAATCTAAATTCTAAATTTCCATTTATCAGTAATAATAATAATAATAATCTGCCTTAACAACCCATGCAGGGTTAGGGGCTAGATCATTATTTACTAGTTTCGCTACTTTTTGTGGTTCTACTATTTGAGATCCTTTCATTACCGGAAAGTTTTTACTGTGCCAGTGGTAAGCTGTGCGACAAACCCAGTGCCATCCATGAGATGTACTAGGAACGAAACTAGTAGGAGTAGAATACCGGCACCGCCCAACAATGACTTCACCGGTAAGCCGTACGAGGCGCTACACTCAACTCACATGACTTGAAACCGATTCAATTAGCTTTGTTTTGTTTACAAATCTAACAATCGGAACAAATCTGTCTGCGGCTGAGTTTCGAACCAACGCACTGGCAACTCGATCTCATAGTAGCACGCAGACGTGTTAACCACTACGCTATCAAGCTCAATGCTTTTTTGAAGCTTTTTCCAACTAGAATAAGAAAATAAACTTGACAGTTTTATTATTGTTTTTGTTATAGACCTGATGATGGGATGTTATCCCGAAATATCGGCTCAATAAAATCCTATTGGAGATAAGCATCAAAATTGTTTCAATCCCTCAAGCAAAACAACAACCAAAAATAATTTGGCCAAGAAGCAGCAAAACAACAAGAACAACATAAATGTATGAATTCACGTCAAAAAATATACGGAAATTTACAGGAATATACGCTGTATATCTTGTATATCCCGTTTATTATGTATAAATCTGTATATTTGAAACCAAGCATGCTTTGCATTATCTATGGTGGTAAGTCAGCTCGTTCATTTTTATCGTGTTGATCGTGTTGGGTGAATTCTTTTGAAATGTCAAAAGATAGGAAAACTCGTTTACGCAGCGCACCAAATAAAATTTGGACGGACGAAGAGGTCTTGTCCATGCTATTTTATATATTAGATCGCCAAAACGACGGCAAATTGTTGGAAGTAAGAACTCAGACTTCTTTTTTATTGAACAGATTTCCAGGCGATTTTCATTTTTATTTTTTAAGAAACCAACGCATGAATCGTTGATGACAAAGTTGATGTGGAGCAATGTGCGATGGCAACAGGTGAAGGCAAAAGTACATAATCTTCGCAAGAAATACATTGATATGAAAAATTGGATGGACCAGACTGGACAAGGAGTCGATTCGGGCAGTATTGAAGGTATTCTTGAAGACAATTCGTTCCATTGTTCGTTGCTGAGACATCTATTTACAGATTATAAATCAAAGAAATGCTCGTTTCATGAGTTACTGCACAGCATTTTCGGAAATAGAAGCAATGTGTCCATCGCATATGTATACGACAGTCTCAGAAACCAGAAGCACAGCGATGCTCAGGAGTCGAACGACTGTGAACGCTATGTTGGTGAAATTGTTGCTGATGAAAATGGTGATGGGGTCGCAAGCAACATAATTCACACAGATTTTGAAACGTTGACGGATGAAAATGGTGATGGGGAAACGTTGACGGTTGTAAACATCGAGTTATTTTTCGGAAATGGAGCCCAACTCAGTCCCTCCACAGATCGATGAAGCGTTAACTCCACGTACGCTGCCACCAGCCACCGACAATATTGGCATTTCCGATACCATCGTAAACGTTCTACAAAAATTCTCAAACCTGCCATGGTCACCGTTTCGCAAACAGACAATACTCCACACTATCGATCGGCACGATTTGGGATCAACAATTCCGATTTAGACCTGAATTTTATGAGCGAATCATCTACAACAAGCTCCAGCCTACGAACCAGCAACACTTCACCTGCACGAAATACCACTGACGATTCTGAGACGGACGTGGAATTTGTAAGCGAATCGACTGAGGTACAAAGTCCACCAGCAACAAGCTTCAGTACGCGGACAAACAAAGCTCCACGTTCCGTATCGACCCGAAGAACCTCTGAGGACGAAAGGGCTTTCTGTCGATTTACGTCTGTAGTGTTTGACACTGAGCGTGAACATCGTGAGGAACAGGAAATGAATCATGAAAATGAAGGTCAGTCGCATATCGCCAGATTTAAAAAATAACTATCGGAACGTTCATCCAGTCCTCACTGACGTAAGATTCCTTCCAATGCCGCTGCATTTATTTCCGATGCCAATTTGAAGAGAGCGGAGATGTTACAAGAACGTAACATGATAGGGATGCGTCGGGTCGAGAATGAGAGTATGGAAATATCATTGCACAAGGATCGATTTGAATTGGAGAAGCAGCTCCATACCTAACAAATGAAATTAAATAGAGCGGAGGTATCAATGAAAAACGATGAGCTAGATTTTAAGAGAAAAGAGTGCCAGGCGAAGATTGATTTAAGAGAAAAACATTTTGAACTCAAATGCAAGAAGTTACGTCTGAAATTGGAATTGGAGAAAAACGAAAGAGTGGAGAAAATGAAAATTAAGTACGATTTCAAGTTGCAGTTGGAGCTGGCTAAAATGAAATCCAGATCATCGTAAGTGTTATTCTAAAAGACTCAAGTCAATCTTGTCATTAATCTCTGTCCTCATATCAAAATAAAAAATGCTCAATTTGTTATTAAAGCTTTTATTCGCATAGAACTTCGTACAATGCCTTCCTTTTCTGTTGACCATCGTCATCTTCGTTTTCGCTGCAGTCGTCGCCCTCATAATCATCGCGTCTGATCGGTTGGTAATTAGTGTACTGGAAGTCTTCCTCATCGTAAATAGGAAGAAGGATATTATGCAGAATGCAGCACACACTTATCCATGTGCACGCAAATTCATTCGATTTTCGTCTATGATCCGAACCGGCAATTTCTTCAAACTCGTAAGTTTTTTCTTCATGATACCGATCATGTGTTCGACTCTCACACGAAAAGTGCTGAAGTATCGGTTGAATTCTCTTCGTGCAGTAGCAGTTAGTTCCTTGGAATTTTTCCGAAATGGTGTTATTAGCGTTATTATCCGAAGTTTGTATGCGGAATGAGCACCGATCCACTGAGGTTCAGTAAGATATTTTCTTGGTTTCAAAGCTAGGTCACATTCGTTGAATATTCGTGCGTCGTGTTCACTTTCCGGGTATCCGACAACAATATGTCGTACCTTTTTTGTGTAATCAATCGTAGTTTGTAGCTTCAAAGCAAAAATCTTATTCCTGGACAAATACACGTCTCTGTTGATTTTCGACGCTTCGGCCAATTCGATTTCAGTGCCATCGGTGTATCCTACCAAATATGGCAACTCATGCATAGTTTTTTCAACCAAAGTGTTTCGTTCAGTACTGTTTGGCCACGTTAAATACTTCGGTTCTAGCGACAGAACAGCCTCGAATATTCTTTCAGTAATTTTATTTATTGTTCCACCATCTCCGATTCCGAAGAGGCAAAATATTTTTTGAATGGTCGCCCCATCCCCATTAGATCTTAATCGATAGAGCACGAGGGACAATTGAAACTCAACAGTAAACTGTTTGCACGAGTTGCGTCCATTGAAGTTTTTGTGAGAACGTATCTTACTCAAAATCGAATCGAACTGCAGTTTAGTACAACGTACCAGCTGTCTGAACCTCTTTTCGTCGTAATCGGGAAATTTTTCCTCGTACCATGTCAGAGTTTTTGGTACCTTCGGACATGTACGAGATTGGAACAATATCCAAATTGTGCGACAGGTTATCGAGTATTTCATTCATTTCTTCTTCTTGGTCTGTAATTTAAACTTTTAGTTAGTACGAGGGACTTAGCTTTCTCCTGCATTTATAACCCTGGTCATATTTTCGGTAATTCAAATTACCGAAAATTACCAAAAATTACCTGGTAATTACTGAAAATTACCAAAAATTACGAAAGATTAAAAAAGCTGCTGGAAACTACCAATTTTTATAAAAAGATATTAAGCATTGATGGCCGAGATTTGTAAAACCGTTTATTTTTTGCTTTCAAAATCTACTACATTTTCAATGAAATTATATTAGTCAAAACTGAATTTGGCCATTACCGTATTTTTCTTTTTGGTGCTGTGCTTCTGGAAAAACTTTCTTAAACTACTCTTGCTGTTTTCGTGTTGAACTTTCGTGTGGCTCTCTGTTTTTTTGGTTCATCCATAGCCTTACTGCAGGACTCGGATCAAATTCAGCAACCGTTGGCATATTTACGTTGACATACAAATAATTAAACAATGTTGACCTATTCAGACTCATTCGGTCAGTTGCTTTCAGCTTCTTATATTCGTCTGTATGTGTAAAAGCAAGAAGTAAAGGATGATCTACATTTCAGATTACTTTTCGGATATCTCCGGCACCAGACAAGCTAGAACAATAGTAGGGCGATTCCATTGGTAGGTTGCGAGGGAACCATGTGTTCTTGCTAAACCGTGCAAATACGAGATTTGTGTTGTATGAAGAAAATTCCTCTATAGGTTCAATGTACAACTCCTTTATGCGAAAGAAGTCCAATCTTTGCATTCTTAGCCAGAAGACGGTTCCCTCGTAACACATTTTCTAACTTTTCAATGGAATGGCCCAGTATCATATGTTTTGGAAAATTGTAGATGTTCTCTTTCTGAATCACGTAATTCTATTGGTCTAGCTTATCAGCTGCCGGAAATATTCGAAGAGAAATCTAAAAAACAGAGTTCGTAAAAGAGAGGTTTTACTGTATAATGACTTACTAATCAATCGTTCCGCATCCGCCGAATGGTGCTTTGCTGCAACTACTCGAGCCAAAGCAAGTTTCATAATGATAAGATCCTGTGGTACTAGCGCATGTAATTTCTGTAAGTTATTTAATGGATTCGTCAATTCATCTCCAGCAATCAGGTTTGCAGAGCGTCTATATTCACGAAAGAACGTATTCTCATCGCAATAATAAGGTACAATTGTTTCGTAACATAATTTCAGCCTTTCAGGAGATACGGTGTGCATTGTTTCAAGCAGCGGTTGCAACGCCTAATGTAATTCAATGTCGTAATTCAGTCTTGTATTAAATCGTAAAAGCAAGGCATCAATGACAAACTTTCGCTTAGAAATGTCGAAAATAAAAGCTGAATTTTGATTAGATCGTCCGAGGGTCTCTATTAGCTTGTGTTCATAAAAGTATTTCCCGTCACTTTTTACTTCAACGTTCGCTAGAATCAAAAACAAATTCAGTCCATCGAACTTCAAAATAAGTAACATATCGCAGAGGTTTCTGTAAGTTGTTAAGTGCAGCAGCATGCAGAATTCTTCAATTTTAGCGCTCGCTCTCCCGATTTGCGTAAGTGTGATGAAAGACTTGATGCAACTGCTATTATGTCTGCAATCAGTGGGCAGTCTTTGCAGACATCTTTCCAAGCTAGAATAACCGGTTGTTTTCGTGACGTCAACTTTCGAACTTTACTTACGAATCTAGTGTGAAGACCTTGCTCATTACCACTGTTCAAGGATTCACCATCCGTAACCAAAGAAGTAGCCAACTCGAGACATTTCTCCCATGTCCAAATATCGTTCACAACACTCTTCTCGTATTCAAAGTAGCCCAATGATTTTGTGGATTTTTGTACTTGAAAGCCTATAAACATCGTCGAAGTTGTAACATCTTTATTTACGATATGACACAAAACATAAATATTGTGATCTTGAGTGCTATCAATTGAACCATCTACTCGTAAAGACATCGCTAACGAATTCTGCAACATGTTTACAAATTCAGGCTTGTTGCATTTGACGATGCAATCCAAAAATATTTTGTGCTGAGACGGTGTCACATAATTTAAAATAGGAGAGAATGTGGCTTCTCCAGTAGCTTTAAAATGATAAGCTTTTTCAGCAGTCACATGACGGGAAGGCCACGACCAAGCTCTTAAAGTTAATCTTTTTGCGTCATTGAACACTGTAATCATCAACGACCCAATGTAATTGAAAAGACAAAACTCATCATTAAGCGGCGATGAATTTTACCGTCGAATCGAATAAAAAATTCTAACCAAAGTCGAGCAAAATTTGAAATTAATCCTTGAACTTTGTGACTTAAATTCAGCAGCTGTGTTCGCCAGATCGGTAAATTGACTGAAGACGAAAAGACGAAGCATTATGCAGAATTTCAACGTTCATTATCGTCCTGGATGCATCGTCAAGAAGCAGGCATGTTTTCTTAAACAGTCAAAATACATTTAAACAGATAACAAATTCGTCTTGTTTTACCAATTTCTGACAATTATTTCAGATCCCAGAAGAGGAATTAATTTTTCAATTTTTAAGAGAAAGCATCAGAACAAATTCTGATGGATCAGTCTCGTTTCAAATTAACTGCCCGTATCCTGGCTGCAGCCAGAACTATAGCGTAAAGTGGCAGCAATATAAACAAAACGAAAATAAAAGCTAAGTCAAGACCATGTCGATATAAATGCTATTTTGCGACACTTGCTCAGCACATTTCCAAAAGCCATAGGCGAATTAATGAATTGCATGAAGCCGATAGCGAAACAGAGCGCATTATATCCCATTCGCAGTCTGCTGAAATTAGTGAGAATGGTGTTGGTGATCTTGCTGAAGTCGCAGTAATCGAAAATGAAGATGAATTAAATCGTCATGACTGTGAAAGTCTGCTTATATAATCAGCTTTACATACTGTTGCAACTATTGAAAATGAACAACATGCAACTTGTAGGCTTAGTTCAAAATGACATTCTCTGTAACACCATCGTCACGCAAAAGTATTGTTGTATGGAGAATAAAGTCAGTCCACATTTAGACTTCTTTCATTACGTATCTCACATGGCGCAGTCGGCATATATTTCAAAATATGGCAATTGCTAATAAGCCGCTAGTTAAACTAAATGTGGTGAATAAAAAGTCTATCAAGTGTGGTGATAAAAGTGGAATCAAAGCAAAGGAGATTCGAACATCGAATCGACTATTGGAGCTGAGAAATAAAATCAAATTAGTTGATAAAATTAAAGCACGTGAACGTCGAAAGATCAAACAGAAACCAATGGAATACGTGAAAAAAGTGGACGATCCGAGTTTTGATGGCAATGTGGCTGAAAATTGGCGATCATTCAAGAAAGCATACGATGTATTTGAAATGGCAACTGAATGCAACAAAAAGAAGGATGAGGCAAGGATTGCAACCTTTCTTAATGCAGCTGGTATAGAGGCAGTGGAATTATTCGATACTTTGCCATTAACCGACGAACAAAGAAAATCATTCAAAAGCGTTGTCGAAGCATATGAGAACATTTGTATTCCGAAAAAAAAAATAGTTTATGAACGTTTTGTTTTTTACTCAAGGAATCAAAAAGAAAACGAAAGATTCGATAGTTTTTTATCAAATCTAAAAAAACTAGCAAACGAAATGATAAGGGATCGAATCGTAATGGGTATTGCTGACAAAAACCTGCAAGAAAAAATGCTGAAAAATAAATTTCATTGGAAGAGGCAATCGATTTGTGTCGTGCGACGGAAATGACTAGAGGACAATCGAAAAACATGCAACGTGAAGCGGCTATTGAATTGGTGCACGAGGTTCGAAACAAAAAGCAATCGACGTACGAGGGCAGATCGATAAGTACCTGTTTTTGTAAAGAAAAGACAATTTTTCGCAATTTCTCATATTTATTCCTTTCCTCCAGATAGTCCTATTTTAGGTCGATACACTTAGTACAGGGTTATTCCAATTTTTTTCCACCTTCCAGAAAATATAATTTCTGAAACTCTGCAAAATTCTCCTCCGTTTCGATCATGACCTCCTTCGTTGACGTGAATCGCTTTCCGCCGAACCACTTTTTCATGTTAGGAGAATGAAAGAAGTCGCAAGGTGCCAAATCTGGGGAATACTGTGGTTCGAGAAGCTTTTCATATCCCAAATTGACCAAATAAGAGGGGGCTACTGCTAACGAATGCGCCGGTGCGTCGGCTTGGTTGAAGAGCATTGGCGTTTCTCCTTGAATGCAACGTCAAATCGATTCAATAATTCACCGTAGTATTATCCTATTATTGTTTTTACGTTTTACAAGTTGTCAGTTAGGATGATTTCTTGGGAAACCCGAAAAACTGTTTCCATGACGTTTCAATCGGACGAAATGGCCGTTCTTCCTAAAAGACAGATGTATGGCCTCGTTCGAATTCATAAAACCAATATTTGATGATTGTGATAGAATGTGCAAGGTCCTTATAAACAGCCACGCACCGATCTTTGATTTCCTCAAACTTTTTCCCGTCCAAATACATGAATCAAATCACTGATCGGTACTGTTCTCTTTCAATTTTTTTTACAATACTCAAACTTGCTTACCCTCAAATATTGAAAACAAATAATCCGCTTGATGAATTTGTTTGAAATTTTTACTGACGTCGTTTAAAGGATGGTATTAAGACATGCTATAAAGATTTCTTTATCTAGGGTGAATACGATTGGCAAAAACGGGTACTTATCGATCTGCCCTCGTATTCAAAGGGTAACGAAGCAACAATGAAGAACAATAAATTTTCGGAGATACGTTAATCGTTGCAGCCGGTGTAATACGACACATGGTTATACCAAATGTTCCCAGCATATGGGAAATTATGCAACAATTGCAAAAAGCCAAATCATTTCGCAGTTGCCTGTAGAATGAAAAGAATAAAATCAATTGAAACTAATAAGAGTAATAATGGTGGCAATGGTGAAGTTTCTATACATTCTATAAAAATTGTTAAAATTAATAACGTAGCTAATTTTCAACTCAAATCTAGAAAACGAAGAGGATGAAATGAGTCTATTCGATTGAATGAAACGGTCATTGACATCAAATTCGATACTGGACCGGAGGTAAATATAATTCCGTTATTATTGTTGAAGAGGATTGACAAATCCGCAGTCATTCATCGAACCGATGATGTACTTGACGCGTACAGTGGCCAAAGGATAATACCTGTAGATAAGAGTTATGTGGTGTGTACACATAAAAGTAAAGTAACCATGAAAGAATTTATTGTGATAAAGGAAAATTTTGTACCGATTTTGGGTTTGCCAACGATTGATAAGTGGGGTCTGATTAAAAGGTCCGATTCTCTGTCTGTAAATGAAGTAAAACGAGCTGATAGCCAAGCGGATGATCTATTGAGACGTAAGATAATATGTGACCATCATGAGGTGTTCAATGGTATCGGTAAATCATCAAAACAGTATCGAATTGCTCTAAAGCCTGGTGCAACGCCGGTGGCCAGAGCGGCACGTCGCGTTCCGTCTACCTTGTATTCGAAGCTGAAATCGAAATTAGATAAGATGGTTGAGCAAGATATTATCTCGAAAGTAGACGAGCCGAGAGAATGGGTACATGATTTGGTTAATTCTCAGAAACCTAATGGGGATTTGAGAATTTGTCTTGACCCCAAAGAGTTAAACAAGTGTGTGGTAAAAGAATAGTTTTTAGTTCCAACTCTAGATGAGGTCTCAGAGAAATTGTTGGGATCAAGTGTTTATTCGGTTTTAGATCTTAGAGAAGGTTTCTGGCAGCTTCAAATTGACGATGAATCGCAGAAGCTCTGCACCTTTAGCACGCCATTTGGGAACTATCAGTTCAAAAGGTTACCGTACGGGATTTGTATCGCCACTGAGCTATTCCAGAAGTTTGTGTGTGAGAATTTCGGTGACATTATGTGTGTCATAGCTGTAGTTGATGATTTGCTCATTTATGCGAAATCAGTTGAAGAACATGATAAGACTTTGTTGGCGGTCATTGAAAGAGCGAAGAGATTAAATATAAAATTTAATCCAGACAAGTTCCAGTTTCGTTTAAAAAAGGTCAAGTATTTGGGTCATATATTCTCTAAGGATGGTATGCAGATAGATGATAATCGATTTAAAGCTATTCGGGAGCTTAAGGATCCCCATGATAGAAAATCGCTCCAGAGTTTTCTAGGAACCATAAACTACCTTCGACAATTCACTCCCAAATTATCCCAATTGATCGAACCATTGCGTGATTTATTGAAAAAAGGAACGGTGTTTAGGTGGACAGAGGTGAGTGCGATAAAAGCTAAGATCTCTAGTTCGATTGTTCTTAAGTCATTTGATCCGAAGAAGAAAACAGTGATACAAACGGATGTATCCCAGCATGGGTTGGGGTCATGCTTGATGCAAGAGGGTATGCCGATAGCATATGCGTCCCGCAGTTTATCAAAAACTGAAAAAAGGTATGCTCAAATAGTGAAGGAGTTTTTGGCGATAATATTTGCATGCAAGAAGTTCCGCTACTTCATTTATGGCAGAACTGTGGAAGTCAATAGTGACCACAAGCCTCTAGTGTCAATAATGCAGAAAGATATTCACAAAATCCCATCAGCTAAGATGCAGAGGATGCATTTGAAATTACTTAGTTATGATTTGACGGTGGAATATACTCCGGGCAGGTACATGTATAGAGCTGACTACTTAAGCAGGAATCATAGGGAAACAGGTAATCTGGAAGAAGACCAATTATTTACAAAAGCTGTTATGTCTCTATGTATTGGTAGTAAGAAGGAGGAATTGATCAAAAATGCTACAAATAACGATGAGGTCTTGTTAAAAATACTGGACTATTGCTTAGTGGGTTGGCCTAGCGATAAGACGAAGGTTCCTGTGGAAGTCCGTCACTATTTTAAGATGAGGAATGACCTGTGCGTGGAGAACGGGATTTTGTTCTTCGAGGATAGTATATTTATTCCAGCGTTGATGAGGTCAGTTGTCGTAAAGTTGCTTCACGAGTCGCATTTTGGAATAAACAAGTCGTGCAAGCGAGCTAGGAAATAATTCTATTGGCCGTCAATGAATGACGACGTTGAGAAGGAAGTTCGTGATTGTGTGCGAAATCGATGACAAAAGAACCATTAATGCCTCATGAAATTCCGGAAATTCCATTCAATAAGGTTGGGTGTGATATTTTTGAATACTTGAGTAAAGCTTTCCTCATTGTCGTAGATTACCATAGTAAGTGGATTGAATTTAAACAAATAAAAAATAAGGGGTCTAAAGAAGTCATTATAGCGTGGGCGGAAATTTTCTCTAGTTTAGGCATCCCAAAAATAATAATAGCGGACAATGTTCCATCCAACTCTCAAGAATGTAAACAGTTTGCTGATGACTGGGATATTGACATTGTAACTAGCTCACCAAGATATCTTAGATCCAATGGACTCGCAGAGAGAGCAGTGCAGATAGTCAAAAATATGATGAAGAGGTCTTCTAGAACGAGTGAGGAGCTCTTCATAGCTTTGCTTGAATACAGAAATACTCCAACTAAAGATCTATCAGTGTCCCCATCGCAATTAATGTTTTACCGACGACTAAGAACAAAGTTGACATTAAGTGAGAAGCTTCTTAAACCAAAAATTATTGAAGGCATTCATGATCAATTAGTTCAAAAGTCTATGGGGTGTAAACGTTTCTATGATAGGAATGCGAAAGAAAGAGAAGGCTTTGAGTTGGGCCAGAAAATTTTTATGCAAAATCACACCACAAAACATTGGGAACCTGCAGTTATTGTGCGTAAATGTTCCACGCCACGTTCGTACATCATTAGGAGTGAAGATGGCTGCATTTACAGAAGGAATTCTAACTCCTTGAGATGTGATAAGTGTTACGGATGGCAGCTGTGTGGCTGCTAATTACCGGCTTAAGAGTCAAGACGTCAACCGAAGTTCATGAAGTTAGTTTTTGTTGTTGCTAATGTCAAGTGAACGTCCGGAACATGTTTAGTTGCAACAAGGCAGAGGACAAAGCGGGAACAATTTATGATAAGAAATTTAAAATTAATTTAATTCCGTGTCATCGTAAAGTTTTATTTGAATACAAAATTATTATTTGTTCGTGAAATTAACGTACGGTTGTTTATCAACGTTGAATTTATTTGAGATTTTATATTCTGAACTTGTAAGATATAGAAAACCGCGTTTTTTCTTGTTATGTTCTAATTGGAAAAATGTTTTATTTTTCTAGTTTTAAGTAAATGAAAGAATCGAATTGCATCAAACCGGAGAATAATTCGAATTTCGTTTTGAGATCAAGTAAGATTTTATTTTAAAGTTCTGAACTTTATTTTTATTTTTATTTTTATTTTTATATATTTGAGGTTACCTTCGATTGATTCCTAACCTAATTTTTTTTGTTAAAGATCCTTTCCGATCGAATGAAATGTATTCTGAAAGATTAACGTTAAGTTGTTAGACGGTGAACACTGGATGTAAGTCTATTTTTTGTTAGTCTGAGTTTTTTCATTTCATATGAATGATTGTCGATCTTTTTTGTATAGAAATTTGAAGCGCAACGCTATTCTACGATACTTTATTACTACTCAAGAAAATAAATGAACTTTAATCGAGAAGAATTGAGTTCTTATTCCGTGGATGGTTTATGCTTTCAAAATCTGGTCACCAGCCGTCTATATTCCAAAAGGAATTAAAAAATTAAGTTTGGTTCGCAACATACTTCAAATTTATCCATTGATGGTGAACGCGAAGACAAAATAAGCCGAAATCATCATTGGAAAAAACAAGAAGAAATCAGCCAAAACTCAAAGCAAATACAAGTGCGAATTGTGTGATAATCGGGACAAAAACAAACCGATAGTCGCATGTGATAAGTGTGACAAATGGCATCATTTTTCGTGTGTAAATTTAGTATCTGTCAGTGAAAAAGATACCTGGATATGTGAAAAGTGCAAAGTTAAATCACCAATCGTCGACTTAGTCACACAATCAACTGCGAAAAAAGTGCTACAAGCACCGGAAGTGTCAGTTCAGTCAACAATGAAATCAAATAGACCGACTTTCAGCTGTGATTTTTGTCGTCATCCCGACAGTGATAACATGATCGGTTGCAATGAATGTCAAAAGATTTATCATTTGGTGTGCGTGGAGATGTATTTGAATGATTTGGATCCGTTTCTATGTGCAAAATGTTATACCACCAGACAAAGAAACGCCTCAAGATCCATGCACACACCATTCAGAACAATTTCGTCAGGGATCAATGAGGAATTGTATCGATCAAACGAACTCATCGATCGTCTACAAGATTTTTCAATGACCAGTCATCATTCACATCGAACCTCTACCGGCGCCAGATTGCAATTGGATTATCTGGAAGAACAGCGAAAGTTTCACGAAAAGTGGGACAGAGAAAAAGAATTACGTGAGCAACGATATTTGCAGCAGAAATATGAAATTCTTAAAGACGAAAACGATTCAAGAATGTCTGCATCTGGAGCTGGAAGTTTTAGTTTACGAAGCCGATTGACTGAGGATTGGGTTAATCGTCATCTAAACCGTGAAACACAAGTGAATCGCAAATCGGCATCGGAGAAAATTCGAGGTGACTGCGAACTGGATATGAGGGATTTTGAACGTCGGCTGAACGCATTGAAAATGGTGAACGATTCTCCGATCAAGCAAGTACGAATCGATGACGTGAACGAATTTTTTCCGAGTCAGCAACCATCTTCGAAAGGTACAGATGTTCCGTTGCAATTGGGAAATCAAGGAAGCGACAACGTCACTGATAAAATTATTAAGACCAATGCAGTGAGTCAACCAGACCAAACTTTGAGCAAAGCTCAGATTGCATCGAGACATGTGGTGAAGTCAACATTACAACATTTCTATGGAGATCCTTTGGAGTGGACATCCTGGTTCACTAGCTACGAAAATAGTACAAAATTGTGTGGTTATTCGGATGGAGAAAATTTACTTCGGCTCAAGGAATGTCTGAAAGGAAGAGCGAAAGAAGCAGTCAAACATCGATTGTTATCACCTACCGAGGTTCCGAACATAATAAGCACGCTTCGCATGTTATTTGGACGACCGGAGCTTATTTTAAATGTTTTGCTGAAAAGTATAAAAGAAATTCCATCCCCGAAGGCTGACAAATTGGAAACTCTCGTGGATTACGCCATGGAAGTGAATAGTATCAGTGCCACCATAGAATCAGCGAAACTTCATTACCATTTATCAAATCCAACGCTAATACAAGAATTAGTGGACAAGATGCCGACTCATACGAAAATTGATTGGGCAAAGTATAAATCCACTCAATCACACATTACGTTGAAGAACTTGGCTGAATGGTTGTATAATCTCGCTGAGATTGTTTGCACAGTGACAGTTCCTAGTACGTCGAGGCCAGATGAAAGGGCTGAGAAAAAGTCGAAAAAAGGAACAGAACGGGTGAATATACATCAAGTCGAACAAGTCGAGAAGAAAAGTGCGAAAACATCAACGTCACAAAGTGACAACACATCTAATGAAAACGTTCGTCAGTGCAAAATTTGTAAAAAGAAATGTCCTGAGCTATCGGAGTGTTCCACTTTCAAGTCGTTCAACCTTAAACAAAAGTGGGACGCAGTCAATAACAATAAACTGTGTCGAAAGTGTTTACGGAGTCACAATGGTTACTGTCGATTGACGAAGGAATGTGGAGTCGACGGATGTGTGTTCAAGCATCATCCCACACTTCACAACGATCAGAAGCAGCAAAAGACCAATTCGAATCCAAAACAAAATTCAAATGCGACTAATGCATCTGTAGTGTCGAATAATTTCCATGGAACTTCGATGCCGAATATTTTGTTCCGAATTGTACCTGTGACGTTATATAATAACAACAAAGCAATCAAAACACTTGCCTATATCGACGAAGGTTCCAGTGGTACGCTATTGGAAGAAGAATTAGCAAGTGAATTGAACATAATTGGTAATCCGGAACGATTATGCCTTCTATGGACCAACAACGTTCATCGAATCGAAGAAAATTCAAGCCGAATGAATCTTGTGATTTCTGGTCAAGACGATTTCAACGTTCGCTATAAAATGAAAGGCGTTCGATCAGTGAAATTTTTGGGGCTTCCGGCGCAAACCATCAATCAAAGTGAATTAGTGAAGAGATTCTGCTACTTAGAAGGAATCCCGCTAATTAATTACGAAAATGAAAAACCAAGAATTCTCATCGGACTTCCACATGCAAATCTGTGTACACAATTGATTACGATAGAAGGGAATGAACATCAGCCGATCGCTTCAAAATCAAGAATTGGATGGTCATTGCATGGTCCAACCAGGGAACAACAATTTCATTACGTCCAGAGTGTAAATGAGCATAGTTTCTCTATATGCGAGCAAAGTCGGGACGAAACTGACGAAGAATTGCATCGACTTGTCAAAGAACATTTCACTTTGGAAAATTTTGGAGTCAACATCAATGAGGACTTCAATTTGAACTCAAAAGAA
>CM055403.1:137057290-137082788 GCA_029228625.1 Pseudolycoriella hygida | reverse complement strand
ATAACGTGGCGGGAAAGCTGACAACTCTAAATACCACTTTGGCCAATGACTTTGACACCAAGAGCACCTACTTGTTGTGACTTTGCTACTTAATATCTACTTTAAAAATATTTTTTTTGAGAGCCACTTACTTTTAATAAAAATTAACACAAACCTTAGGACTAAAATAACTTAGCTCTAAAAACACTAACGGGTATCTAATGTTTTTTGCTTTGTTAAGCAACGCTGGATGTACGTTAGGTACAACCCCTGCATCTGGAATTGTCACCTTATCCATTAAATGCAAAAACTCTTCGTCTTTTCGGATCGCGAACATAATATTACGCGGTGTAATTCGAGCGTGTTTATCTCGTATAGCTTCATTTCCAGCAAGTTCTAACAACTCGGTCACGAGGTATTCGAGCACCGTGGCTGCATACACATAACCAATAACTCCAATTCGCTTACTGTAACGACCATTGCGCATATTCCTTCGAACGCGTGCTACTGAGAATGTAATTTCAGCACGTCTTGTCGCAGATGAATTTTCAAAATGTTTGACACTTTTAACTCCATATCCATTATCTTGAACTACAGAAATATCTTACGAACAAACAATTAACAAAATTTCTTCAAACTAATTGAAGTCTTATTCTTCACGAAGATAAAAACGAAGAGGACAAGTCGAGAAGATTCGTAATGAAGCATATCTTGGTGCATTATTTGGCTTTATTTTTGGTCCCTTTGGAGCCATCATTGCGTATGCTATTGCCGCTGGAATTGTTGAAGGCAAACTTATTCCCGAATTGCAGGCAAAGATGCAGGTAGTAAAAGGTTTCTTCGAAAAGTTGCAGGGTACCATCGAAGAGACGAATGTCAACCTCACTTCAACGAAAGGCAAACTGAAGGATGAAGTTAAAAGTATCGGTGTCCTTAAAGTTCAAACCGAAGAAACGAAGCAACTCATTCCTTTAGATTATTTGGATGAACTCCGTGATATAATACAATTTTGATAAAGCGACATCCCGATTACAAAAATCTAATGACTCTATTGAGGCTTGGATCAACAAATGGCGCATAAAACTCAATGACCAGAAATCAATACACGTGAATTTCACAAATAAAAATATCTCCAATCTTAAAAGACTCACAATGAATGGAAATGAGATACCCTATCACAACTCGGCCAAATATCTTGGCATGAACATCGACGCGAAAGCTAAATGGGTAGAACATGTCAAAATAAAACTCACAGAACTTGAGCTTCCAAAACAAATCACTAAGAAACATTGCGTACGTTCCCTGGTACGTACGGAATGATGACCTTGGAGTGCCCATGGTCAAAGACGTCATCAAACAGAGCGCCACACAACAAGGCTTCCAACAACAGACAAAATGCGATAGAAATCAATTGATTCTTTATTAATAATTTGAATATTTTGAAAAGGGAAAAAGCATCAACATAGAAGCTGTTTATGGTTTGAAGGACGACATCGCTGACGAAGAAGAAAGTACTGTTTCATCAAGACAAAGCACTCCCAATTAACCGAATTCTCCCGCGGAAATTCGTTCGGACAAAGAGCAACGAAGGCTTCAAAAGCTTCTTTTGTTCAATGTCCGAACGACTTTCCGCGGAAGAATTGGGACTGCGTCACAAATCAACGAAAATTATGGTAAAATTGTATGAATTGGGCTTTTCGATTGGCTTTCGCATTCACGGTATTTTCTGACTACTTTTGCCTTCTTTTAAACACTAAGAAAATGGTCGCGGAAGGGAAATTTAGCGCAAAGGGGTGGATAAACGTGAATTCAAGCAATAGAAAAAATGTCCGTTCGGGCGTCTGTCTGTCAACACGATAACTCGAGTAAAACTCAACCGATTTTCAAATTTTTTTTTTTTCATGAAAGCTAATCGAAACATCTTTTATGGTATTGAATCTGGGTATTGTCGGCCCAAGGGCCTCCGAGCTAGGGCCGTTTAAATGGTTTTTGTACATAGCTCGAGTAAATCTTTTCTGATTTTCATAAACTTTTTATTGTTTGAAAGGTTTGAAAGGAAATGCCTAACAATTTGTGGAAGAAACATTTTTGATTTTGTGCTTTCGGAAGAGTTTTTTTTTTACACCGTTGCTTCGGACGGGTTTTTCAATATTGCCCTTCCGTCAATACAATTTAATGTCGACGTAATTTCATAAAGCAATATTTCTTTAGATTTAGTTCGAGTCTTTTCCAAACATCTGTCCTCTTTGCCACATCTACTCTGATGCGTACGGGTCCCTTCAGAGATGACAGCCGAGCAGTTTTTTTTAAGTCGGTTAAAGCCTCGGCTTGGGGTGAAAATGACGTTGTAGAGCTTTAGTGTCTTCAGCAAAACATTAGATATTAATTGGAGGAATCATATTTTGAAGCTGTCAGCGATTGGCTGCATACAAAATTAAAAGTTACAGCTCGGCTAAGGACACATTTTAACAAAAATGCGAAAAAAACGACTTTAGCCGAGCTGTAACTTCTTATTTTGTATGCAGCCGATCGCTGACACCTTCAAAACGTAATTCCTCTAATTAATATCTAATGGTTTGCTGAAGACACTAAAGCTCTACAACGTCATCTTCACCCCAAGCCGAGGCTTTAGCCGACTTAAAAAAAGAGCTCGGCTGTCATCTCTGGGTCCCTTGCATATGTTTTTATTTTTTTCGTTTTTTTTAAGTTTTCCTTTTATTATTTTTTAGCTTTCTTTACTTCTTACTTTAAAGTCGTACTTATTACACATCATTTTATCGTAAGAACAAATAGATCGAGGCGGGAAGTAGGGATAGGGGAAATTTATTATTAACATCTAGACGAATTGGAAAAAGTGTCAGTTCATCCGTCCGTTTCCAGTTTTTATTAAAAAGGCTGCACCGATCCGCTTAAACTTTTTTCCTTGAAAAGCACATGCATCCCATAATTCAAGTTCAAAGATGAACAAAATCTATCAAGCAGTTTGGGAAATATGGTCGAAAAAGTGTCCGAAATCGTAGATTTTCGAGAGTGTTCTGTAAAAATTTTTCGCAAATAATATCTCGATAAGTATACTTGATAAGTATGAAATACAGAGATTTGGTTCAGTTACAGTTGTGAAGTAAGGATGATAATGTCACAAAATTGCGAAATTACAATTTTAGTCCAAATAACTGCAGATGTCGCTGCCAAGCTCATATTTTTTTTAAGCATTTTTGTGGCTTGTAACAAGTAAAAATCTTCTGGCCGTAATCAAATAAATCTAAAACTATTAGCAATACGAATCCAGTTACATTTTCTTTACGCAATCCAAGTGCAAAAGTTTCTGAATTCAAATTGAATTTATATAAATAAAAAGACTAAACTAACCTTGCTCAATTTTTCACCTTCATGATGTGGTAATAGCGATCGTAAACTCTGAAAACCGGCATTTATGCTTTGCATTCGGCGGCGTTCGTTACTGTTTGCGATTTCGCGACGCATTCGTTTTTCATTTTCCATATTTAACATTCCTCCGCCTTCTTCATTCAATCTGAAAATAAGGAAATTTAAACATTTTACTCATTTTCAGCACGAAAGGATTTCCACATTCAATTGCAATAATGGCTGAAAAAATAAACTTAATTTATTTAAGAGATATTGTCGCTCATTCATTGTTTTAATGTTATGAAGCGCTTACTATTTTACATAGAGCTACAACACTCCTCCAAACTTTTAGAATAATTCAACCGCTTCCATTGCGAATTTATTAATTATGGGAAAAAGGAAGTTGAGCTCATCGTTTGTTTCAGCATTCAACAATTCGTCAGACACTAACTAATTAAGTAAAATAAAAATTGCGTCAACAGCGATGACAAACAATTGTTAAATCTGAGTTAGAAAGTTATCATTCGGGAGATTTGTGTTGGCTTTCTATAAGTAATATTGATGGAAACAGACCACTTCATGTCAACATAACAGCCTCCACTTCACATCATAACTAGATTTAGTTAATTTATAAACAGACATAATATAAAACAGTCATATGATTGAAACGGTCTCGAAATCTGATTACATTCTTCAACATACCCAGATTTTATGTATAAAGATGCAGAGACTCAGCATTATGCGTATAAATACGGTCTTTATGTTGGTATTCGTACGAATACCCTATTTCTGAAGCTGTTGAAATTGAATATTGTATCGGATGATAAAATGGTTTATTTATGGATATATGAAGGGTACATACATGCTGTTGTGCACGTGTAAAGTGTTCAAACTTTTTTTTTCAGTCAAGCAGAAATAAGCCATTTCAATAGGAAATGCACACTACACATGGACTTTTAACTCTTAGAAGGTTATTGACATTGAAATTGAAATTATTTGTTCAATTGAATCTTTTAAAAATCAGAGTGTTTCTTTCCAGCGTTTGACTAATGTGTGTATACGAATAATAATTTTCTAATTTTGAAACAATCTTGTTTTTTATGTGACGTTAATTCGATTGTTGCTCTGAAGATGTCACTACTTTGTATGGGCAATGGAAATAATCGAAAGAATAAATCCCAGATAACACAACCATATTAAATGTACATTTTTATGCACTTGCACTTTATATGCACACAAAGACCCAAATAAATGCCATTCCGTGTGGTTTTTGAATTTTGTTAGTTCGTTTTGCTGATTTTTTTTCTCCCGCACGAAATACAAAGGTCCTATACGTTTACTACAAGACATTGTATTGTAACATGGATCGAGGCGGGAGTGAGAAGGATGTTTTTAATATCGTCTAGAGATGACGAATCAGCGAAAAAAAAATGTCCATCTGTCCGTCCCATCGTTTTTTTTTTTTTTTTGTAAACGGCTGCACCGATCCCTGACGTGTACATCCCATGATTCAAGTTCAAAGATGAGCAAAATCGGTCAAGTGGTTCCGGAGGAAAAGTATCAAAAACATGGTTTTTCAAGGTCGGTGAAACCCTTTCACATCTCAGTAAGTAAAGCAGGGAATTGTTCATTTTGGTGTCAAATAAAAGCATTTGGGCCATTCCAAGAAAACGTCGTTCCCACGCTCGAAATGCTCAGTTGTTACAAAATGATATTTGTGTAAAAGCGTGTATCATAAAGATTGATCCTTCAGGTTGAGGTTAGTTACTTTCCTATGAATATCATTTTGTAACTACTGATGAATTCCGTGGAATTGCCCATTTGATCTCACAAAGCAGGGACATTTTTTTTGTGGAAATCGGATTAGTGATCTGGGCAATGGCCATATGCGAAAGCAGATGGTTTTTCGTCTATATTTGCTCCTATGCAATATGGAGATTTACTGTCGAAAGCAAAGTTGTAGAGAATAAAATTTTAGAGAACACGTGTTTCAGAGCTTTAGGGAACAATGGTACAATCCTGGGATATGACCACTTCTAGAATTGGGAGGGATGACCCATATGTCTAGAACTATGAGAGTTAGAAAGTTGCTTCCAAAGGCAAAGTTGCAGAGAATAAAATTCTAGAGAGCTCGTGTTTGAGGGTTTTAAGAAAAAATTACCTAATCCCGGGATTTAGTCACTTCTTGAATTGGGAGGGATGACTGATATCTCTGGAACTATGTCAGTAAGAGAGTTGTTTCCAATAGAAAAGTCGTAGAGAGTTAAATTTTAGAGAATACGTGTTTCAGGGTTTTGGGGAAAAATTGCCCAATCCTGGGATATGACCACTTCTAGGATTGGGAGGAATGACCCATATCTCTAGAACTATGCGAGTTAGAAAGCTGCTTCCAAAATCACAGTTGTAGAGAATAAAATTTTAGAGAATACGTGTTTCAGGGTTTTGGGGAAAATTTACCCAATCCTGAGATATGACCATTTCTAGAATTGGGAGGAGTTACTCATATCTCTAGAACTATGGCAGATAGAAAGTTACTTCCAAAAGCAAAGTTATAGTCTGTAAAATTTTAGAGAACACGTGTTTCAGGGTTTTAGAGAAAATGACCTAACGAGATAAATCCACTTCTACAATTGCCGTACTCAGTGAGGGCTTTCGACATTACCTTGGGTTCTTTCTGTGGGTCGTTCGAATTTTGATAGTTTTAAAAATTTTGCAACAATTTGCAATTCTGATTAGTTCGCACCTACTTGCAAAATCTGTTCGGTTTGCCACATCTATTCTGATACGCACCGGCCTTTGGTTATATTTTCGTTTTTATTTTCCTTCGTTAAAAACAATTTCAAATAAATATAATCGAGGCTGTTTAAAGATTACAGACTGTGGAATATTCTCAGGACCACATTTTCTAAATTCATACAAAATTCATATTGGCTATTTAACTGGACAAGTTAAGCCTACTGGACTAGTTGCTTTAAGTTGCCTTTTGTAGACGCTGTCAAATAAATCAAACCAAAACAAAAGCAATTATTCGAAAAGTGCTGGCCGCTATTTTATTCTTTTTTGTTCAATTTCAAATTTAAGTTACTTGTAATAACAAACGCACGAAAGCGGCTGGATCAAAACAATTGCATGCAAAAAGATTGTGACTGGATGGATTCTTAATACATTTTTTAAATTTTCCCCTAATTTTCCAATTTTGTTTATAATTTTAGGTTAAACATTCGTGACTTTGTAGTTTGGCAACCATAAGTCATGATTAGCATACGTGTGTTCAGAGATGAGGTTCATTGGTCTGGAAGCTCTTGCAAAAGCAAGAGAATTTTCGGAAAACGATCTATTACCGGAGCTTTCGGGGGTCTATTATTCTCAAAAAAAGAAAAAACCAGATTGAGTACATGAAAGTTTTTTTTAAGTAAATAAATATTTAGCGTTAAAACTTTGGATGTTTTTAAACATAAAGAAATTTTAATAACAAATCCATCGTCAGAATATCTGCACGGTTTAATGCCTTGAACCAACCTCGTTGTCGATCGAAAAACGTAGTAAGTGCCTTCAAACTACTATTTCTTATCATTGATCATTGGAAAAGAATAACAACGTCGTCGTCCAGATCCCCGAGACGTACCTTCAATGACAGCACAATTTGTGGGCATTGTGAAATCAAAATTAAAAAAACACAAATTTACACGATACACAATGCGCAGACGGTGCATGCCGTCATGTTACCTTATTAATTTATTGTAATTTCAACTAATTATTAGAAAAAAAGGATCGCACAACAATATTTCCGCACGCATTATTTGCTTTTGTTTACAAATTTGACAGTGCCCAAAAATGTCAAGCTCAACTGGTCCGTTTTCAAAACATACCACGTGTATCGTTCAAGATGACTTTCAGGAAGTTGAAAATTACGTATAAACTGAATGGTAAGACCAGAATTTCATAAACTGAACTGTGGGTTCTCTCTCTAATCAGAAGCTGATTAGTCAACTCGGATCTCACGACTCTCAAATATAACTCTAAGTCACGTCGACTTGCAAAAACAGCTAGTCTAGTCGACTAGTTTCCGCTAATCATTTTTGTTTCAGATGGACCATTGGCTGCACGAGACGTTGGTGCTTGATGGAACGTCGGGCTATTTTCTATTTCAGCTTTTATTTTCGTCTAATAATTAATTCCTGTTTTAAGTATGATATCTTCAACTTAGAATTGTATAATTGTTAATAATATCGGCAGCTCACTTCCAGTTCTGCTCGTAATTTATGTTTTTTGTCATACTTATTTGTATTTAAGTCAGGGGGCTACTACGAAAGATAAAATGTCGTCCTCAGAATATTCCACAGACTGTAAGTCTGTTGTGATCAAAAATCGAAGGGAAAAGTCTAAAATTTTATAATATATTTCATAAAAAAATTATTTAAGGCGAGAGAAAAATCTATTGATTTGAAAAATTAAAATATAGGTAAAAATTAAAATACAAAAATGTAATTTTGACAGTTGGAATAGACCAACTTTTGATTCCAACGTAATGCACCCATTTGTCGTGGTTACGTTGAGGAGTGAAGGAGTCCGACACATGGTAAGTAAAATAAGTAAAATTCCATTTATTTTTTGTGCTTTCACCACGGTATATTTGTATCAACACAATTATGATTTCAATAAACACTATATGTTTGTTACTTATATAAAACGGAATACCTAATTTGAAAAGTTTAGTAGAGGAGGAAGTTTTTTGGCACAATAATGTAAAGAAAAGAGCAAAATCCATCAACAAAACTGTTTAATTTTTTACGAGTGATTGGTTTTCGATGTAGTTGCCTGTTAACCATCAAGTAATAAGTACTCAACGAAAATCATTTATTACAATAGAAAATTCAATTAGAGCATATCTAGAAGGTCCATCGGCAGAGAAAAATAATTTAATACAAAAATATTACAATTTTTCTTTTGCGGTGTTTCATTTCCTGTCATTTTTTTTTCTTGGTTCAAACATCATTATTGACAGCCAACATTATTATACATTTATTTCTGTCTGCAACATTCACGTGCGTGACATCAAAAAAATCTTTGTTTAGGAAAATTATTATCTCAAAGAATTCACAACGTTATACATACTCAAGGTTAAGAAAAATGAGTCTTTTTTAATTAATTTACGTAAATATTGTGACGAGATGTTACAGCAACCGTCAGAATTAATATTTTTCGTAAGGAAAAATGAATCGATAAAATTGTATTCGTTACTACGTAAAAACATCTGATTACGGCCAATATATACGTGAATTAATAATATGTGTATACAACAGTGAGGTAAACAACACAAATTTGTGATATTATAAAAAATAATTATTTATTTATTTATAGAAACACATTTAACCTTTGGCGTACAAAGTGTTTTATAGCGAACTAATTAGTTACTGATAAGTTTTGTAGATAGTGTTAGTGTAGGTGAAAATAAATAAAATTGATATTTTGTAAACAATATTTCTACAATTTCTGCACTTTTACACAGCACATGCGACTAATTACGACATTTCATGAAATCCTGAAACGATTTATTTCCGTGCAGACAGTTCCTACCGTTCCGACACGCTACATTTAGGGACTTAGCAGTTTAGTTTTTCTCACATTTCGCATCCCACAAATCTATTGTTGATTGTGAATCATTTTAATTTGTGGAATTTTTGTGGATTCATTCCGTTACGTAAAATGGATTTATGAAGAGCGCAATAAATTCCAGATGAATCAGATGTTTGATGAATGAGACATAGTACGATGGATACGTTTGACATTTTCTGAGAATATTTGTATTCACTCAATAGGTAATGTTTCAATGTTTAGTTCAAAGATTTAGCACTGTCATTTTGTATGAAAGAAATGGCGTATCCCATGACCTGCATTACCATTTTTGTATGGAAGTCACATAACCACCCAACGCCAGTGCGGACGTTGATTACACACCAAGACCTATGCTGCCGTGCAAATCATAAAAACCTTGCGATGAAAGAGAGAAAAGATTTTGTATGGATTTTTTCATACGAAATTTTTTCTCTCTTTCATCTCAAGGTTTTTATGATTTACCCGGCAGTGGTGTTGCCACTATTTGTGTAAGTTATAACTACTGTGAAGTTAGCCCGTGAGAGAATATGGTGGTCAGAGAGTCAGTACGTGAAAAGTGAACAAAATCTATTTGAATACATTTTTCACGGGCGGAAACTTTCTCAGCCTGCTGTCTGGGGAGGAAAGCTTGGACCCATTGGTGACTTCTACCAGAGATAGTCCTGGCCATAGACTTTCTAAAGATTATAGTCACTACCAAGTGCAGGCCTCACATCTGTCATTCCCAGAGCAAAATTTATTTGAATACATTTTTCACGGCGGGAACTTTCTCGGGCTGCCGTCTGGAAAGGAAGGATTGGCCTCATTGGTGACTTCTACTAGAGATAGTCCTGGCTATAAGCCTTCTAATGAATATACTCACTACTGGGTCCACTCGGGGATGTGCAAAATCTCCCCGTGTATCATTGTCCATGAGACGATAATAGTGTATCACTAGATGATATTATTGTCTCATGGACGGTATTATTGTATCAGTAGACGATAATATTGTCTCATGGACGATATTATTGTATCACTAGACGACATTATTGTATCATGGACAATAATATAATACAAAATGTAACGAGGAGGCATTCAGGGAATTCATCCTTTTACAAAATGTAACGAGGAAGCGTTGTGTTCGTTCCTAGGGAATTCATCCTTCAACGAAATATGATGAGAAGGTGTTTTGTTCGTTCATATAGTAATTCATCCTTCTACGAAATGTGATGAGAATGTGTTTTGTTCGTTCCCATGGAATTCATCCCTTTTCGAAATGCCATAAATGGTAAAGGTGCCATCTTCATGTACCACATTTCTATCGGTATTTTATTTGTATCAGTGGACGATATTATTGCATCGGTAGACGATATTATTGCTTCATGGACGATATTATTGTATCACTAGACGATATTATTGTATCAGTAGACGATATTATTGTCTCATGGACGATATTATTGTATCAGTAGACGATATTGTCTCATGGACGATATTATTGTACCAGTAGACGATATTATTGTCTCATGGACGATAATATTGTATCAGTAGACAATATTATCGTGTTGGACGATAATACACTAGGGGATTTTGCCCCCCGCCGGTCCAGACCTCAGATCTCGCATCCCTTGAATTACCTTTTTTCAGACATATTTCAATGGAGGGAACATTGTCAAATGTGTTAGCTCGCATAGATGCTTCCGGAAGTACAGTAAAAAATAAAATTGAAAGCGTAAGTTATCAACATTTTATTAAAAACAAAAATTTGGAACCGAACCGGGGAACCCTCACACGCAAAGCGCCGATAAACCCGTGACGCTAAAGGGGAGCTTCGGAATGGACATTAAATGACACAATATAAAGATTTGGCTGAGCCGTTCACTTTTCACGAACTGACTCTCTGACCACCAAATTCTCTCACGGGCGGATCCTCTCACGCTTTACACAGGTAAAGCGCCGAATTCTCTTCTATTGTGCTGCTAGCGCCACCTGCCGGATACATATTGAAGTTGATACTGTGGTTTCCATTCATCCCCACCTTTTAATTAGCCCCTTACACTATTTTCTTGACATTTTATAAAGCTTCGGGACATATAAAATTTTGAACTTTGAACCGCTGTAACTTCCAAACGGAGCTCGAGCGCGATCTATCGGTTGCATATTTGTGATCTGGGGGAGGTCCCCTATCATTCCCTTCTACCTTCCCCAGCCCCTCAAATAGATAGGTCCCCTAAACTGAAATTTTACCCAACGAATTCAATTTAGTTCATCGTCTAAAGATTCCCGCTTCAAATCCCATAAATATCAGAAAACGTTTCACAATGTAGAGCGGATGGAAAACATTTTTTTTTCTCGTAAACACATGAGAGACACATAAAAAAGTGTGTACATTTCGTGGTTTTGGACACACGTTTTATTAGGCAAACACCACACGTTTTCTTGACCATTTTTCAGGTGCCGTGGAATTGGATGAAAAGTTGAACCGTTTCACTTCTCATTTAGATAAAATAATAGTCATTTTCATGCTTGCTTAGAGAACCGAAAGTATTTTCGGTCCTCTTACGAGGACCTCAAAGTACTTTCGGTTCTCTTAGCAAGCATGAAAAACTCAATACATCATACGAAAACGAGGAGGTAAATGACTATTACATCACAAGGTCTACTCGTTTTCGCGTTATGTATTGAGTTGTTCATGTTTGCTAAGAGAACCGAAAGTACTTTGAGTACTTCGGTTCTCTAGGCAAGCATGAAATATAAATTCTATAAGCATACAAAAACCAAGTATGAAGAACGAGCTACATATGAGTCAGGGTATTTACCTCAGCGACATTTCACAACAACTTCCATTTTATGTTAGATAGGTAATGGATTGTAACACAGATATCAGGTGACAAAAAAAATCTGTAAATAATTAATTTACATGGGTAATGGAAACGAAATACTATCACGGCAAATATACATCAAAACCGCAACGAACACAATCAAAAACATGAGGCGCCAGTACAATCATTACAGCAATTCTGCATTCATTAAAACGAAAAAAATGCAGTTTATTTGTTGTTTTGGATAACCATATGTTTGTGTGGGGCTTAGAATATCGTATCAAGCATTCAGAATTATGTTACGTTTCCCAAGCACTGAGTAATTCACTCAAACAAAACAAAAACGACGATAAATGTATATAGAGCCACTGCGTATAAGTTTACAATAGACAAAACTCCTCTTATCGGAATACACAAAAACTGACTTTACTTTTGTCATTAAGTTTTTAGAATGTTTTTCTAGTTGTCCATATTTAACGTTTGATCACTCACTTGTCTATTTAAAATAGAAACGGAAAATCAAGTTCTCTTTTCTCTCCGACCACGCGTAGATAAAAACGGAGCACCCAACGATTCCATTCCCATTGTTTGTGACAGATAAGCAGTAAAAGGTAGAAAACTTGATAATTATTACATCTGTGCATTAGCAATTAGCGTAAATGTCATCGATCCATGAATTTTACCTCATCCGTACCAACTATTTTCAAAAAGCAATTTAGCTATTCTGTTTTGGGATGACGACGGCGATGGCGCGACTTCACAGTAGAGTAAAGTATTGGCGATGTTCCAGGCGCCACATTGCTTGACATTTTCAACTCATAGTTACATTACTTGCGTTTATTGAGTTGTGGCATATACTAAGAAAAACTGTCTTCATTTTTTACAGTCACCTAAATAAATATAACAAAAAAAAACGCAAGCCAGGCACCTGTCCAACAAAACACATCATGCATACGAAGAAAACACATTACTATTGAGTATATGGGTTTTTGTTAGTGTGGTAACAATATATTCGAAGTACAGCCGTAACGTCAGCTGTTGGTTGAACAAATAATTTACTTATCGCGCTACACAACAAACATTTGTTACAGCTTTACTTTGTTATAATTTTAAAGTGTCGATTGAAAGATTTTGCAGTTTCATCAAATTAATAAAATAGTATGTAGCATTGGAAATTGACAGCATGGTGCATCGTCGAGAACAATTGTCATGATGTCAAGAGTGTTTGTTGATGTTCTTAGACAAAACAACGATTCAGTTTCCTCTGTTAACGAGATTTTACAAAATAAATTTAAGTTTCTCGTTGAACGGAACCGAAAATACAATATGGAAATATTAGTTGTTGATAAAAGTTACGTATGAAGGTAGTTTAGCGCACTAGATGTGCGTTAAACTACCAGCATACGTAACGTGTATCAAACGTTCAATTATTGTTTCGCACTAGTACGTAAAAACAGTTTTTACGCCCTAGTGCGATAAAATTTTATCACACTAGTGCGTAAAAATTTAACGCACTAGTGCAAAAAAAATTATCGCACTAGTGCGAAAAAAATTGTGTCGCACTAGTAAGAAAAGTGACCGAAATGAATGACGAAAAAGCGAATTCTTTGTCGGTGAATTGCAAAAAGTACATTAAGAGACTGGTGAACTAGATTTTATTGCAACAACCGGTGGAAAGATATTAGTCCTGTAAAACCGAACTGTCAACCCATTCATAACCGATCCAAATTTTAGAAAATCTTCAAGCTTTAAGTGTAACCCAAGTCTAGTCCGAGGGATCACGTACACCTGAGATTCGTATGATTGTATGAGATTTTAATCCGTTAAATTTCATGAGTGCGTAACCTCTGGGTTTAGTCAAGAAACTGAATAGGTAACACATCCGAGCCGAGCTGCCGGAATAGGTTTTATTCACGTCTTAACATCATCACACAATTTAAATTTTGAATGAAAGAGGGGATGAACCAAAAATCACATTTCAACGCTTTAAGATATGAGGGACAAGTCGACGCAGCGTGTAGAAAGGTAGGCCTCCTATAAAAAATACTCTTGTTACATAACATGCGACACAATGGCGCTGCGAGCGTTTCAAAATTTGAAAAATGGCGGAAAAATCCCATTTTTGAATTTTCTTTCGGCCAGTTTTCACAAAAATTTTTTTGGACGTTTTGGACTCTTACAAATTTTTGTGCAGGGTAACGAGATCAGCCTGAGGAACACCCTATGTACATTTTTACGTTATTTTTTTTTAAATTCAGAGCGCAGTTAAAACTTCAATTAAGTCTATCACGAATTGAAGTAGAAGATTTGAAAAGAAAACTTAATAAATTATGGCTCCCATCAGCTTTGCATCGGGCAATAGATTCAATAAATGATGGCTGTCATCAGTTTTGCATCGGGCAATAGTCAAAAATAGTCACCGACAAACGGTGTCACCATCTCTTCATTTTCTATAGCTGATAACGGTTCGATATAAAGAGTGTCATCGACTGACAGTAGCGCCATCAATTATTTCATTGTTAGATGGGGTTCAACAAGTAAAGCTGATTCCATTGTCTATTCAGCATGATTTGCGTGTCGACCAATAAAAACGCGTGGACGTCATTATTGAAATACTTTTACAAAATTTCTTCAATTAAATTGGAAACATGTGACTTTTTCACAACTACAAAGCATTTAATGTGCGAATTCTAAATCGGTACCGTATGGGGTTTTGCAAAATTAGATCGACAATTTATGGCACACCATACCAATACAGCTGTAACATTTTTCAACTTAATAATAAACGTTTAAGTCATCGTGTAGGTCTGCTTCGCTAGTGAACAGCACAAAAAAAAACTATAAATAAATATATAATTTATACGGCATTTGGCAGTGTAGCCGACCAGATGATTCGTATATTCGCAATAATGTTTCTTTTTCTCTCATTCCATCTCTTTTATGCCGTTCATTGTCTGATGATTATTCTATTTTTAGATTAAAAATAATTGATGTAAAAATTGCATGACTGTTATAGACGCGGTATGTAAGCCATTTAAACATCTGAAATTTGTTTTCGCGTTAAGAGAGAGTGAATGCGTTGTTGTTATTATTGGGTGTTGTACATATCTTTACATTACGAAAAGCGAAAAATGTGCTAATTTCATTTTCAGGCACACCTTCCTCCCGTTCGGGATAATATGAAAATTGTTTTTTTTTATTTCAAAGTACAAAATTCCTGTTTCAAGAATACAGGAAACAATCTATTCCTCACCGCGGATACTTCGCTCGTTTATGTATAACGTACAAACACACGTAAACTTAACACTCAACGAAAATACTTAGGGTTGCTTCTTGTGGCAATCGTTATATGAGTCTGTTGGAATCAAAAGTAGGTCTCTTCTATCTGTCAAAGTGACATTTTAAACGTCAAACAAAACAAAATTTGAAATAGTCAGATAATCTATTTTTCCTCAACTCTGATGCTAAAATAGAGTCAAGGAAAAATAAAAAATATCTCAATATTCAACAGTCTCATATGATTGTCACAAAAAAAATATGATAGTAGCAAACATAGTGAGATTTGTGTAAATACTGCATGATATGACTGAAAATGAGAATCTATAGGCCGTGCAAGGTAGGGCAAACATATTTTTGTGATAAAAATATTATGATTAGGATAAATATATTATGAAAGCATAAAATATATCGGAGCACGATAAAAAATCTGAATTTTTGAACCTTCTACCCCACTTGTAATACCTATGGGACCTCCTTCCCCACTTGTAACACCTATACACCCTTTATTCGAACATATTCTAAATATTAAATTATGTAAAAAATATTATACAACACATTTCTAAAAAATTTGAACGTTTCAGAAACTGTTAAGCAATTTCGATCAAATGATATAAAAACTAACAATTAAAGGGCAAAACTATCATAGACATTTACTCAAGACCAAGACGAGCATTCAAATAAAAATTGAAGCTTCCAAAGAGCGACTTTGTCTTGATTCTGTGACATTTATTCCAAGAGTTTGCCCTACCTCAATGGCGTTAACCCATTGGGGTAAAACACGGGGATAAAACTTCGCTATAAAATTTGTCACAGAAATTATTATGTCTCGTTCTCTCTTTAACGTATTAGCAACAGGTGACAACATAACTATGCAATTTGTAAAGGATTTTTTGTTGTTAAGTTGTCATACGTTAAAGAAAGATTGAAACAGCTGTAACTACTTCTGACAAAAAAAACCCGCGGAAACCTTACTTTGCACACTTTAAAAAAAAACTCAAATCCGCCTGCGCATTGCGAAGAAATGAATACAAATCGATGGAAAAATGGCAATAGGACGGAAGTCAAGCTTTTGTGTTAAATGTCACAATGTCACAATGTTAAATGTCACAAAAGAGATGACAATGCGAGAAAACTAACGGTAGATGTCTACCTCCTTTTGCCATTTTTCCATCGAAATGTCAAAGGTCACCTATTTTTTCATTGTTGTATGAGATAAGGCCTCTGCCCATCCACGCATTTAGTGAACTGTCAAACTATAGTCCATTTTCCGTAAGAAAATGTTATTTTATTTTTCTGGCAATTCTTCGAACTTTCTGCATGTCTGTAAGCACAAAAACAAACTAGAGATGAGCGGGTGGGAGGGAATTTCAAATTATGCCCGTACCCGATAGGGAATGGGCCGGGAAGGGCACCTTTCGGGACGGGCAATTTTTTTAAATTTTCGGCAGGGACCGGGTGGGTACAGGCACAAATTTAGGACGGGATTTTTTTTTTAATTTTTGGCTGGGGTAGAGTAGGCACGGGCAGCCAAAAAGTGATGCCCGCTCATCTCTAACAGTGATATTTCAATAAAATTGCGTTGCGACCAATGACAATATAAATATAGACTGGCAGTCTTTGACAAAAAAATTAACAAAAATTGAAATAAAAGTGAAATGCGAAATGTTTGGTAATGTTGGCAAATGAGGTGAAATTTATGTGGATTACGTTGGTGTGCGATGTGCATACTACTACACACAAATTACATACTCTCATATTTACTTCAGCTGATGGTTACGTAAACTCAGTCTATTATTATATTGTAACACAAGGGATGCAATTTAAGATCTCGGTATCTGGAAGGGGTTGAAGATCCGAGGGCGTCAGCCCGAGATTTTTTAACCCTCCCAGATACGAGATCTCAAATTACAGCCCGTCTGTTATACGATATTTTATAACATGAGGACCTCAAACTTTAGGGATGATCCCTTGGTTTCGAGAGCATGCATTGAAGTGAATTTTAGCTTTGACGTGTTTTTGAATGTGTAATTTTCAAAGAAATTATGAAATATTGAAATTGAAAAATGGCAAAATCAACACTCTGACATATAATTGACTGTACTTTGACATTAGAAAATGCTTCAAAAAGCGTGAATTGCTCTAAAAAGTCCATATGGCTCATTCCACGTAAAAATCACCGTTGTAAATGCTATAGAAACCGAGTGTACACAAAGTTTTTTCGTTCATTTCATCGAAAAAAATACCAATTTGTATGGAAAACAATGGTTAAAGCAACCAAATTCCCAACATTTACAAAGTAGATATCTTGTCACCTGGGGAAGGAATGTGTTTTGTCTCATGTCAATATAATTGAAAGAGTGAAAGAGATGAAATTCGCTACTTAGGTTACGATACCGATGGAATTAGCCATATTAATTCATCGTGAATGACATTCTATGCAACGTGAACTTAGCCATGAGTTTGACAGTTGTATATGTTATGACCATTACGTTTGAGGTCTAGACAGGGGCGTGACAGTCTTTTGTCTTTATATTTACAAGTAATACTCGACGTGAAGTTAGCTGCAGTTGCAACCGAAACTAACTTCAATGCAACAAAATCAGCTGATTTCATTCATAAACTTACCTAAATCAGCTGACTTCATTGAAAAGTTAAAAAATCAGCTGATATTTTGCAACTGCAGCTACCTTCACGTTGAATATTAGTTGCAAAGATTAAAACAAAAGACTGTCACGCACCTGGGTCTAGAACATATGGAAATGTCATGTAGGATTGCCAAATGGCCAATTCTTCCCTTTTTCTAGGACTAAATACTCTTGGCCATTGTAGCGTCAGAAAAAATGGAAATTTGTAGAAATATTTCCCAATAAAATACGTCCTACGTCTATGGAGATAAAAGAAGAAATAATTTTTAAAATTTTCTCTCACTTTTAAAATTTTGACATGAATATCAACGCTCCCTATGGACCTTCGTCCAGTAATTTACGTTACGAACAAAATTTAAACTGCATGAAAGTTATAAAAAACTAACTTTTGGAAAACTCTTTGTGGCTTTGTCTATTAGATTATAGTTTGGTAACAAAAATGGAATCCTCGTCACGTTACAAAATAAAAGTTTTAAATCTATCTTTAATTAAAATTTGAATCTATGGAATTAGATTACAAAGCGAAAGGAATTCCGAAGGAATGAGTCAATTCCAATTACACCAAATTTGCATTGAATTACGTAAGACGATGAAAGTGGAATTTTAGGCGAATTTATTATTATTCTGTGAACTCTGAACTCCTAAAACATAGTTTGTTATGCGATAAAACTCTTAATATTCAAAGAATCGTGTCATAAAAGCCATTTTCGAGTATACGTGACTAAAAGCATGTAACACAAAAAGTCTGCAATTTCTGTGCCCAATATATCTCCCATAACCTCTTCAAATGCTCTCTTAAAGGCCATCCGTAGTGGCTCTGTTACGTTTACAAAAATATTTGTATTTCCCAATCCAAAAGTTTTGTCAAAGTTTAATTTAGAAATTTGTATTTTCTACCAGGCGAACGGTCTCTGCTAATGACAGATTAATTTATTGAAAACTTCACATTGAAAATAATCAACCCAGCGACACTAGCAATGAATGCCCAAAACTGAAACAACATGTAAACGATTCATACATGAATATTTCACCAAAAACATTCCAAGAAAAGTTTTTTTTGTTAAAATGAAAAATTTCTGTACGAGCAACAAAACGGCCTTATTTCAACAATATGGAGCGATAACAGCTGAGGCATTATACATGTAGGTAGTTGTACTATTGATGTCGGCTGTACATTTTTTATTTTTAGATTTTAATACGTACGACGAAGTAATATAACACGATGTGCATGTGTATGAAAAAAAAAGAATAAAATTGTGATGGCACCGAAAGAGGAAGAGTGGACATTGTAAAAAAAAATTGTAATGTACAAAGGACCTCTTGTTCAACACAAGAAGCATTATCAATTGTCACTCGTATACTTCACGAAAAGCATGGAAAATATTTATAAAATATTTCACATTTGGAAAAAATATGGCGCTAAAAATTTATGGACCGGCTGACGACCTACCTCATTTCCTCGCCATCATCTGTGATGATAACTTCCTCGAATGCATGTGACATCCTACTATACACAATTTTCTTTGGATATTTCACACACAAGTTTTATTTTCCTGCAATATTTGAAATTAGAACTGATGTCAAATTCGTTCAATTAATTCACTTGCAATTTAAAGTTCATTTACTTGCACCACACACGGTTTCTGATTCAATTTTTATCTTTCACCAATTTTATTTCACTGTTCTTTGATATAATTATATTTGAAATTATAAAAAACACGGACTGCAGTACACGGACACAACACTCTTCGCGGCTTTCCGAATAATTTCTGAGAGAGCAAACCATTGGCGGGAAACAAAACAGCTGAGGCATACATTCAGTGATCGGTGATAATGCTACGCGCCCGCGCGTTTGTTTAATGTTATTGTATTTTGTGATATTTATTTGACAAAAGCAACGAAATTATGAAAAATGTTATCGGTTTTTAACAGGTCGATTCGATGAAAAGTATTCTTATCGAATCAATAATTGTTGTGGAAATTTTCAATAATATTTTTTGGTACTACTTGTGTCTCGCGCAATCGAAAAAATGCAGTACGAATTGCGCGTCTTAGCCAGCTGTATGACAAACGGGTGTCACATAAACAATTCGAATGTCTGCGCCGTTTCTTTCGTGACTTTCTTCTGTTGTATTTTCGGATTCTTTATTTTGAATTAATTCCGAAATATTCGGTAACTTGTGCGGCATTGACAAATCGAATGAAAAATCGATTGTGATAATTATTTTCGATGATAACTGAACTTTCATTGTGTACTTTTCTTATAATATTTTGTATTTACTAGCAAATAAAAATCAAATTTGTTAAAAACTTTTGTATTGTCGGAATTCATGTTCAATTATTATTATAAAATAAGAGTTTTAATTGGCACCTCAACCCCAGCAATACAAAAGTTTTTAGCAAATATTTATTTTGTTCATGAAGTGGCACCCGTTATCTCTATGTTAGCTCTTCGGCAACGCCTACTGGTTACTTCGGATCACGAAGCATATGACGATATTAAAATGAGAAATATGAAGTGGAAAGAAATTTGGGTTCGGAAGATAGAGAGAGAGAGAGATGCATTACAATATTATGAGAGTTCTTTTTGTGTACAAGTGTGTGAATTTGTACTACGAACAGCGTATGATTATTTTTTACCATATTTTATGAATGGCAGAGTGAGATATGAATTCACTCTATTCAACAGCAATGAATGAAAGACAGAGAAGAGTCTCTACGCAAGTTTTATACATAATTTCGATCCGAAATTATTCTGATGCCAAGACGAACAGATTTACATTTACGATTGTAGGTTTCGGGACTAACTAAATTTCACTCCAACCGTACACGGTAAAAAAATGCTGTATAGGTTTCAGTCCTTACTAGACACTGCAAATGCACACTTTCAAAAATGTTTCTAAAGGTTTCAGGCCTTACTAAACATTCCGACCGTACACAGTAAAAATATTTTCATAGGTTTTAGATCTTACTAAACACCCGACCATATGTATAGTTGGTATACAGTAAAACATATGCAAGGGACCCGTACGTATCAGAAACAGAATAGGTGTCGTAAAAAGAATCGAACGTATCTAAGTAAATATTGCCCTAACCCTTAAGTTGTGATAGGGTGTTAAATCTTCTGTGATTATTATAATAAGGGAATTCACGTCAAAAAATATACGGAAATATACAGGAATATACGCTTGTATATTTTGTTTATCTTGTAATTCTGTATAAATCTGTATATCTGAAACAGTTGGCTCTCCAGTATCTTCTCGTTCTATGTCTTGCATTATTTTATTTCAAAAAAATTCTGAAAATGTCCGAGTTGAGTGAAAGTTTAATTGCTGATTGCGCAGATGAGCTGGGCTATTTGAATTCAGGTTATAACAGGGCCTATTTTCGGTAATTTTTTTTTAAATTTCGGCAATTTTCAGTAATTTTTAGTAATTTTCACTAATTTTTGGTAATTTTTGGTAATTTTCAGTAATTTTTGGTAATTTTCGGTAATTTTCAGTAATTTTTCAAAAATTTTCAGGAACCGATTTTTTGAAAGCTGTAAATAAATGTACAGCAAATGTTTAACGAATTTTCTTTCGTTTATTGCTTCACGGACGTTTTCGAAAATCAGTGCCTTTATCACAGTGATTTCGCTCACGCAGAGGTTCGACAAAGTTTTTGCTTCCGTTTTCTGCTTCTTGAGGACTATCACAACCATGATGATCTACATCGCTACTACTAGTTGTGTGAGATACGTAATGAAAGAAGTCTAAATGTGGACTGACTTTATTCTCCATACAACAATACTTTTGCGTGACGATGGTGTTACAGAGAATGTCATTATGAACTAACCCTACATCTCCCCTCAAGATTAGTTTTCATAATCCACTTATGTAATAATTAATAATTTATAAAAATAATCTTAATAAGCATTAAAAAAATCGAAAAAATATGCTATAAACAAATAAAGAAAAAAAATATTAATGAAAAAAATCAAAAATTCAAATTCAAAAAAATTATCAAATTGATGTGCTTTCAAAATCATTTGTAAGTTCTTCCACCCCGCGTTCTTGATGGACTGAAAAATATATTGTTGTTCGATAAATGAGTCAAGTCATCTTTCAAATTCGAATTGGATTGCTTATTGTTGCGAACCAAACTTAATTTTTTAATTCCTTTTGGAATATAGACGGCTGGTGACCAGATTTTGAAAGCATAAACCATCCACGGAATAAGAACTCAATTCTTCTCGATTAAAGTTCATTTATTTTCTTGAGTAGTAATAAAGTATCGTAGAATAGCGTTGCGCTTCAAATTTCTATACAAAAAAGATCGACAATCATTCATATGAAATGAAAAAACTCAGACTAACAAAAAATAGACTTACATCCAGTGTTCACCGTCTAACAACTTAACGTTAATCTTTCAGAATACATTTCATTCGATCGGAAAGGATCTTTAACAAAAAAAATTAGGTTAGGAATCAACCGAAGGTAACCTCAAATATATAAAAATAAAAATAAAAATAAAAATAAAGTTCAGAACTTTAAAATAAAATCTTACTTGATCTCAAAACGAAATTCGAATTATTCTCCGGTTTGATGCAATTCGATTCTTTCATTTACTTAAAACTAGAAAAATAAAACATTTTTCCAATTAGAACATAACAAGAAAAAAAAACGCGGTTTTCTATATCTTACAAGTTCAGAATATAAAATCTCAAATAAATTCAACGTTGATAAACAACCGTACGTTAATTTCACGAACAAATAATAATTTTGTATTCAAATAAAACTTTACGATGACACGGAATTAAATTAATTTTAAATTTCTTATCATAAATTGTTCCCGCTTTGTCCTCTGCCTTGTTGCAACTAAACATGTTCCGGACGTTCACTTGACATTAGCAACAACAAAAACTAACTTCATGAACTTCGGTTGACGTCTTGACTCTTAAGCCGGTAATTAGCAGCCACACAGCTGCCATCCGTAACACTCCCACCCGTTTGGTTGTTGCCCTGGGTAACAGCTAAACCTACCTTCGGTGGATCAACGTCCAATTTGGCTAATTTTGTAACTGGTCGTGTAAGAATCGATTTGTCGTGGCGTTGTACTCGAACTTTTCGCACTTGATTATTGGATCCTGGGAAGACTTCGACGACCTTCGCTCTGGGATATGAATTTCGAGTTCCTTCCGTGTCCATGATAAGCACCAAATCTCCAACTTGTAGTGGCTCTACTTGTTGAAACCATTTTGTACGTCTGGTCAAAGTGGGCAAGTATTCCTTGACAAACCGCTTCCAAAATAAATCAGCGAGTCTTTGATTCTCACGCCATTTTGAACGTAAATCTGGGCGATCTGATGGTAGTAAAATTGGTTTCGATCCATTGGATGATCCAAAAATAAAATGATTTGGAGTTAATGCTTCATTTGCTTCATTTTCTAGCGGAACGAACGTTAACGGCCTCGAATTGACCACGAATTGAATTTCAGCCAGCAAATTTTTCAGTTGTTCGTCGGTGGGTTTACGATCCGGTAAAATGTCGTACAAACTCGTCTTCACTGATCGTACTAAACGTTCCCAAACTCCTCCTTGATGCGATGCAGAAGGTGGATTAAAAATCCATTTGGAATAACAGCTGGTGAATGTTGTGGCCAATTTTTCCTTGTCCAATTTAGCGACTTCCTGAGACAATTCATTGTCAGCACCTACAAAATTGGTGCCATTGTCGGTATAAATTTCTTGCGGTGAGCCATGGTAAGCAATGAAATTTCGTATGCACATAATACACGACTCGGTGTCCATTGAATGTGCAATTTCGATGTGTATGGCCCTTGTTGTCAAACATGTGAAGAGGACTCCCCATCGCTTTTTTGATACTCGTCCATCGATGATTTTTATCGGTCCAAAATAGTCAATTCCAGTGTAAGTAAATACACTGAAACCAACAGCCAGTCTTGCATACGGTAAGTTTCCCATTTCAGGTGGCTGCGGTCGAGCAAACAAATTCTTGCAATATTGACACCTCTTTCGTACCATTTTCAACATAACACGTAACTGGGGTATGTGATATCGTTGCCTTATTTCATTGACAACGGTTTCATGGTTTCGATGTAAATAAATTCGATGATAACATCCAACCAACAAAGTCGTTATCGCGTTTCTTTTCGGCATGATTATCGGACGCTTTTGTTCGGACGAAATAATTTTTGCTGCATCAGTACGACCTCTTACACGAAGTAAACCATGTTCGTCCAGATACGGTGAATCTTTCAACAACGAACTCGATTTTGGAATTGCTAATTGTTTCGTTGCTGGAAGACTTTGATTTCGATTTAAAATTGCCATTTCATCTGGATAACCTTCGCATTGTGCTTGACGTAAAATTAAATTTCTTGACTTCGTCATTTCTTCTTGGCTTAAAATCGTGCTCGGCAATTCTTCTTTGTAAATCTTGGCCCGTAATATTTTAATGAAATGAAAAACATAAGCGACAGCTCTTACCATACGGTTCCAGTTCGAAAATCGTTCTGATGAGACCATTGAAATTGGAATGAGACGTGCGTACAGGCAATGAATTTTCATTTCTTCGGGTGTGTCTGGCTCAATTGTTTTCACTTCAGTCGGCCAATTTTCTTCTGGTTGATATAGAAACTCTGGACCTTTGAACCATCGACAATTTGTGTCAAGGCTTGGAGGTTTCACCCATTTCGTTGCATCATCTGCAACATTCTCTTTCCCAGGTAACCAATGCCACATTTTTTGTTCACAATTTGCCAAAATTTCGCCTATTCGATGTGCGACGAATTGTTGATATTTTTTGTGATCTGATCGTATCCAACTTATTACGGTGTGTGAGTCGGTCCAAAAGAATCTACGACCCAATTTGATATTTTGCGATGTTTCGATGCTAATCATAAATCTTGTTCCAAGCACCGCACCTTGCAACTCCAATCTTGGAACGGAAACGTACTTTATCGGTGCCACACGAGTTTTTGATCCAATTAGAACGCATCTGATTTCCTGATCACATTTAATCCTCAGGAAAGCAACTGCAGCATAAGCGTCTTCACTCGCATCGACAAAAATGTGTAGATCCAATGACGATGACTGTAAGCTTGACGAATATGATCTCGGAATTTCCAAACTTTCGACTTGTGGCAACAATTGAAACCAACTCAACCAAAACTGTTGTTGTTCTTCAGTAGCCAATTGTTCATCCCACTGCAACTTTGATCGCCAAACTTGTTGAAGCAAAATTTTTAATCGAATTAAAAAATGTTGTACTAAGCCAAGTGGGTCGAAAATTGACATCAACGTTTGAAGCACTTCTCTCTTGGTTGGAGAACGTTTACCAGAAATAACTTCATCGTTGATTTTCGCATATTTCAACGAAAACTTGAAACAATCTGTAGAGGTATTCCAAAACATACCCAGTACTCGTTCCAAATTTTGTGTCGGATCAAAGGCAAGATGTTTCACTTCAGCATTTTCTTGCTGTCCCAATGCTTCCAATACTTTAGATGAATTAGACAGAAATTTTACAATTTTGAATCCACCGTGCTCATGAATTAGTTGTACGTCCTTAACCAGCTGAATAACTTTGTCTTCTGACTCATCGCCATCCATCATATCGTCAACGTAAGTATTCGAAACGATTGCATACACAGCTTTTGGAGATTTGTCACGAAAATCTTCAGCGTTTGAATTTTTAATGAATTGAGCTGAGCTCGGCGAACATTTTGCTCCAAAAGTCATCACGTTGAGTACATACGTATCGGGATCCTTCTCAGAATTTCCATTTCTCCATAGAAACCGTTGAACGTGC
>CM055403.1:137046614-137056790 GCA_029228625.1 Pseudolycoriella hygida | reverse complement strand
CATCTTTTAGGGTTTTTGGTAAAAATGCCTCAATCCTGGGATTTGACCACTTCTAGAATTGGGAGGGATGATCCATATATCTAGAACTATAAGAGGTAGAAGGTTGCTTCCAAAGGCACAGTTGTAGAGAATAAAATTTTAGAGAATACGTTTCTCAAGGTTTTGGGTAGAATTGCCCCAATCCTGGGATTTGACCACTTCTAGAATTGGGAGAGATGATCCATATCTGTAGATATATAAGAGGTACAAAATTGCTTCCAAAGGCAAAGCTGTTGAGCATAACATTTTAGCGAACACGTGTCTCAGGGTTTTGGGTAAAAATGCCACAATCCTGGGATATGCCCACTTCTAGAATTGGGAGGGATGACCCATATCTCTCGAACTGTAGGAGGTAGAAGGTTGCTTCCAAAGGCAAAGTTGTATAGAACAAAATTTTAGAGAACACGTGTTTCAGGGTTTTGGGTAAAAATGCCATAATCCTGGGATATGACCACTTCTAGGACTAGGAGGGATGACCCATATCTCTAGTTGATCCGTTTGGAAAAAAAGTGAAGACGGACAGACGGAAGGACATTTTTTTTTTGCTGATTCGTCGATAATAAACGTATCTCCCTACCTCCCAACTCGATCTACCCCATGTTACAATAAAGTTGTTTGTAGTAAACGTATAGGACCTTTGTACTTCGTATACGGGTGCAAACATGAGCCACGGAGGACAATTGCATTAACTTAAAGTGTGCAAAAGTGTCAGGATTTAACAAAGTGTAAGTAGAAACAACCCTACCCTACACATCTGTTAAGGAAAAATCGAGAGAAAACATTCAGTGAATTTCAACAATTTCATTAGCATGTACAATGTACACGTATAACCAAATCAAACTGTAGATGGCGCTGACCTGGTACTCAAATAGCGCCACTTGAAAGCATTTCAATATTCAACACGACCCATTACTGAATGTAAATGTTATGAAAATCAGTATTTCCCACAGTTTGTCGATTTGTAAATGATTGCTGTTGACTTAATGATGTTTGTAGACAAAACGTTATACGAAAATTGTTGGTAGAAAACGTATCACACACCTGTGCTATTTCTCTGCAGATTTGCTTTTTCAATTCAATGATCTGGAATAAAAATTCGAGTTTTTTTTTCCTTTGAAATGGAACGACAAATCAAGGTTGAATTGTATCCTGATTTATCAGAGTATTATCTGAAAGGTTCAAGGACACTTTTTTGTTTTTATAAAATGTTTTTTCTTTGCCAATCTTTAAGCAATTATTGGATCGCATATTACCTGATGTATATATTTGAATAAATGGAATATAAAAATGAAACGCAAATCGGAAACAAATCTCTTATTGTAACCGCATTCAACATTCCACAGATATTATATTGTGGGAACGGGGCAAGTCAATGAACAGCTGTTTGAAACATTCTTCTGCCTTTACATTGAATTGAAATTGTAGCTTTAAAATACCAAAGCAAAATAAAAGAGGAAAATAAATACCAATACAATGCGCGCATTTTATTTATATTTCTATGTTTATATGAATCATCGTGTACATTTTTAGTGATTTTTTTTCGTTGTTGTTGGTTCATTTGTCTTCACCGTTTTCTTGGATGGCTCACGAGTATTTCGAAACTTTTGAGCTAACGTAATTTATTATTACAAAAAAAGATTTGTTGTTGCTTATTATTCCCAAATAGAAACCATCAACAGCTGATACATTCAACGTAGTATGTATACATGAGCTTTATTACTTTCAGTACAAAAACCACTTGTTATTTTCTATTCCATTCAGATGGTTGAATTTAGTTAGTTGATGGAATACAGCGAAAAATGTCTATAACCATTTAATATTAATTAATTTTTTTTTTTGCTTTAAAGCAACACAACATGTGCAACATCCTGCTTCAAGCAAAATTAATGTCTTATTTTCCAATCAATCATTTTGTATGGAATTTTTTCCTATTGAGAAGACAGAAAATTCTCCATTTTTGTGCAGTCAGAGAAAAGTTTTTTGAAAAAAGTCACTATAACTCACACAAAATCACAAAAATACCCTAAGATTCACCAAAATTCCCTAAGATTCACCAGTATTCCACAAACTCTGTGCAATTCACCGAAATTCCTCAAACATATGGAATGTTAGGCATCGGGTATCGCCTAACAAAACATAACCAAAGACCCGTACGTATCAGAATAGATGTGACAAACAGAATAGATTTGGCAAATAAAACAAATCTTGCAAAAAGACTCGAACGTATCTTAAAATAGTAATAAGCAAACAATCCAACGTTTCATGTTCTGTTATAACTATAAGAATTTCAAAGATCCATAGAAGTTATCCAAGGTAATGTCAAAGGTCCTACCGAAGTACGTCTCAGACCATTCAAATCTAGAAAAGCTTATATCCAAGGACTGGACCATTTTCCCCTAAAACCCTGAAACACGCGTTCTCTAAAATTTTATTCTCTACAAATTTGTCTTTGGAAGCAACTTTCTACCTATTATAGTTGATAACACTTTTTTCCATGAAAGGAAAATGCCTCACATGATTCAAGTTCGAAGATCATTAAAATCAGTCAAGTAGTTCCGAAGATATGGTCGAAGGAGTGAAGGTCGGACAAAGATTTTCGAACGTCGATGAAAATTTTTCGCAAATATCTCGTCAACTAGCGCACGGAAATTGTTCAGTTTGGTGTCAAATGAAAGCATTTGATCTCACAAAACTGGGAAAATTTGTTCAATGGAAATCGGGTCAGTGCTCTGGGCACAGGGACCAATGGAATAGGCGAAATTGAGTTTCCTGGCCATATATATGTAAGCGAGATTTACTGTTAAAGGCAAAGTTGTAGAGAATGAAATTTTAGTGAACACGTGTTTCAGAGTTTTAGTGAAAAATGGCCCAATCCTGGAGTTTGACCGCTTCTAGAATTGGTCGGGATGACCCATATCTCTAGAATTATGAAAGTTGGAAAGTTGCTTCTAAAGCCAAAAACTGTAGGGAATAAAATTTTAGAGAACACGTGTTTCAGGGTTTTATGGTAAAGTGATCCAATGGTGGAACATGGTTACATCTACAATTGACGCATATTTCTAGTACTATGGCGGTTAGAAATTTGCTTCTAAAAGAAAACTTGGTGAGAATTACATTTTAGAGAAAATAGTTTCAGGATTTCTTGGAGAAACTACGTTGGACCTCTTTGTCATATGGTGCAAGGGAGAACATTTTGGTCATCAAAATCAATGGTCTCAGACGTACGTCGGTAGAGCTTTTGACATTACCTTGGTTTTAATTTCTATGGATCTTTGAAATTCTTATGGTTATAAAAGAACATAAAACATTGCAACAGTCTTTTTTGCAACATCTATTCTGTTTGTCACATCTATTCTCATACATACGGGTGTTTTGTTATGTTCTTGATTTTTAAATTCAGTTTGACGATTTTGAAGGAAAGCTTTTTGTTTCAAAAATTATTTCTCGATAATAGGAGTTTTTCATGCAGAGAGTCGGAGCGCATCATTTTCAATTGTTTCGCTCACGTTCGCTCACGTATGACAAATACTATTATCTGATTGGCTTAGAGCAATTTTTACCGCTCACGTATGACATTGTTCAATCAGCTGTTATCGATCACGACCTCAGTAAAGCTCATAATAGAGGGTCATAGTTACAATCACGTTCTAACCGAAAGGTACTAATCTGCAACTATTATAGGAAATCCTTGCTATGTGAACTTCCAGAGAGACTCGAGTATTATTAATCGTATGGTTACATTTCCCGTTACAAAATAGTCACAAATCACTGAATTTTGTTGCGATCAGCATCAACATAATGAAGCCAAAATGTAGCTGGTGATTGACCGATGTCCATCGTTGACCATGTTTGTTGTTGTTTGAAATCATTTTTTCAGTTATCAGTGACTGAAGTGAACGAAATTCGAGCATTTAATTTTTGAAGCGAAATTATGAGAGAAATGGTATTTCTGAAATTAAATCTGAAAGAAAATTTTAACTCCACGACTGGGACCCGAACCCAGAATCTTCACCTTTCCGGGGTGCTGCTCTAACCAATTGTTGTTGTTCGGAATCTCCATATGAATTGGTATAAATTGTAGGTTCTCGGAAAATGTCGCTGTGAGGTTCTTACTAACAGGTACAGCGCCAAAGTGATAATATTTTATAAAATAAAATAAAATTTATGACTTGAGACGTTATCAGACCGGGCCAGGGCGGCTATTATCGTCCGGTCAAGCAGTTGCTACATTGTTCAGTTCACTTGAAAATATCTTCCACGATGTTTTCTTAGTTTTATGTTTGTTTTGCTTATACACGCCAACCATTCACTCGAAAGTAGGGTTATATTACCCATGATGATTTTGTTTCAGCCCAAAATATTAAATTATAGGCAGTAGTTTGCAATCTTCTCGAAATTCGTTTGTACGACACACGTAATATCAAAGACATTTACTTTTCAATCAATACAAATTAAGTAAAACCGTCACAAAATGTAAAATAATTAGACGAATACGAACGCAACACTTTGTATCGACAGTTGACACCCTCAACTTGAGTAAATAACTATATATAAGTAAATCAACAAAGAAAGAAACATACTGCAAAAAAACTTACTTAACAACATATCGTTTGGGCTCTCGAAAACTGATGAAATACTTGCTGTGGAGGTATGCCTCACCAGAAAAGTGCTTTCGGCTTGTTGTTAGTTTGATGAATAAAATTTTATTAGGTTGGCACCTGTCATGCAAACACGTTCTTATGTTTACACCGGATTCTAAGCCAATGCACGTGGTTGTGTCAAAATTTCTTTTCTTCTCTCACTCGACCACGTGCGGTTGTTTACCAACATAAGCAGTGCATACATCCACTTTGGCATTTCCAAACATTGTCATTTTCTTTGTACTATAGGTACTGATAAAAATGATGTAACTGAATATTTGGTGCTTTATTTTGATTTGAGATTTTAATTTGCGTTTTAAAAAAAATTATATAAATTGCATATGCCGTAGAAGAGTTTTTATCTTAAAAAGTGATAATTGATCGATACAAAATAAAAGTAGCGTTGAAAGTCGTCTTCCATTATAAAATTCGAAAATTGTCCATTCAATTCTGCACCAGTTGATCACCACCTGATACACTCATACAAAGAAAAATAGATAAACTTGTAATTGTAATCCAAAAAATTTGACAAAATTGGCAACAATGAGCTGTTGTGTATGCGTAATATTCGACTTTGTGTGTGTTTTCACTGTTGCCAAATTTGGTGACCTAAGGCTTTTCAATTACAACTACTTAAGGGGTCATTATATTGATGCGAATCGTGTCGCGTAAGGCTCGTGTGAAACGGAACAAAAATTTTTTTTGTCAAGGTGAGCTTTCACACAAACCTTACGCGATGCGATTCGCATCGCGCTAATTATAATGACTTCTTTACAGCTCACAATTTTTCTGTGTTTCTGTGAATGAGTGCACCAGCTGGTCAAGTCAGCTGGAACATAACTATGAGCAATTTATGGATTTGGCAATTGTATTCCAAGATTGTTGACTATTTTTATTTATTTTTTCAGAAGTCTGTCCCCACTGCTACTAAATAAACTAGAAATATGTGATTCAAATATGAATCCTAAAAGTAAAACGATTGGAAATGCGTAAACTTTTAATTATCAACATATGCCAAATATGTACAAAATGAGTTCGCTGTATATTTTGCTATTTATTTAATTTTTTTGCTGTTTAGATTGCAATAATATTTCTAAATGCTAAAAAACTATTATGTCAAACAACATTCCTTCATGCTCATTACTACTACACATGTAGGCATAATATAACGACAGCATTCTAAATTTAAATACCTGAATGATCTCTATACACTTCGCTAGAAATCTACAAGAAAACAAATAAAATGAATAATTGACATTGTTGATTGTGTGTAGACCCGTACCGGTGATTTAGGATCAACGAGCTATTCCGTTGACTAATGTGAAACGAATGTGAAAAACTAGTCAACAAAACTTGTGTATTTCTATGTAGCACGCGTCGTTAAATTTCATTGCAATCAGTGCGACAGAAGCGAACAGCAGTGCTGGTAATATCTAAATGAATAATGCATGTAATGTTATAGTAATAATGCAATTGTCGAATTGAAATTGAACACTCTGGCATGGTATACTAAAATTTTCATCGCAAAAATGCCGTCACAAGAATTCCAATACAAAATAAATAAAAGAAGTAAAACTATAGTCAGCAATTTAGCCGCAAAGTTTGCTTAATGAATGAAGTATGAATAAGCTATTTATAAATATAACTTGAATCTTATGATACCGCAAGGTATACAATAAAGGTAAATTATTTATTCAATGATTCGTGAGCTAAATAAAAATATTACTTTTGGTTAACTGAAATGTAACATTCTCCATTCAATTTGCTCGTTGTTAGAACTGAAGACTAACCCCTAAATGCTGCTCTTGTTTATTTAACAGTTAACGGAACGTTTAGTAACTGATAAAACGGACAAGAGCACACATTTTTTCATATAACACCTGACTCGATCGTTATTTAATTTTCGTTTGCTTTTCTCTTGTTTTCAACACCGATCGAAGTGAAGCGTTCAGTTGTTATATACCGTTGTGACAAATATGTGAAGAACAAACCACTTAAAGAGTTGCAAGAATTTTTGGAAGGTATTTCGAGGAAGTTGTAAAAAAATATAAAGAGTTGTCAATAGATAGACATAGAGATGACTTTGGCTTGTCACGGACTACGTTTCGACTACGTTTCGACTACGTTTTTTATTACAGTTTGCGCGAGCTAAACTACGTAAATCAGAGTAAATTCAGTAAATCATATTAAAATGTTTTACGGTTACCGCTCAACATGCATTAATGGATTGGAATGAAAACTCACCTTAAGTACAAATACGATTTTTTTCACAATGATTTGTTGTGATTTACAATGATTTATTGTGATTTACAATGATTTACTGGGATTTACAATGATGTATTGTGATTTACTTGATTACTGTGATTTAAAGTGATTTGTAATGATTTACTGATGGGAGTACACACTCTCGAACTTTTGCTGAAAGCTGCAACTTCAAAGAGTTATTACATTTCATCCTTTAAAACTCAAGTATGCTGCCTAAACTCACCAAAAAATGGATGCAAAGTTCAGCTAAATCTATGCGTTTTTGATCATTCACTCGTTCACTTATCCTTTGACAGTCTATAGACTTGAATAGTCCATAGCACACTAATCGAAATAGAAGTTTGTTCAACGAGTTATTTAATAGCGTTATTCCAGTAAAGATTGATAAATTGTCACGGACGTTGACTTTTATCGATCGACACTAGAATTACGCTATTCAATTACGAGTTACTGTAAAAATCTATTGCAACAGTCTTATAAACCTTCAAAAAACAAACATTTTTTAGTTGAAATGGCTTTGTGATGTGCACATATTGATAAAATACGATATTTTATTTGGACACAAAGTATTTTCTAAATTTTTATTTCAATTGAATTTCATTCACATTTAAAAAACTTCTTAAAAACCTCTACTCTTCATTGGCTACTATATGTATCTGTTGGGAGCAAAGCCCGCTCTATTCCAACTGTCAAAATGACGTATTAAACGTCAGAGCTATAAAACTGTCGACCATTTAGCATATCTTAGTATATTTGATTCAAAATATCTTAGACGAAAGGAACCTGTCTAGAGCGGCAACTCCCATTTTGGGTACTGTTGCAGGTTGGACCACATGACTTCCTAGAGTCCTAAGCCTCAGAGAGGAAAATTTCGGGCATTCGCATATAACGTGAACGCCCGTTTCCTCACTTAGGCCGCTGGTACTGTTGGGATCGTTAAAGCTTCCCATTGCTCAATCCACAATGCCCGGTGATCGCACCCACCACCTTCCTGTCCATGTTTAGCAGTTCTCTGGCCCACCTCCCATCGGGCACCGGGAAGAAACGTTTCATGTGCATTCCTCCTTCATAGGCGCTCCAATAGTTAGCGAATTCCGACCTCACACAGCTCTTCATCGCTTTCACGCATGCCGAATGTGAGTATAATAGGTTCCGGCCCGCAATTCAATGTTGCCGAGCCTCTTCTCGCTAGCTCATCCGCTTTCTCTTTTCTCTCCACACCAGAGTGTTCCCATCTGGTTCAGGGTTTCCTTCAGCTCTTTTATTAGCTTGGATGTCACGACAGGCGACATAAGCGCTTTGATCAACGCCTCATTGTCAGAACAGACTGTCACATTTTCTCCACATGCAACTGCTGGGAGTGCCTCCTGCGCTCCCATCAGTGCCGCGAAAGTTTCAGTCTGAAAAACATCGGCGTATCCACCTAGGTGGTACCATCTTTCCTCCAACGGTTCCGGCTCCCGTGCCTTCTGAAGTTTTAGTGCCGTCAGCAAAGCTCACAATTCCTTCATCTGATAGGCAGCTTGGCCAACCTTCCAGCCATTCAGACCTGCTGGGTACGACAGCTTCGAAACGCCTTTCGAAGTCTGTCTCCGGTTTCATTCGGTCCCTAGGCATCGCAAAGACCTCGTTAGTGATAGCCTTCTTGATTTTCCCATGGCCCGAAATGAAATTTGGAGTCCAGAGATCGGTCTGAGACAGCCTATCCGCTGTAGCAAAAGCTTTCGCCTTCAATGCCACATGGACCGGTGGCAGGTTGATTAACGTCTCCATAGCCGACGTAGCTGTCGACTTCATAGCTCCGGTAACACAAATGCATACCAGCAGTTGGAATAGAACGGATTTCGCTCCCAACAGATTAATATAATGTTCATATTGTATGTATATACAGTGCAGGAACTGGCACATTGTTTGCTATAAAACAATTTACTGACATTTCGTGTAGGTCTTCAAAGACCAACTATAATGACCAGCCCTTCTTTAACAGCAACATACACTCTTTAACAAGTGCAACAATTGGCCTTACGCATTCGGTTCGATTTGTTGGATTCGATGGATCTCCTAAATATATTTTTATTTGAAACCAACACGAAGAATTTTGCGTATCGCAACGATTTACATGAAAACCATGATAAAACCCACACGTCACAGAGCAAAGGAAACATTATTTAACTTGAATATAAATTTCTTTGATGACGCAGCTCTCAGGTGTTATCAGTTGTTCATATGATAAAGATACTGTTAGCACGATGAAAATAAAAGCTTCTAATTTTACGCGAGGAATGTGTTTAGTCTCGAAGACGAACGTTTGTAATTTTTAATCCATAAACAGGATATTATCAAAAAGATTTGGAAGTCAAAGAAAAAAAAAAGTTGAAAGAAACAAAAAAACTGTTACTCAATCTTGATGCAAAATATTTATGAAAATCACATGGTTTTCAAATTGTTTATTTGCTTAGCCTTCGATAGAGATATCAAAATGCGCGTTACACAAAATCATATGTTTTTTACTGTTGAGTTTCAGATGTAGAAAATTTACACATTCAACGCGTCTGTCGAACATATGTGCGTACCTATTTTTGTTATGCATGACAGGCTGATAGAGGTGAATTTAATTAGAAATGTAAATTTTATTAATTGATTCACGAAGACATATTTCATTTTAGCAAGAAAAGTTGAGTCATTGCTTCTTATGGGTTTTTTAGAGTAAAGCCGGCGAAAACGAATTCCGTAGAAAAAGTAAAGGTCGAAGGCGGTACCAGTTTTTTGTCCACTTTGCCGTATCGATTTCAACATGAAATTCATTCAAAAAAATCGAATTGAAAAAATTCGTTCTTCGAGAAAGGAATGAACCAAATCTTCGTTCTGCTCTCTTTGGAATTTTCCATTTTCTCCCTTACAAAGGTCCTATACGCTTACTGCAAGACATTTTATTTTTTACATGGGATAGATGGAAGTGAGAGGTGGGGGCATGCATTTAATATCATCGAGAGATGACGAATCTACGAAAAAAATCTCCGTTTGTCCATCCCGTCGTTTTTTCTAAACCGCTGCACCGACCACTCCGAGGGATTATCCACTTCATTCCACTTCATTTTTTTGGTACAGGCTGATGGAATTATTGAAATTTTTTGGATCCGATGGAATTTTTGGAGTTTTTGGAATTTCTGAACTCCGGAATTTCGATGGAATTATTGGAATTTCTTGGAATTTTTGGAATTTCTTGAAATTT
>CM055403.1:136996103-137046114 GCA_029228625.1 Pseudolycoriella hygida | reverse complement strand
GAATTTCTTGAAATTTTTGGAATTTCTGGAATTTTTGGAATTTCTTGAAGATTTTGGAATTTTTGTGGAATTTTTTTTTTTGAGCTGGAATTTTTGGCACCTCTCGGATCACCCCAAACTTTTTTCCCTGAAAGTTACATATATGCCTCATGATTCAAGTTCAAAGATGAGCACAATCGGTCACGTGGTTCCTGAGATATGGTCAAAAAAGTGACCAAAAACATGGTTTTTCGAGGGTCGGTGAAACTTTTTCCCAAATATCGCAGTATAGTATAGCGCGGAAATTGTTCATTTTGGTGTCAAATGAAAGCATTTAATCTCACAAAACTGGGAAATTTTTTTGTGCAAATCGTGTCAGTGGTCTGGGCACTGGGAAAAATGGAATGGACGAAATTGAGTATGCAATATGGAGACTTGCTGCCAAAGGCAAAATTGTAGAGAATAAAATTTTAGAGAAAACGTGTTTCAGGTCTAAGGGGAAAAATGACCTAATCCCGGAATATATTCGCTGACGTACTTCGGGAGGGTTTTCGACATTACCTTGGATAATTTATGTGGGTTGTTCGAATTTTTATAATTTTAAAAAATTTGCAATAATTGTGATAGTTTGCAACTATTTGCAAAATCTATTCGCTTTGCAACGCCTATTCTGATTTTTGAACTCTTCAATGAAGTCAACTGATTTTGGTTAATTTATGAATGAAGTCAGCTGATTTTTTCGCAAAGAAATTAGCTTCGATATCAATTATAGCTAACTTATCTTGTAAAGGAAAAGACGATAACGCCGTGGATCTAATCTAATAATTATTATGCAACACGTCATTGAATTCCTTATGCACTGACATAAGCCGACGCCGCTCTAACGACGCGAATATTTTTAAACCTCACGCATTTGTAGCATTTTAAGTAAAAGAGCTGACGACGTAAGAACATATTTGTATTCTCAATACAGTGGTTTAGCGGCTTTTTCAAGTATTTGTTTTCCTTTTAGCAACTGAATTACAAATAATTTAAGTTGTAGACATTTGGTCAGCACCAAAAATGGCAACATTTATCGACTACATACATATGCATCTACAAAATTCTATATCCTCCATTAAACAAAGACATTTTGCCGGTATGTCTTTACATAATTGTTATTTCAAGTCATTGTAATGATGAATCGGCAGTTATGCGAATCTTTAATATTTGTTTGCGTGTAAGTCTGCCTTTCCTCTTTGTGCAAAAATTGAAGGTTCTTTTGCAGTTTTTTTTCACTTCTTATTTTTTGCCTGTACCCACACAGTCAGACTGTTTTTGTAATGTTTTGGCAATGTATGATGCTCTTCGCTTATTTTATTCAAAATAAGGTCAATATATTCCACTTTTTTTACGTGTGAATGGAGGTGTACGAAGTTGAAACGTGCCGAATAAAATTGGACAATAACACAGCTTGCTTTTTTGCTAAGTTTTTTGTTCGTACTTTAAAAAACTATTTATAGTTTTCTTGTTATAAAGTTTATCGACGTCTTCCAACCATCATACACTTAAAGTTTATTTCAAGTGTCGAGTACAAGATATCTGATCGTTTCATAAAATGAACAACGAAAGTTTTGCACATCGTTGAGTGTCGAAGCTAAACGAAATTCACATTCAACGTTTCCCAGATGATTTGTGAAATATTTATCAATATACCTCAATGCATTACTCTTTACTTTTTTCGTTATTCTCATACAGTTTTAAGGCGAAAGCCTCGGGTACTTCCCCTCTCGTTTCTGTGTGCAAATTTATCTGTTAAGAAAAAAAGACTTGCGTTGCCGCTGGATACAAAGTATCATAATATTTAAAATCAAGGTTAAGCTAAGCGAACTGTTGTGATTATATACGTGTTTGCACCGAAATAATGTATAAAAAAAATTCAAACTCTCACTGAATTCAACGAAATAATGACTACACTCTTGCTCATTACATTAGTTATTCAAAAAACCTTGGTGGAAGCATTCAATGCAAAAAATAATATTCAAAACGAAAAATCATTGCATGACTTAATTGATGGGCAAGGGCAAGGAACTTTTCGATGATGGCAAGTCAAACTTAACCTCCTAACAATAACAAAAATTTTAAAAATCAAGGATATGCAATTAATCGCACACGATGCCGAGGCTAAAATGTTTTTTGTCTGCTAAGTTATTCGGTGCAAAAACTATGCAAAGAGCTAAGTGTGTGCGACTCAGTACTTAATTACTAAATCATTGGTAAAGATCTACATACACCGCCAGAGGAATTCTATTTATAAAACTACCATTTTTTGTCAAGTCGCAGACACGATCTAATAACATACCTCAGCGAATAGTTGTGCAAAGAAAACAACACAACAGCAAAAATTAGCATCGGAATTTCTATGGCTGTTGTTATCTATGTATAACTCTTTTACTCGCGTATGTAACATTTTAACCAGAAAGTTGGTCTTGTCCGACATTCCTGTGTGTATATAACGCTGAATGTTCTAGTGGATTTAACAATTTATAATTTCACAGCGTATGATAACAAAAAAAGAATTTATTACAAATTTATTAAGTTTATGGTTGTTATCGACTATAATTTTGTTTGTGTTGAATTGAAATTATGTAGCCACGTGTTACAAAACTTTGAATTATCGAAGTAATAAAGTTAAGTCATAGAAATCTAACAATGAACAATGAACGATTTCACAAATGTTGAAGTAGTCGCTTAGAGTTCTCTCAGTTCAGGGAAAACTCGAAGACGCAAAGCTGCTGCCGTTACGAACTCTCAATATACGCCTTTTTGTGCGGCGTCGGCTTATGTCAACATAAACATTGACGAAATTCTTAATATGTCAAGCGACTAAGAGTTGTGTGTCTATCGGCTCACCAGAGGAACAAAATCCGGACGATAAATCCAGAGGCGTCAAAATCCGGTGGTGTCGAATTCCACTGCCGCCAAAATCCAGGATGCGTCAAAATCCGGAAGATACAAAATCCTGAGGCGTCATAATCCAGAGGCATTATGTTCCAGATGATCGTCCGTTCTTTAAAGCTTCAGTATTTTGTATCCTCTAATATATTTAATATTGTGGGGCTCTCCTCACCCCCGCGCTTGCGGAGGGCTCGGTAATGTCTTGCAGGCATTGATTGATTGATTTATTTGAAAAGTATTTTTCACAATTATTTACTTAAAAGAATAAAAATAGAAAGGTAAAGTGAAAAATGACACTGAGGCCTTTCTTTTTGGGACACAATGTCGCGCTCTTCGATTTATTTGGGATATTGTCGTCGTTGCTGGTGAGGTGGTGATGATGTTTAAAAATGATGGTGACTTCTATTGTTCAGTTGGTGGTGTTTTGTGGGTTGTGATCTGAATGATGCTGATGTCGCTCCAGTTAGAATTTTCGCCCTAAGTCTATAAAGCGCTGGACAGTGACATAGGTAATGCTTCGCCGTTTCCAGTACGTCTCCGCACATTCTACAGTTGAGGACTTCGTTAAGTCCCATCTTATTTAAGTGGTATCTTAGACTATTATGACCCGTAAGTATTCCTATCATCATCCTGAGCCTCTTTTTGTCCAATCCAAGGAGATATTTAGTAGTGCTCCACCTGCATGCTACCAAAAATTCCTTAGATTGCCGGCAGGTTTGAAGGTTTTCCCACAATATCTGTTCATTCTCAGTTTTTCTTCTAAGAAGATTCGCTATATATTTGGCCTGTACACCGATCGTCGGTTCTGGCCCTATCAATCCCACCTGGCTTCCTTTCCTTGCTAATTCGTCAGCCTTTTTGTTGCCTTCGATGTTCGAATGACCTGGTACCCAGACCAGAAAAACTTCGCTGTCTTCTGAAAGAGTCTCCAGGTCATCGCTACATCTGAGCACTGATTTAGCAGACAATCTACACGAGGATAAGGCTTCAATTGCTGGTTCACTATCTGTGCATATAACTATTTTCTCATTTGTCAGCCCTTTTTCCGACAAAATGCGACAACATTCGCTGATACCTACTACCTCAGTTTGGAAAACTGTAGCAGTGATTCCCAGAAGAACAGAGACTTGAATGTCTTGCTCTTCGCAATATATTCCCGATCCAGTTCCTTATTCAGTTTTAGATCCGTCTGTAAACACTTCCAACCTTTGGACACCTTCCATTCACCCACTCTTCCCTGGTTGGAACAGTCGTCTCATATTTCCTTTCGAACCGGAAAACCGTTTCCATATGGTCACTAGGCATGTCAGTTTCCTTGAACTCTTTAATCAAGTCGACGAAGCCATACTCTGCCCCTTGACCCCCTTTGCGGAGGCTGTCGCCCCTCGATCCCGCTGTTTTCAACGTAGTATTGTTGATAAAATATCAATTTGTATAAATAAACTTTCGCTGCTGTGATGCATACAGCTTCGTCCAGATTTTGTCCGGGTTTTTGCATTTCCTCCGTATTTTGACGCCTCCTACTTTTGACATCTTCGGATTTTGTCGCCTCCTGATCCGTATTTTGACTCCTCCGGTTTTTTCATCCTGATTTTAACGCCTCTGGATTTTGTGTCTCCGGATTTAGAAGTGACACCGTGTCCATCTGCTTATTTCATATACTTTGACATAAGCTGACATCGCACTGAACGTGGGGTTTGATTGTGATAAACATTAATTTTTCTCAGAGCCCCTTCGCATTTTTTATAAATGATTTATTAATTCTTCAGTAAAACAATGCGGTTCTCTCGTTAAAAAACGCTTCGAATTCGTTAACTCATGTCAGTGTGGAATTGTTTATCGCTAAGTCTCCAGTTTCAATAAGGGGTTATTCATAAATTATGTCACGCGTGACGACTATTTGCGTCTCTTTTTATTCCATTTTTATGCATATCTTGCACCTCTTTCGCACGCGTGACATACTTTATGAACGATCCCTAAAAGACTCATGCTTTGGTCGTATGATTCACCCGGTGAAGACCTTGTTTTATTCAACACGAACTCAGTAGGCGTAGCTCTAGCCGTTGAAGTATGTAACTCCTAGGTGTAAACTGAGACCCTAGCTAGATTTTCGGATAAGGGAGATAGGGACATAGAGATGTTGCATCCTAAATAGAAAGTCATCGTAACCGGTGACTTAACCAAAATCAAGTCGGGGTACCGACACCTTAGCTACCGAGTATTTACTCTCACTAAGTTCTTCTCCCATTGCATTCTGAATATTTCAGAAGGAGCTCCAGAATATTCAGTGCATGAGGTCAGGACGCCAAGACGTCAGAACACCAGAGCGCCACACAACAGTTGGTCCACTGAATATAGTAAACTGTCACACGGCAGTGGCTTTAAATATCGTTGAACGAGATTTAAAGCCACTGCCGTGTGATATATTATATATTGGTATATTATACCAAATGCATCTGTCTGGTTTTGGTTTCTGTATTGTTGTGTGTCCAAATGACTGCCAAATTCATTAAAGCTACAACAAAATGATCTTGCAAAAAAGGAAGGGGTGTGGCAGTCCGTGCAAATTTTTTGAAATTTCAGAATTTTTTTTCTGGCAGGTGTCGTTATCCACAGTCCCTGTGTAGGTAACCTGCTCGATGCCAGACTGCTAATAACGTACAAATCGTGGGAGAAATAAAAACAAAACGGAAAAATATTATCGAACAGTTTAAGGATGCCAATTGATTTGGACATTTAACAATCATTAATCATTACTTAAAAACAATTTTTCACCATATGGTTGTTATGACTGTGTCCGTTCTTCGTTCCCTTTAAACGTTTTATACGATACATTCGAAAGTCACAACTCTCTTACACAGAGGCAACATATAAATATTTCTTTTTCGTATTCGTATCGTGAATTCCAGTTTTCGTTGTTACCTTAACATTTTTATCATTTCAAGCAAATTGTATTTCAGGGATGATTTGTGTAGAAAGAGAGAAACATGTGAAACCAACCACAAACCAGAGTCAGTCAGTTGTTGTATATGTACAACAAACAAACAGATTAATCTCAAACAATTTCCAGTAAACGATCATATTTTCAAAAATAATTTCATGTTTATTCCGAAAAATTGTTCTGTAAAATTGTGGAGATTTTACGATATTAAAATTTATATTGGTTTTCAAACTGGCATTAAACCATGTTATGTGTCTTCTCTAATATGAAATTCATATATAAAAAAACTTAAAACTTTTCATTGCATAACTAATGAAAACGCACTAACGTACAGCTATACATATAATACACATGCATTCCTCGTTTACATGAGTACACACGTAATAATAGTAAATACCAAACAACAACCGTCATATAATTCATCATTATCATTTTATATACTTTTTTTTAATATGAAGGACACGGAGTTCTTTCACCTGCGCTGCTTCATTTTATTACACTACTGAGTCAAAGAGTGAGCATAAGAATTTTATTGAATAACGCGGGAATAGCAACACAACATCCACAGCTCTACACAAATTAAAGAGTTCTGTTGCAGTGTAAAATTGGATACGCATATTGCCTTGCACCATGTGTGAACTGACGTAGATGAACATATTAAGTCACACAAAACAAAATCATTATATATTTTCAAGTATCTCGTTGTGTCAATATTGTTTTGTTTGGTGTGAATCCTACACACTAACCGAATTATAAGTAAATCTCTTACTGCACTTTTGATTCTTTAAATATTTGCATCTCGGATCGCATCCCATAACAGCTGCTCATTAAGCCATTTATTATGAAAACAAATTTTGCAATGAATTATACCCGGCCGGTCGAGACTTGAGATATTTATACAGAGTGAAATAATGGGAGGGGATTCCATATAGACGAATGTCGTTTTTGTGCTGATTTTCCAGCTACAATATACGGCAATGAATTTTCATACTATGCAGACAGAGTGAAGACACATAACCGAATGTTATAAAACGAAAATGCGTTTTTTTTTCTTCGCTTGAACGAAAATTCAGGGATAGGATGACGTCATCTTATGAAAAATATTGATCCCGAAATTAATACAACAACGCCTTGTGTGTACAGCCACATTCGAAATACACATTTTGTGTTTTTTTTCATCATTTTAATAAATTTTCTTTTCTAACAAGAGACTCATATGATCTTATTGGATTAAATGATTATGAAAATTTAATGGGATAGTGTGAGTTGTAGCAGAAGTGTACGGTCGTGTTGTTGCGCGTCGGTATGGTTCATGTATGTTTGTAGTATAAACAGACTGGTTGTGTGCATGTGTTCAATTGTTAAGTAATTAAGAGATAGACTTATGACTCTGAACGTCCAAGCCGTCAGTAGTAATATTTTTATCGATTAACAAACCTTATGTACACAAGACATTTTGTCGTTGCTACTCCGGATGTAAGACTTAACTCCCATCCAACGTTGAAGAAACGAACAGAAAAAAAAGCACAGCCAGAGCCATCTCTAGTTCATTTCCCCAATCAGTCCTTCCTGCTGAATATGATGTGACGTCAGGTGTTTTTAGTTTTGTATACAGAGCATTGATGTTTCGATCATAGCGATGCATATATCCGACATATAAACGATATTCTAAAGGAAAAATTTTGCCGGTCAAATTTACCCAATATTCGTTTTATATTATGAGAGACTCTAAAACCATTGCACATACATTGATACGCTGTGTGTGTACGAATGTTCGTAACATATTTATGTCACATCGTTATAAAACGTATTGAAACAGCTGTTTGCTGCCGGTTTTATATATCTGGGATGGATGATACGGCTAAACAGCAAGCAGCAAAAGGCGAGGCACGGTGCTGAAAATATGTTTTATATGCATGTATATATCAACATTTAGATGTAATATATTTTATGATTTTATAGCTGTGTGATAGATTTTCGAGGAAAGCAATTCTGTTGCGAAAAGGCAACGCCCAATGTTCAAGTGTACTTTCGTATACTGCAATAAGTTTGGATACGTAACCCAGCAAGGCTTTGATGTCTTTGCAGCACATGGTAACGCATTCTTATTTGTTGTTTGGTCAAAATAACGCGAAGCAACCTAATAAGGGCGATGTGAAGATGAAAATACGTGAACTTTTTTTTCTTCGTTTTTTACACCCGTACGAAGTGCGAATGGGTCTTACAGGTTGACTACGGAGTTTGTTAGATTGTAGGGGTGCAACAATGACTCAGTTTACGTTTAAGTAACCATAAGCAGAACTAAGCAATTTGTGTGTGGTACACCACCATATACAGCGCGAATTACTAATTATAAACGTCTAAAGTTTGTCTGTTTCTGTGTCTATTTATTTATTTAATTATTTGTCTGTCCGTAAAGATCCCGTTACTTTTTGTGTTTATTTCGCATGAAAATAAAAAAAAGTGAGGAGCAAAAAGAAAAAGAAATACTTTTCGATATGTTGTCGGGGATGGTCCAAAACTCCGAGAAAACATGTTCCGAGGTGGGATATTCCGTTGACGTTAGTCAGGGTCTTACGGTCGATTTTGTCCGTATGTCCGCGTACGCGTCGTCATTTATTTTTGTTGCTTTATTCGCAGGTAATAAAATTCCGTTGTTCGAACAATGGAATTCTGAGTGGATATTGAATAAAACTTTAAAAATAAATGACAGTAATTGGACACTGGTGTAATTATATATGGTTTTTCATATGAATGTGAACATGACCATCCTTTTATCTCTTTCATACGTACCATCGAAGAATGAGAGGATCATAGTAGGCTGTACACTTTCATATGAAAAACCCGGTATTTATGTGCGTATCACGACGTTTGTAACCAGTCGAAAGTTAGGCATTTTTGTAAGATCATGCCCGCAGCGGTAGCGGAGGGCGTGACGCAGTCGCCACACCCACAGATGTCCACAAACTCACAAAACGCCATACAAAAACATTTGGGACAAGTCACCATATAAACACGAACTTTTTAGTTTTTTCCTTCTGCCACCTGCCCTTCTCAATTATTTTTTTAAAGAAACAGACATTCTCAGAAAGTTATCAAAAGTTGTCAGCAAGTTAGCAAGTTGTCAGCAAGTCTTAGCAAGTTGTCAGCAAGTCTTAAAAAGTTGTCAGCAAGTGTCAGACAGTCTCAAAAAGTTATTAACAAGTGTCGGAAAGTTGTCATGAAGTGTCAGAAAGTTGTCAGCAAGTGTCAGAAAGTTGGCAGCAAGTGTCAGAAAGTTGGCAGCAAGTATCAGAAAGTCTGAGAAGGTTATCAGCAAGTCTCAGAAAGTCTCAGGCAGTACTAAGCAAGTGTCAAAAAGTTGTCAGGACGTGTCAAAAAGTTGTCAGCAATTGCCAGAAAGTCTCAGATCATTGTTGTCCATGGTAGCATAGGTCGCAGAGCTCGCCTTACAAAACTTACAAAACTACTGATATCACAACAAAAAAACTTTTTCATAGGTAAAGTGTGACGCAGTAAGTCCACTTTTAAAATCATTGATATCGTCAGAGGTGACGCAAACATTTGTTTGAATAGAATGTTAGCCTGTGGACAAAGTTTTATTCTTAAAAAAATTTGCACCACTTTTTTTAAAACAAAATTACTTTGTGCTCAAAAAATTGCGTCACAAATGCCAGACCCAACGGTGAAATAATTTTTCTGTACTTTCAGCTTTTACACTGCAGTAATATAAATTTTCTTTGTTTTTGCGAAGATTGCTTAACATAAATTTAAATTTTTACATGTGAAAACTGAAAGTGTTGAAAAATTGTTACGCTGGTGGGTCTGGCATTTGTGACGTAATTTTTGAACACAACGTAATTTTGTTTTAAAAAAAGTGGTGCAAATTTGTTTAAGAATATAATACGTTAATTTTTGGTTACTTATGTCATTGGAATGCACCGATTGTAGATTGGAGATGCCAAAAACCAAACATCGATATGTAAGGTGGGGGGGGGACGTTATTTTCATTTCATTCACTCTCAGTACACTATCCATAAAAATTGAGATAAAACACAGCGTTCCCTTTTGACAAGAAATTCTATCCTGCGGTACCATTACGAATTTGCTTGAGTTACCATTGTTTTATGCAAAGTGGTATATTTTTCATATTGAGTGAGTGAAACTGAATTCTATAGCGTTTACATTATTCACAAAGTAGAAATACCGATGGAATTGTCCAAGTAATACCCTACAACTGTTCGACCGTCTGTCAGTGCCCTACGGAACGGTTTTTCGACATCACATTAGGTAATTTCTGTCGCGATAAAGGGGCTGTTCATAACTGACGTCACTCGTGCTATAAAATCCACAAAATCAATAGCTCCAAACTGGTCAGAAATTTTGTTTATAGTAGGGTAAAAGCACCAGTTATCGGCCATGTAGTAGTCTCCGGCCAAACCATAGTTTCACTAGTAATCGGCCACTTTTTGCATTGAAATACGGCAGGTTACTGGTGCTGGCCGGAGACTACATGGCCGATAACTGGTGTATTTACCCTACTCCCACACAACCCCTATATGGGGAGGGGCGAACCCGAGTTCATTAATAAATCTGTTGGGAGCAAAACCCGGTATATTCCAACTTTCAAAGTGACGTTTTAAATTTCAAACAAAAAAAAAATCGGAATATTCAAAACCTGCTTATTTTCCTGAATTCTATTAGTGTTAAAGAAAAATAAACAGGTTTTGGATATTTCGAAAAAAAAAAATTTGTTTGACGTTTAAAACGTCACTTTTGCAGTTGCAATAGACCGGGTTTTGCTCCCAACAGACTCAAATTTTAGCTGCTCTTACTAAGTTATAGCCTTTTTATGGATGTTCATTTTTTATAGCAAGCGTGACGTCATTTATAAGAATGAATCTGAATCTGAAGAATGAATCTAGAATGCGGGAACGTAAGGGTCTTAGGGTAACATTTTATGTAATTTTTAAAATATGAAAGAAAAAAGTCTAAGTCGTAAGGATTCATAAGAAAAAAAAAGCAAATGGTTTCGTTGTTTACTTCCACAAAATATGTTTTAACTGCGGGCAGATGCCGATGGCATAACAATGAAAGAATATGCCAAAAGAACGAACCTTTTTTTTTCATAATTTTTAAATATATTCTAACCAAATAAACGTGTTGTTGAAACGCTGTTCTTGCTGTTACATTTTGTTTTTTTTTTTGTTTTCGTTCTACACAAAGATGTTTCTTTTTCGCAACCCTCTTTCTACCCCATTCTTAAAGGAAAAAAGTCTAATTTTGTTATGTATGTCGGTGATTTCTTAAGTCGACAGACATTCGTCTTTATCATCAGTGGGCCATGTATAGACAACAAATAAGTCTATAACGAAAATTACGAGCTGAACGCAATATAACAGACATTATCCTGTGAAACATTTTGCAAATTTCCGAACAAGGAGTATGAGAATAAAAAAGCCAATCAGATTACAAGATTTTAGCAAGGTGTTCTAATAGCACAATGTGATCACGACTCGTTATTTATTGTTTGCTTTTTTTCCGCAGACAGACGACATGTAATTTACTGAAGAGTTACCTACATATTTTCTGTGGATGATTTACTAGGGAAAATCTTGTTTACTTTGAAATTATATTATCCCACGTAATGTCCATGAAAAATGTTTGTGCCATTTTTTCTTGCAACGTATGGTCTTATTGAATTAAATAGAGTCTAAGAAAAGATTTTAAATTGAATCAGACACAAAAATTGTTGAATTGTATGACTCAAAATCCCTAATGTCCTTTGACATGGGCAAATGAAATATTTCTGTCGGTTAAATTGAGAGAAAATGAAACCGGTACCAATTGGATCAAGAGTGCAGGAAATGTGCGCCGGCTGACTTTGCGGCGAAAGAAATGTCTCGTTGTGACATTTTCGCTGTATAATAATAATCCCTTGGGATAATTTTATCCGGCAGAGGATATTGTTGTACCCGAGATTTTTTCTGGTTCAGGTCAATTGTTCTACGAGGGGATTTTTGGGATAATTATGTCGTAAAGGGATATTTTCGTCCGTCGAGGAAACTTGTTTTACACGAGTTGTTTTGCCAGGGATTCTTCTATCGTGTAATAATCGTCTCAATAGGGATTTTTCTGGTACAGTTGGCCATTGACCACACAATTTTTGGGTATTTTCTACTCGGGCAAAGAAAAAGGTTTTCGCCGGAGAATTTTTGTTACGATTCCAGTGTCCCAAATAAATGTGACTAGGATGTCTCTAGAATTTGACTTTCGTACACAATCAATTTGTTTATTTTACTTCGCTAACTTTACTTCTGTTTGACTTTTCAATTTTCCTGAACAGCTTTTGTTGAGGGGGGATTTTTCTTCAATGAAAATAACGTTCCTAGACTGAGGATAATATCTACAAGCGACCTTGGAATATACGCCGCCATCGTATTATATACGCGGTCAATGTACCAACTTTATTTAAGTATTGTGTGGAATGTCATACGTAACGAACGTGTTTTGAGTACATAAAACGTGCACGGCGTTCATAATACGTGCACGGTGGATATTTTCCTCAGTGTAGGCAAACCCAGGCTTCAAAATTTGGGTAGTTGTGAATTTGGCGCCGCAACGAATGGTACTCATAAGAATGACAAATATGACGTCTCCTATTTCGATGAATCCTGTGTACAAATATCTGAGTCTAACTTTAGGCAGAGTTATTATTAGCACCAGAAGAAATATTAATGGTAAAATGTTAACTGTCGTTAGGCTTGGTTCGGAATTTACGTTAAGCATTTGGTCCAAAGAAGGCGTGCCGGTAAAACACATTCTTCCATTCCAAGCCCTACTAGTTTCCGCTCCTAGTTCATCGTAGATGGCACTAGGTTTGTGTGCAATTTACCATTGACACAGTAAAAAAAAACTTTAATAACGAAATGATCTGGAAGAAGCAAAAGCTTTTACCACTGACACAGTAAAAAACTTTAATAACGAAATGATCTGTAAGAAGCAAAAGCTCAAAAAATCATGTAAAAATCCTTGAAAATCAAAAGAAAATCCCTGAAAATCATGTAAAAATCCTTGAAAATCAATAAAAACGATAAAAAATCTTTGTAAATAAAAAAAAAATCCTTTGAGGATTTTCTTGGTCAGGACCCTCTGATCGATTCCGGAAGGCAGCCCGGTTCCAAAAAATTCCTTTGACAATGTTACATTATGAAACGAGTACAGAAATGTGCACTTGGTTCCGACTCTGCACCAGGCTGAGTACTTTGAAAGTATTAGCAACCTTATAGAAGGCAGCCTGGTACCTTAAATGTGTTAAAGTCATTGTAACGACAGTAAAGAATATTAAACGTCATATAAATTTCAATTTGGCACCTGGCTGCTGCTGCCCCCTATGTTGACTGTAGAGTAGGCAGCCTGGTGCCGCGTTGAAATTAATGTGACGTATGATATTCGTAACTGCGGTTTCGACAGAGGCGTGACAGTCTTTTGTTTTGATCTCTGCAAGTAATAGTCAGAGTGAAGTTGGCTGCAATTGCAACCGAAATCAGCTGTTTTTTGAACTTTTCAATGAAGTCAGCTGATATTGGTAAATTTATGAATGAAATCAGCTAATTATGTTTGCAATGAAGTTAGCTTCGGTCGCAACTACGGCTGTCGAGTATTACTTGCAAAGATCAGAACAAAAGACTGTCACACTCCTGGGTTTTGATGACATCAACAGATTTTTGGCACCAGGCTGCGTTCTTTATGGTTACTTAAACATATCAACTAGGCAGCCTGGTGCCGAGTTGGAACCGAGTGCATAGTAACGCACTCGTTTTCAACTCCAGCATTGACTTAGAATTTTTTTGGCAGCAGGCTGTCCAGCTTCAAATGCAGACCTCTGTTGATGATAAGGAGTTCAAGGCACTAGACAAAGGACCGGTCTTGTGTCTGAACTCCTAATTTCATCGTCGCTAAGAACAGTTTCATGTAGTAAAATTGCAACAAACAGAAAATTCTTTTGCACCCAACATGCTCGATTATCTGCCCCTCGACTTTTGTTTTCGTTTTCACAAAGTTCAAATAATTTATTGTCTTTTTTCTTCCTTTTAGGCCGCCATTCTTCAGCAAACAGCCCAATATATTATCGAGCTGGAGCGTGAAAAAACGCTTCTTCTTTCACAAAATTGTCAACTTAAGAGACTAGTTGATCAGCAAGAGACAAGCGAAATTCACATTAAAAAGCGTAAAATGGACCCGGTCTTTACTCTACAAACAATATCCGATTCATCCGACGAAGGGCTCGGTTCAATGTCACCCGAACCGATCACACTATTGACAACAACAAATGGAAAAACCACAACATTAACCGCAACCCCAAAGGAAATTGTTGAATTAAAAAATCTGCTGGAAGCGGAGCGACGACAAAAAAATGCTCTAGAAGACCGACTACGACAAATCGAATTGCAAATCTTTCCAGAACGAAGCCGTGACGTTGCTGTCACATATCAACATCAGGAAGTCATCGAACACACAGACAATGTGAGGGAGGAAGATGTGACGGTATCAATCATTCAGGATCCATTGGGTAAAATACGAGACATGGAATCGATAAGTGTCGTCTCAATGGAATCATTGCCAACGATTGGACAAACACAGGTGGTTGTATGTTCGCACGGTGATGATGATCTTGTCGATGAAGATTCCCGAACGGCATCCCCTTGTGACATTGAAATTGAAGACAATTTAGTTCAGATAAAACAGGAATCAGCCGCCATCGCAAGTCGACCGAACACTCCCATCGAACATTCGCATAACAAACGGGTGCAACCGATACTTGAAGCTGCTATCAAAGCTGAGCCCAAAGTCGAAGTCGAACGAATAAATGCACCAACATCAGCTGGTTTAATTATCGTTAACGAGGAGATCAAGAGTAACTCAACGACGCAAAACAACATCGCCACAACCAACAAAGTAAAAGCACCCCGATCGAGGATGTACATAACTAACACATCTAGACAGAATCTAGAAACAATTGTTGAAGCTATACGCCACTTAGAAGGCGATCAATTCGTTACCGATATGGTAGAACAACCACAAGAAGCTCCACTAGCATTAACCAATAAACCACAGCGACAGCTACAAATCGAGATGAATCCATTCCTGCAATTTCGTACACAGGGTACACAGCAAACCGTTACAACAGCACCAACATTGACGACAGTTGTCACATCAAATAACGCAAAAACAGTTACATCGGCCACCGTGTCCCACTTACAACAACAACAGCAATCTCGTCCTGGTGTCATTGTTGTGAAGCAAAGTTCCTGATCGGGATCACGAAGTAACATTCGTGTAGATAAGTTTTAAAGAATAGCTTGGCTTTTGTTTTTTGTTTTAAGATTTTTTTTATTTATCTCATTTAGTAACTAGTTAATTTTAGTGACTAATTAAAAATAATTCGTTGGCGAACTGGCGGTTCGCAAAGTATAATGAAGATAAATTGTACACATTATTGAGAGAAAAAAAGTAAAAAAAAAATCAATTACGATATTTGTAATCGCCGTACTAGGAAAATGAGATTTAAGTTTAATTTATTTGTCACGCCAGAGTTAGATACCTTTAGGACAAATTGAATGAAAAGTTAATAGACAAAGGAAACATTTAAATTTCGAACAAATAACCAGCGGTGTTAGTATGCGTCGGAAACGCTTAAAAAAAACCCGATTTAGGCAAAATTTTTGACTTTTTTAAACAAATTTTTACATAGACTTCCACCGTCGGACTCTAGTTTGAAAAACGTGTGCAGAGGTTTTACAAAACTATTGAATAATTTAGTAAAACAACATTCCATGTAAGGTATTTTTTTTCTTTTTTCTTAGAATAAATCCATAAATTAAAGAATAAAAGATAATCGGCGATTACACAGAGTTAGATCAATTTCTATAACAAAAATGTAATTATTATTAACCGAGAGAAAGGTTTCCATCGACACAACATATTCCTTTTTGTTGTATTGTAATAACAAAATGATAAATTCAAATATAAAAAAACTAACAATATTTGTACTTATTTGCAAGATATAAATAAATTTTAGGGCGGAGAAAGATAGCATTTTTCTCGCGCTTATATTGATACAATAAAGGGAAATACATTTAATTTTAGCGTTAAAGAACAAGATTAGAAAAGAAAGAAATCTAAAAAACATAGCTACTAATTAAGACGACAGATTTTGTGAGGTCGACAAACGATATTTTGTGCTTTCTTAATTTTCAAGAACTCCAAACCATCGCATTATAATTTTGTTTTTAAATCTTTTCCTTTATTGTTTTTTTGTTATAAAAAATTGAACTTAATTTCCTGGTTTGCAAATTCAAATTCAACATTTTTGTGCATTTCTAATTAGAAACATCAAATATTTCAAATTAAATGCGCTATTTTTAAGGAGTATACTTTCGTCGGCTATGTATCAGAGCCTAAAGTAAGCAATTTCCAAATTTCCACTGAAATGGCGCAATTTTCCAGACCAAAAGGCGATCATTTGAAAAATTTAATAAAACATGACACTCTCTTCACTTCATACTTTTTAGGGGCGTTTCCGACCCCCTTTTTCTATAGTCTAAATTAGCAGGGCGGAATCGCGTGGCCGTGAGTCAAAAGTGCGTGTTTTCTTCAACATCAATTTTCCAAAATTTCCTGGTATCCGACAAAATCGAGTGATTCCCGGTACATATTTCAAAATTATCAGACTCCCTATCTGTCGGAATAAACATAATAAATGCACGATTTCATTTTGTGCATTACAAATTATTACAATCGTACATACACTAAGCAAAATATCTACAAGCGACGTAGGAATTGTGTTTATAATATACGCCGCCGACGTATTTTATCCACCGAGCAAGTATTATGTCAGCTAGCAAGTATTATGTCAGCTCATAACACGTTCTATACTTATGGCATACTAAACAATACTTAAGTAAGGTTGATAATACATTCACCGCGTATATAATACGTCGGCGGCGTATATAATACGTCGGCGGCGTATATAATACGTCGGCGGCGTATATAATACGTCGGCGGCGTATATAATACGTCGGCGGCGTATATAATACGTCGGCGGCGTATATAATACGTCGGCGGCGTATATAATACGTCGGCGGCGTATATAATACGTCGGCGGCGTATATAATACGTCGGCGGCGTATATAATACGTCGGCGGCGTATACAATACGTCAGCGGCGTATACAATACGTCAGCGGCGTATATGATACGTCGGTGGTGTATATATTACGTCGGTGGTGTATATGACATCACCCATATTCTATGAATTCTGTGTACAAATATCTGGGTCTAACTTTAGGCGGAGATATAATTATCGCCAGAAAAAACACTAATGGTATTGGATCCTTGATTTAAAAACTGGACTTTTTTAGCGATTTTTGGGTGTTCATTTCAAAAAGAGAACATATGAAGGGACCCGTACGTATCAGAATAGATGCGTCAAACAGAGTTGATGTTACGAAAAGACTCGAACGTATCTAAGCAAATATTGCCTTAACTCTTAAGTGTATAAAATTACGTGCACATTAAATTGTATTGGAAATTGTATTGCCGAGAGGGCAATATTGAAAAACCCGTCCGAAGAAACGGTGTAAAAAGCCTTTCCGAAAGTACAAAATTGGCCCCCAAATAGAGAACAATTTTCTCTACAACATAATAAAAACCATTTTTTGGGCTAGGTCCGACCTTATGACCGAGCTAAGCCCTAAGCACAGGCACCGGGTTCAAATTTGTTTTTGAATATAATTCGGTACTCGGTTACCTCTCAAATAGAAAAAGACGAAGGTAAAAATTTAGAAAATTCTCCTTTTGATACAATTGCACCCATAGAAGTATGTGCTATGGCTGCTGTACCCTCGGAAGATTAAAGTCCACCCGCTTGAATCAACATTTAAAAAGCCACTCACAATTCTTCATCCTACTTCCAATTGTCTAACAAAATAAATTCATTTACGACTCATCAGTACACCTTGTCTTAAGACCATGTGTATATCGGCAACGATGGGCATAGAATGATACTCAGACTATGTCAACTCGCCTTTTATAAGAATTAAAAAGAGTCAACAAAATCGGTTAAGATTTACACGTTTTATGTAAACAAACACGTTGGGCCTTAGTAGAAACTCAGTTTTGGGGATCTGGCTAAGTCCAAGGGCTTTTAATCAAAGAATTTTATTTCATAAAATGTGAGACATTCCTAGACCTTTCGATTAAAAAATGTTTTTTGAAAATCGGAAAACATTTACTCGAGTTATGTTAAAAAAACAAGTAGGGCCCCAGCAAAAACTCGTTTTGAGTGCCCTAGCCAAGTCCAAGGACTCAAATACAAAAACTTTTCTTCATAAATTGTCGGCCATGCCCAGATCTTTCAAACAAAACAAAAATTTGTGAAAATCGGAAAAGATTTACTCGAGTTATATACAAAAACCACGTAGGGTCCTAACAGAAATGTTTTAAGTCCAAAGACTCAAATCCAAAAAAGTTTCTTCCATAAATTGTCGGTCTTTCAAACAAAAAAACTTTATGAAAATCGGAAAAGAATTACTTGAGTTACGAACCAAAAACCACTTAAACGGCCGAGCTCGGCGGCCCTTTGACCGACAGTGCCCAGAAGATTTTTCGATTACCTTTCAGGGGAATTTTTTTTTTTGAAAATTGGTTGAGTTTTACTCGAGTTATCGTGTTGACAGACGGACGGACGGAAGGACGGACATTTTTTTTGTTGCTGGTTTGTCATCTAAGGACCGATCGGTGTTTCCCCTACTACCGGGTCGAAATTGGGCTGGTTACAAACGTCGTGGTAAACGTATAAGACCACTTTTTCAAGAACTTTTTTCTTCGTACGGGTCTAAACATAATAAATGAATTATTCAAAGTATTGGCCATCATTTTCTGCTACTTTTCGCCAACTTTCGGGACCACGTTGGAAAAAATCCTTGTCCTTTGACTTGATCCAAGAATCTAGCCATTTTTTGGCCTCTTCATATGAGCATAAGTGCTGATTAGCCACACCATGAGTCTTTGATCGGAATAAGTGATAATCACTTGGAGCAACATCTGGTGAATAAGGCGGGGGAGGTAGGACCTCTCATTTGAGCGTTTCAAAATAAGTTTTAACCACTTTTGCAACATGAGCATTGTCGTGTTGAAAAATTACTTTATCATGTCTCTCTAGGTATTATGTCCTATTATTCTCCAATGCTTGTTCTGTCCAAAAAGGCAAAACTGAGGCCTCCTCCTGGAATCGGAGCCTCCGAGTACACAACCTAATGGCAATAAGGCTTTGTCCTCAAATGGACGCGCCAGGTACTGACCACCTTATTGCAAAACTTTGCCCGTCGAGATTACTCAGTAAAAGCTACGGACCCCTTATGATCGTGGTTTCAGTTTGCTTCACTTTAATGATCGCTCACCAACAAAATAGATCTGGGTTCAATCGTTATAAAAATGTGGGATTTAGTACACTTCAACAATGTTTTAGACCCGAATTTGCTGTACCGTCTCCTCAAGGTCACAAATGACGAAGCTCAACTTTTGCTTCACTTAACACTACTTGGCTCTACTCGACTTAAGTGATCACTTTTAAGGCAAAAATAAAATAACTAAAATTATGTCTTTATTACTGACTAACTTAACCTAAGAATTCACTTCTCAAACTAAAGGGGAAAAGAAATCGACGGCAAAGAAGGAAAACATTAAAAAGACCAACATTATCAGTCCCACGATGCGGTACCGAATTCTCGCCGCTGGCACACCCGTGAGGGAGCTCTACACTTTCAATATTTTTTATCCTTTTATGGAATTATTGTCGTGGACGGCGTCACTCTTGACGCAGTCAGTGCACAATCGATTAAAATAGCCTATTTGGTCTTGTTGATGATCAACCACCACGTGACTCGCTTTTTTGTCAAACAATAAATGAATGCGGCAATGACGGGTGGTCTAATTATCCCCCGTGCCGGAACAGACTTTTCCGTTTTAATTTATCTGATCTAGAATTAATCATCCAGATTTCTCTCTATGATTCAATGAATTGGGAATTCTTACCAATTGTCCTTCACCTGAGGCCTTAATTGTTCCTCTTCTTTCTTTATTACAATAATACTACACGCGATGTTACTCGTATGAGCATCGCAAGCGAAAAGAATCAACAATTTCTCTGTGACATTTTCGGAGAGAATGTGTAACATCCCAACCACAATTTTTACTTGCAAAGAGTTTAGTGCTCCTAGGTGTGGTAAGTTACAAACAAAAAAATTTGCTCACAACATGCTGCGCTCAAACCCCCGTGATCGTTTCATTCGGTTGTAACAGCTCATAATAGATGACACCGAGCTGGTCCCACCAAATACACAGCATGAGCTTTTTTCCATGAATATTTCGTTTCGGAATCAATGGTGGCTTATGGCTGTGTGTTTTCCATGATTTTTCACGCTTTGGATTATCGTTTCTTTTTGTCACTAGTTACAATAGGATGCAAAAAAACCTGCCGTTGAAGCAGTTTTTCTCAAATCGAGAAATGTCTTTCAATGTCTCTTGGCTTCAATTCATAAGGGTCCCAGTTCCCTTGTTTTTGTATCATTCCAAGTGTCTTCAAACGTTTTGATACGATTGATTCATCAAATCCAAGTTTTGCTAATTCAGAAAGCGTCTGACAAGACGTTCTCTACGTTCTTTATCACGCACATCAAGGTCACCAATTCTGAAGCACTGAAACTATTTAAAAACTTGTTTTCTCGATAGAGAATGATCACCATAAAACTCCACAAGCAAACGATGACTTTCAGAAGCCGTTTTCTTCAAAAAGAAGTGATGCAATATCACTTCCCACAAATGTTGTTTTTTTCGCAAATTTTCAAAATTTTTCATAGCATTTATGTTCAACTAATGTTCATGAAAGCCAACATAAGTGTCAGAAACCACATATGTCATAAAAATATAACGGCACACATCTAGGCGGTGACATCTGTTGTAAAAATTCGGTTTTAATTTCAAGGACCCAATAAAATGCTTGCAACACCTTGGACGTGGTTTGGAATTCACGTTAAGCATGTGGTCCAAAAAAATGCCCGCCGGTAAAACACATTGATGAGGCGAACTGTATTTAACATCACCTGAAGATGGCGTTGAGACCGATGTGATTGCAATGATTTCATCCGCTTTGGTGATTGAAAATTTCACTAATTTTTTTCCTGCACCATCTAAAGAATCGCAATTGGCTTTACATTTTGCGATTAAGAGAGCCACAGCCTCTCTATTTCGATTCCCCCAGCATCACCATCTTCTTTTTCATCACTTTACTGTGTGGCCTGGCGTCGGACACTACCTCGAGCTTTCGTTGGTCTTGCTGTCAATTTTTCGACTTAAGCTTTAAGCCTTTTGTATTCTTTTTCAGACTCTTCAATCTACCAGTTTTTATAACTGAAGTTAAAGATGAATAAATGCTTCATTTAAGATAGTATTTACGTTAGAAATATCATGTCATGTCCGTGTCTTGCCACCGAACCTCAAGTGGTGAAATCTATGTTTTTTTCATAGCTGACTTAACGTCTCAACGTAGACCTACTCTCTTTTCTCAAGTGGCGTCATCCATGCTTTCATAGGTGAATACGGACAAACATAAAACTAATGACACAATCTATTGGCTTCGACGGGCTCCCCCTGCTGTTTGATTAAATCAAACTACTTACAGAAAACAGAACTTACAGAACTACTTACTTAGAAAATTCTCGTTCGTAAAGTATTTGTAATATATAAAATTTCAATCGACCTCCTGGGTCTAAATTAAAATGCACACAAATTTGGGATTTTAATTTGCTTACATTTTTAATTTTTCGATAATTTTTCTTTACCGCAAAATGTTTTTATTTTACAAACAAATTTGCATTTACCGTTGATATAGAAAAATCCCTTTAGATGTAAAAAAAATTGAAAAATCAAGCGTTTGTTTGTAAAATAAAAAAAAATAAAAATCAAATTCTCAATCGTTTAATTTCTGTGAAATTTGTTTCTATATTTTACATTAAAACAACATTTCACGTCAATTTAATATTAAAATGTTAATTATTTGTTACTTTATGTTTCGAACTAAAAACAAACGAAATTACCGAAAAAATATAAAACTTCAATGAAAAATTATTCAAAAATTACGATTTTGTTCTGAAAAAAGCAAAGTTTTTTATGGGTTTTATCAGTGAATCAAGTGACGAAAAGTCCTCATCGCAGCGGTCAAAAGTTATAGAATTAGCAAGTTTAGTGCGACATCGTCATCTGTGAAATTTCATGATAAAATTTGACAGACTGCGGAATATTCTAAGGACCACATTTTCTAATTTCACACAAAATTTATATATGAAACATAAAATGTGGTCCTCAGAATATTCCACAGACTGTAACTGTCAAGAAGATATTTTCTGATTCATTTCATGCTATTCTTTGATAGAAGCCGATGTCGCACCAAATTGGCAACATTGAAGTCGGTGGTGTCATCTATTTTTTACTAGGACAAATATATAATTAGAGTCCCCTGACAGTCATGTTACCATTGCTAGGTTACATACAGACAAAATAAAGGATCACAGCAAGAAATTAAAAACTTGACCGGATGATTGGAATGAATTTGACTTACATTTCCAGATGTAGACATCGGTCACATATAAACTTATTGACGAACTTTACGATTTGATGGACGAAATTGAACTTTCCTTGCGTACGAAATCGATTCAAATGCTTTTTTTATTACTAACTTATGTTTCTATGCATTCAACAATACTGAGCAAATCACAAATTGGTAATTTTATCTCTACACTCCGCCGTGTTTAGTCGAATTACTGGAAATCGCTCAGAGCCACTCGAGTGACAATTCATTGTTCGAATGTCCGCACTCGCATTTCAAATCGACGCCAACTGCACGATAAATAAATTGTTTTTCAGGTTCATAGCAATAAGGAAATATTATATAAGACTGTCAAATAAGCAGCTAACTGCACGTTAAAGAATCCCTGCGAAAGTTTCTCTAATGACTCACAAATCACGCGAGTAAATAGATTTCGAATGCATTTAGAATCCATTATCAGCATACATTTTTAGGGACAGATGATGCATCACTTGAGTTCACTGGCGCGTGATGGATTCTGAAGGCATTTGACATTCATTTTCTATTCACGGCGATGCTATTAATGATGAAGTTATCTGTAGTTTTAACATTCGTTTTCCAGAGAACTGATAAGTTGGCACGCGTGTGACGACTTAGAATGGACATATGTTAAATGACGTTCAAGACCCATGCAACCAAGGGTTAGTGCACCAGTTACGTGCCCCGTGCTGGTTACGAGCCTTTCTTTTGTTCTTTTTTGAGAAGGAAAAGACAATTGGGGCTCGTTACTAAAGCAATTCCTAAACAGGCTCGTAACCGGTAAGGATCGGAGTGGGTCGACCCACACCTGACCCACAATTTTAGCGGGTCGTCCCACACCTAACCCAAAGTTTAAGAACACACAGAAACACGATTTCTATGAATTCTGCAACTGTGGGTCGACCCGCTAAAATTGTGGGTCAGGTGCGGGTCGAACCACTCCGATCCTTAGTAACCGGTGTTTTCACCCAATATGTCAAAACCTTTTTTCTCAGATACCTCACAATTAAGCGAGTAAATGCTTTTGAATGCATTTCGAATCCATTCCCAGCACTCATTTTTGGTGACAGGTGATGCATCACTTGAGTTCACTGAGTTCACTGATTCTGCAGACATTTGAAGTTCATTTTGAAGTTCTTGACATTATACAACGTCAAATACACGCATTTCGTCGCAGGTGTACCAACTTATCATTTCTCTCTTGTTCTCATATCTTTTTTTGAAAATAAAAAACATCGCCATTTGTTTGAAGTTGGTGTCGATTCGAAAAATGAAAGTTGACAAAGCCAAATCTTTAAAAATTATTTTTTTAGCTAAACATTGCTGAGCTGCCATTAAACACAGAAAAAACGTTAACAAAGGAAATCTATTGTTTCTATATTGTTGTGTGGTTTTTATGCGTTTTATGGCATTGTGTATTTGTAATTTATTGCCACATAAGGAGGGAAGAAAAGACTAGACTTGTTCTGAAAAAATTACTTTTCTACCGCTTTTATACATTTCGCAACAATATCAATCGAGTCACACACCTTCATCAAAATTCGACTCTCATTTCAAAGACATAACTTTTTGCTCAGATCTTCTCAGTTCCTCAGTTGATGTGATACAACTCAACATTTGCCATATTATATTACATAACACATATACATGCAGGTGAAATATTACGATCGTAATAGATTCAATAGAAGAATGTTATTACGATTGCCGCAATATTACGACCTACTATTAAATCTAATAGGATCGATTCCATACGTTTTTTGTTTCGTAAGCTTAAAATCATACATTACTTGATTCATTTATTCAAGAAATAGTTGACAATTATTCTTCCCCGATGAATTTTTTCATAAATTTATTGTATACAACATTTATGGAAAACGTAAATAGTAACTAAAGGTCACGTAATAAAAACAAATAATTGCAAAACACCACCTACTACAAAAAAAAGCCACCTCAGCTATGCAAGAAAAAGAAATATCCAATATAAAAAATAGACGTAAGACAAAAAAAAACTAAAAATAAAAATAAAAAATAAATAAAAATAAACAACATACAGTCCCAATACATTTTGTTCCTTTATTATTATATGTACTATATGATCGTCAAATAATAATGTTTAAAAAAATGGCGTTTAGTTTAGCTTTGGCAAATATTTGAATAACTAGAAACAGAAAACAAATGTTTTTTAGTTTTATTTTAGAATTTAGGGCTTTTTTATTATTTTTAAAAATTGTAAGAAATAATTCGTTGCAGTGGAAATCGTCAAATAAAAAAAACACTCAAAAAATGCAGAGAAATTATACATAGATGGCGTTATGTCTAATGTCATATCCACGTGTTTAGTGCGACGTCGACTTATGTCAAAGTGTACGCCTCACTAAAAACGTGGATTGACGCGTTCAGTGGGTTTAGTGCGACATCGGCTTTTGTCAAAACAATGCGTATTTCATGACTGTCAAAAATTCATAGTTTACTTGTATGGAGTTTATGCATATTATCATGATCGAAAGCTGATGTTGCATTAAACGCGCCAATAGAAGGAACATTTATGTCTAGATATACGAACTTTACTCCCAAGTTTTTAATTGCTGCTGGGACATTTTTATTCAAATGTGGAAAAGTGTTAAGTAGAGCGGTGCGCCGGCGTTTTGTCGGCTGGGCTTGCAAGACGGTCTCTAGCTTTTGGACTATATCCTACACTTGTCCAATGTTCAGCAAAAATGTAGAGTAGAGTTGTACCTAATCGGCTCTCAAAGACAATTTTTCTCGTAAATGTCACCGTAACAAATTGTTTGATTTGCGTCAACAATCCTGGTGAGGGAAATTCTGCAAAGGATTTTTCTTCAACTTGTAGCATGAAAGCATCGTTCCAAAGCATACCCAAGCTTCAAATGGAATGTTTGCATTTTCGCAAATAATTTTTAAAAGATGTAAAACATTCTTCTGAGTAAAAAATTGTTCTACGGTTTGCCTCGAAAATGCACCGATTTTTTGATAAGCTTTCCCAAACGTCAAGTTGTGCAGCCGCCTACATAAATTTGTAAATTGGCCGACTTTCTGACTTTTGAGTTGTCCGAAATGTTTTTGTCCAGGGATTTACATTTCCAGCCAAAAACTATATTTAACATAAGTAAATTCATTGTTGAGCTACAAATGGACTCAGCCAAATTTTTGGTGGCTTTCAAGTGCTAGTCAAGTGCTGGTCGTAAACAAAATAATTTTTATAAAAATTTCTGTCCATTTAACAGGAATACTGTAGAACAATTTTTTCTTCAGAATAATGTTTTGCGTCAAAGTTGTCATAATACAAACGTTGTATTCTGGGTAGTTGTGGTGTTTGATGTCCACAACGAACGACATTTATGACGTCACCCATACACGATGAATTTTGTGTACAGATATCTGAGTCTATCTTAAGGCGGAGATATAATGAACACCAGATGAAATCCTATATATGCAGCTACAATATACAGGCGTGGTTCGGAATTCACGTTAAGCATGTGGTCCAACAAACAGATTAATGGTTGCTCAGACGGAGGCTAGAAGATGTATTGTAATGTCTGGGCCCAAACAGCGAGATTCATTGTGTCGGAGGCTAGAAGATTTATCGTAGTGAGTGTGCTCAGACGACAAGGCTTATTCTTCGTACCGGTTACAACTATGCGTTCTGAAATGGAAACATTTAATGTGGGAATCTAACTAAGACAGAATACATGACTAGGTGGAATGATAGAAGAGTAACGGGGAAGGAACAAATAATCATAGTTACAAGGCCTCGACCAGAAATCTAATGCGTCGACTTAAAACCGACTGTCAGCCGAATGTTCGATTTTAAGTCGGAGCAACTCAAATAATTTGTTCCAGTGACATTTACGAGCAAAATTGTCTTTGAAAGGCGATCAGATACAACTCTCCTCTAAATTTTTGCTGAACATTGGACAAGTGAAGGATGTAGTCCTAAGGCTAGAGAATGTTTTGATAACCCAGCTGACGAAACGCCGGCGCACGGCGTACGGCTCTACTGCTGAGTCCCATCGGGTGAAAGTATACGAAATGTAATGACGCAAATAAATCAGACGACAAGATCGCTTTATACATAATATAATGGGATATATATTTTTGCCTCTCTAATTTATTCTTTTTAAGCAGCGAATTTAATGTTTTTATCAGCAAATTTATTCTTTTTTTTGCAACTTTATTCTATTTGTTCACAAATTTATTTTTTCATCAGCAAATTTATTCATTTTTTTATCAGCAAATGTATGTTTTTCCTGTATTCAATTTTGTTTCTTTAAATCAGCAAAATTAAATTATTTTTTCAGCTATTTCTAATAGAAGAAATTTTTTCATATTCATTAGCAAATTCAATATTTTCCAGCTGCAAAACTAGGGAATTTGCGCTTTAATGAAATACCACAAAGGCCTAGGTGACCAGCAAAAGTAGGGAATTTTTCCTTTTACGAAATGTCAAAAAACTAGTTGACTAACGAAGCTGAGGAACTTATCCTTTTAAGAAAGGGTTACTATTTACCTTCCAATAAAAAAATGATGAATGTCCAATAAAACTAATAAATGTCCTAAAAATTTTTTTTTCTCCAATAAAAATATTTAATGACCAATAAGAAAATACATTTTCCTTTTACAAAGTGAGTCTATTTTTATATTGGACATTTAATATTTTTATTGGATTTTTTTTATTGGACATTTATTACACATGCGATAATTAAAAACTGCACTTTTTACAGAATAGCCAGTTTCATTGTTTACAGAACAGGTTTTGCATGTGAATTTCATCAAACATGCTTAGAAATATCAGAAAACTAGGTGTTTTTTTTTTAAAAATGTCACGAAGACTGGATGACTGACGAAGTTGAGAAACTTTTACTTTTACGAAATATCACAAAACTGGGTGGCTACTAAAACGAGGGAATATGCGCTTTCATGAAATGCCACAAAAACACAGGTGGCTAGCAAAACTAGGGATATTTTCCTTTTACAAAATGTCTCAAAAACTAGATGACTAACGACTTTAAGGATGTTTTCATTTTACGAAACACCACAAAACGAGGTGGTTAACGAAACTAGGGAATTTGCGCTTTAATGAAACGCTTCGAAAACCAGGTTTTGAAATTAATTTTGCAGATACGAAAAAATAATTTTGCTGATTGAAAAGTAAAAATCTGCTGCTGGTAAAAATTTGCTGATCTTAGCTTCCAGAAAAATAATAAATTTGCTGAAAAAGCATAATTTAAATTGCTGGTGAAAAAAAATAAATTTGTGGAAAAAAAAGAATGAATTGGCCGAAAAAAAAAATTAAATTTGCCGGTAAAAAATATAAGTTTGCAGAAAAATAGAATAAATTTGCTGATGAAAAAAATAATTTTGCTGCTAAAAGTAGAAATTTGCTGCCAAAAAAAATAGATGCCATAATAAAATTCGTCGTGAAATTTTGTATACTTTGACATAACTGCCGTAATTTGCATAAGAAACTTAGTGCGAAAGAGAGAAAAAAAATCTAAACAAAATTCCACACAAAGTTTTTTGTCTCTTTCGCACTAAGTTTCTTATGCAAATTAGGGCAGATAAGCCATAGCACTTCTTGCATGACTATAGGTTTGACAGCTGTCAAAATATTATCTTGAGATACGACCCAAGTGCAGTGATGAGCCGTTTCACGGTTATTATGAAAAAATTACATGCTTTTTTGGAATAAATTACGGCTCATATCTCATCAACAAATTTTTGGACGATGTAAATTTTGGTACATTGTACGTTTCCGACACTCTATTTATTGCTATAGTAATGCTGGAAATGTTATGCATACTTTTTATTCGGACGAAAGCAAAACGTCAAATCTAATTTTTTGAAAAAAGTATCAAAAAAATATCCTCACCTATGAATGTTTCTTCTTTTTCTAAAGTGAAACAGCGTCGTCTATACGTGATTTCTCTAAAAAAAATAAATCTTAACACAGAAATGAACTACTTCATTCTCCCACTTGGAGATCATATCATCATCAGAATGTTGTTGTGTTCGGTAAAACACTTAATATTTGGTTTTCTAAACATTTTCACTTTATTTATTGTGATCTAAATTATTGATTTAAAATTAAAAAAAAAGTCGAATTTCGCGCAAATTTATGTAAAAAAATGGAATTAGCAGAAAAATTTTTGTAAGTGAAAAAATTTAATGAAAAGAAAAAAAAACAAGGATGATGAAATCAACGTATACGTGTTAAATTTAATTTATCCGAATAAAAGAAAAGGAATATAAAAAAATAGGAAAAGAGAAAGGAAACGCTTAGGCTGCTTGTGAATTTCAAAATTTTTTAGATTTAAGTTTATTATTTACGTTGTAAAGGTATAGTTAATTAAAATTCAATCGTCGTGTACCAGAGACATGAAAATATATTAGTTGGAACAACTTCAGAACATTCAAATATTTTTCGTTTTTTTTTAATTAGAATGATGAAGTTATGGCAACTAAATAAAAAATGAAAATCGTAATATCGTGGCGTGAAGCTCTAATTGTTTTGTCATTACAAATACTGATAAACGGGCTAATATATTTTCATTTTTTTATTTCGTGTACTAAATATATTTGGCGATAAAAATGAAAGCAAAACAATTTTTAATGTACAACTAAAAATAAAAAGAAAATTTAAAAAAATATATTATATAGAGCGTACTGTTTAAGGAAAACCTTTCGGCCATATTGGATGAGATTTGTATTTGAAATTTTAAAATTTTTTCTACAATTAAAAAAGCAAATATTATGCTAAATCGACCTGTCAAAGAAAACCGTTATTCTTCATTCGTATTGAAATAACAAATTTTCAGTATTTAAATCATGATTTTTGAGTTAAATTGTTTTTAATGAAGTCATATAACTTGAAATACTTATATCTGGAGACTTATCCCAATAAAATTACAACTCATTCATAACTAAAATGAAATCAAATAATTGTAAATATTAATATTATATCTCGAATAAATAAAATCTGAATTTCTGCATCACATTAAAAGAAAAGCAAAACTTTTTTTAATCGTAAATTTATTTAGAGCCTTTGTTTATACTATTATTATATAATATATTTAACATTCAAAAGCATGTAAAGAAAATAATACAAATATTTGAAAAATAAAATTATATTAATGAACATTTCATTGCTTTTTCTGTTGCCTGTTGTAAACACTCACATTGGATTTGACGGGTATAGGTCCAAGAAACCAAGGAACAGCAAGAGAGGGAGAAGTCCTGACGGCACCAGAAAGGACATGCCCCCAAGCGTAACTTGGATCAGACCCCACCGGTGCAACCACAACGTGAAACTGCGACGTTTGCTGAAACCGTTGAGGACTCTTTGACACACTTTGTGATTGGGGCGACCGAGACCCTGAACTGCGACCAGGTAAAAAACGTTCTGAACAATTTAGTCCGGAAACTGGAGCAATTCATTGGATCTGGGGTGAAAGCTCCAAGCTTCAATGACTATACTATATGAGAAGAAGCTTTAGAGCTGCGGAGTCGCGGACGACCGGGCGGTAAGCTGGGTAAAGCAAACTATCCCGAAGATGAAGCCGTGGAGAGACGCTAAGCTCAGAGTTACTTCGAAAAGTGAATCGGTATCCATATGCACACCGAAGAAGGTGCTAAGGATGAGTGTAACTGTTCCTTGGGATACTTCGACGACTTATTTTATGGACGTCCTACGATCGAATAACCCTGAGCTGAAAACCAAATTGTGGGAAGTGAAACATGTGCAATACTATGGTAACAAAATCAAATTCTATCTGAAAGTAGATGAGGAGTCGGCTGGGCTGTTGAAAGCTAAAGGCTTCAAGGCCTACTGGCTCCTAAATTCTATTGAATTTGACATGAGGACAATCAGAAACTCCAGCACCCGAAGTAACCGACTCAACCAGAAATGGTGAGGAAACTGGCACTGAGGGAATCGCGATGGAGGAAGAAAAAGGTAGACTGAGATACATATCGACCGAACAAAAAGTGGAAGGGCCCAATCGTGAAGGAAAAGTTCAAACACGACAGGGACCCCACTTGAGTTAGGTCGATCCACACCGACTGGACTCGAAGTGAAATCGAAGGGGGCTAGTTCTGGAGCAAAAGCCAGAACTGGAACCCAAGGATCTCACCAAGGGAACGGTAAGGTTAACGAGACAAACAAACCAAATTTGTCTACACCGACTGCTTCTGAAGGGGAACCGAACGAGGCCAGTTCAAAAGCGAAAGCCAGAACTGGAATCGGAAAATCCACCAAGAAGAACAGTAAGGTTGTTACACCGAAAGGAGGGAATAAGGCTACGCCGATGTCTACCCCTTCGGGAAAAATTGTTCATTAGAACTTTAAATGCTCTATCAGTCAAATGGCTGCACAAGACATAAAAATAAAACAAATCAACTTGCACCATTGCAAAGCGGCCACTGCCAATCTTTGCAGAGGTCTAGCAATGGGGCACACAGATTTAATTTTCATCCAAGAACCTTGGACTAATAAAAACAAGATTCTTGGTTTTGGTCCTTACAGAAATAGGATTTTCAGCGCCGGTACAGGCGGAAGAATTAGAGCAGCTATTTACGTGACACCAGATCTGCAAGCGATGCTACTACGACAGTTTTCAGATGAAGACACAACTGTTGTTAGGATCACTAGGTCAAAGGCAGAAGGAGGCGATCTGCTGTTGATATCATGCTATATGCCGGACACAACAGCAACGCCATTCATAGAACTGCTCGAGAAGGCGGTAAGTTTCTCTAAAGAAAATGATGTATCTATAATTCTAGGCTGTGATGCAAATTCACATCATACAATGTGGGGTAGTACAAACATCAACCCGAGAGGAAGCTTGCTGCTACAATCCATAGCTATTTCTGAGCTTCGTATTGTGAATAAGGGCTCGATCCCAACGTTCGTTAAGAGGAACAGAAGAGAAGTTCTGGATATTACGCTCTCGTCAGAGTGTATCGCAGATCAGATTGGATCGTGGGAAGTCTCACTGGAACCTAGCTTTTCGGACCATAGAACTATACAGTTCAGTCTGAAAGGATACATTCCAAAAGTGGTAAGATTTAGAAATCCCAGGCGAACGAACTGGGAGCAATACAGAAACTTTCTCAAACAACACGTCAAAGACAAGCTAGGCACAATTCTGCCGAGATCATCAACAGAGCTGAGTGAAGCTGTGGATAAAATCACGGCTCTACTCACATCTGCATATGAGCACTCCCTGGGTTACAATAGGTTGTCACACCGGACTATACATTGCCACGTACAACACCAGAACGTTATCATCGAACGAGAAACTTCTCGAGTTGGAATTGCCACTGGAAGAAATCAAATGGGACATTGTCGGATTGAGCGAAGTTAGACGGCGCGGAGAAGAATGTTAGAAACTGAAATCAGGAAGCACTTTGTACTACCGAGGTAGCGATAGCCATACAGCGATGCATGGTGTAGGACTGCTCGTCAGCAAGCGTTGGTCGAACCGAATAATTCAAGTGAATAGCTCTCCGGCAGAGTCATTTATGTGCGGCTGAAGATAAATGCCATGTACAGTTTGAAAGTCGTCCAAGCGAAAGCTTCTATGAAGATATATCTAAAGCAATCGAAGAAAACAAAGCCTAGTATTAGTTGTTAATCGGTGATTTTAATGCGAAATTGGGAAAAAGAGAAGACGTAGCAGAAACTTCGATTGGAACTTTCGGTTACGATCAGAGGAATGAACGAGGAGATACCTTGCTGAATTTTCTCCAACAACAAGGCATTTTCGCGATGAATTCATTTTCCCCGGTAAGGTTCAGAGGAAGTGGACTTGGGCAAGTGCAGACGGCAGAACGAAGAACGAGATCGACTACATCATATAGAACCGCAAATCGATTGTCAAGGATGTGACTGTGCTTAACCGTTTCACAACAGGCAGCCACCATCGAATGGTGCGAGCCAAAGTCGTCTTGAACACACGGACAGAAAGAGAGAGGTTGGTCAGGAAAAAAGTCATTCTTGACATTGAACGCCTGAAAGAACAAAGCGATGCATTCAAAGAAGCTATGGACAACGAACTGAACGGAACGAATTCACAAACTGCAACGATTGATGAGCTGACAGTGTAACTCGCCTTTGCTGAATTCTTTCTGAGTTTTGTTAACCCTAGCCTTAATTTAGTTTTGTACTAACATGAGTGATAGATTTTGGAGAGCGCGAGTGTACCTTCAGCTGTGACACAGAGATGGAGCAGAGATGACTGTCATTTGAAACTTGGTGAGATGTTCGGTGGTTTGGACATAGACGATGTTTTACATTCCTTGTTCGGTCGACGACCAGGTTAGACGTGTTTTTTGAAGAAGTGATTTTCGTTTTTAAATACATTGAAGTATTGTATGGATTCGAAGTTTTGGATTTGCAACTCACATTTGTACAGTTAGAGTTGTCACGATTTCTTCAAAGATATTGATTAAACAAATGGAGAACTTGGATCCGTTGTTTCAGTCGTTTGAGGATATGAGTTGGCTGTAAACCGTAAAATGGATTTTGGTCGCTCATCTTGATCAAGGGCATACATCATCATCACGTATGGATTTTGGTTAATGGCGTCAGCGTCACACATACGTTTTGGGACTTATACACTCCAACCTAAATTGAGGTATTTTAGAATAAGGGGTGCGCGCAACTTAGTTAAGGTTGAGTTTTATCTTTTATTTTGAAATATTTGTTAAGTTTATTTGGAGATGATAATTAAATAATAATTATTTCATAATCATTTTTGTGAGGCAAAAGAATCGTTACAACAGATAGAATAGTAACCCCAGTGAGAAGCTTCCTGGAAACCAGATGCCGAACTACACTCACTAAAGAGTCGAAACTCAGCAAGGAAACGCTAGACCTGATAGCGGACAGACTAGACTTGGTGAAAGGTCGTAAGCGAGACACTGTGGAATACAGAAATCTAACGAAAGACATCAACAAGAAAATGAAAACTGATCTGCGACAACACGACGTGAAACTGGCCATGAACGCGATCAAAGCAAATGGAAATATGAAAGTCCTCCGAGCGAAACGAGCAAACGGTTACAGACAAATTTTTAAATTGAGTGATAAGGCGGGAACAATACAAACAGATCAGAACAAGGTAGTGGACATCTCGCGAGAGTTCTATGAGAGCCTTTTTACGTCGGTTCGAACCAAACCACCTGCAGAAGCAACACAAACGAGACCGGTGATAATGAAGGTTGGTTTTGAAGATTTGCCGGATATAACGATGGACGAAGTACAGGTTTCGTTAGACGAAATGAAGAACGGGAAAGCTCCAGGTGACGACAACATTCCGATCGAAGGAATTAAAGAAGGCGGACTTTCACTGCTCGAAATGATAACTGATCTGTTCAACAAGTGTCTCGAACAAGAGAAAATACCAAAATCATGGGAAAATGCAGTCATCACTTTGCTATACAAGAAAGAAGACATCACGAAACTGGAAAATTACAGGCCCATCAGTTTGATCTCGCACCTCTACAAACTGTTTATGAAAGTGGCAAATAAACGGATGACAAAGAAGCTAGACTTTTATAAGCCGATCGAACAAGCAGGGTTCCGGATTCAGCACAAATGACTACTTGCAAGTGATGAGAAGTTTAATAGAAAAATGCAACGAATAGAAAATCAGCATCGCGATATGTTTCATAGACTTCGAAAAAGCGTTCGATTCGGTCGAATTGTGGTCGATTTTAGACTCCTTGGACGATTGTCGGATTGATTCGAGATATACCCGGATGATAAAATATATCTACGAGCACGCAACGTCGTGCGTCAAACTGCATAAAACCACCGATAAATTTCGAATTGGAAGAGGAGTCCGTCAAGGAGGTACCATTTCACCAAAATTGTTCACGTCAGCTCTGGAAACGGTCTTCAAAAAGCTTGATTGGAGCGAATTGGGAATCAACATAAATGGGAAGTTTCTGAACAACCTTCGATTCGCCGACGACATTGCCCTGACATCAACGACTCTGGAACAGATTGAAGCGATGCTGTTGCAGCTCAACGAGGAAGCCCAAAAAATTGGTTTGAAGATGAACATGTCGAAAACGAAAGTTATGACAAACATCGTTGGCGCTACACCAATCAAAATCGGAAACGAGGAAATTGAAACCATGGATTCGTACAAGTATCTCGGCCATGTCATGAAACTCGGTCTCGACAATCAAACGGCTGAAATAAAAAGAAGGATCGGTCTTGGTTGGGCGGCGTTCGGCAAATTGCGTTACATTTTCAAGAGCAACATGAACAACAGTCTGAAGAGGAAAGTGTTCGATATGTGTGTGCTGCGGCTGCCAGTCCTGACATACGGAGCCGAAACTCTCACAATAACCAAAGCATCAGCGAACAAGTTGAGAGTTGCACAAAGGGCCATGGAAAGGGCAATGCTAGGAATCTCACTCAGAGACAAGATGACAAACGAGTGGATCCGACAGCAAACGAAAGTCACCGATGACATGGCACGAATAACGTTGCTAAAATGGAATTGGGCCGGGCATATTGCCAGAATGACCGACAATCGATGGTAGAAAACAATTATGCAATGGCGGTCGCCAACGAAACGACTAATGGCACGTCCACCGGAAAGATGGACCAACGACATCAAAAGAACGGCAGGCACGAATTGGCAACAAGTGGCAATGGACCGGGAGAAATGGCGATCTATGGGGGAGGCGGGGGCAGGTGGTATCCCACACCAGCGTCTGCCCTTCCAATTTGGCTGGCACGTCAACTGTGGTGAGTGCTCGTTTAATACCGTTTAAACCGTGTCTGCCTTAACTTGTAACCATCGATCCGCATAGGCAGGCATGTGGTACACAAATGTCTACACCCAAACGAAGCCCAATCATTATCCGGAATGAGTTGTTTTCTAGAAACGTTCCCAGGTTCCGCGATGGTAGGACGTTGAGCCATGCACCAGATTCCGGTTTTCGTATTGCCAAGATCCTAGCCATTTCTTCAGCGTAGATCGTTGAACATTCTGTCGATTGGGATTATATCCCATTGTTTTTGTAGATGGGGGCGTTCCGGGTGACTAGATGCTAGGTTTAGCTCTCGCCAAACGTTCATACCATCAATGTAGTCGGATATTCCTTCAACAGTTAGCGACGGCAATTGTAACATAATGCTAACCATTGACGATAATCCACTCACTGATGACAGAAATGCGGGCAAAGACAAATCTCGAACTCTTCGTATTCCAATACCTCCAAAACGTACCGGAAATGATGACAAAATCCATTGATCTTGTTGAAGTTTTGAATTTGTTAAGGTTTCTAGTGTAGACTTGATATAATTGTCCATTTCTTCGATTAAGTCAATGTTATTCCATGTGGGAGATGTTCTTAATAAGAAAACAAGTTTAGGGATCGATAGACAGTTTCTCAGCAGGTAATATGCAATCTGATAGTTGTCCAAGTCGATTAGTCTTCGAAAGAGTAACTTCAACTGATCAAGTTAATTCCTGAAGACTTTAACAAACGCGTTGCCAGTAATTGGTGCCCCGAGGAGCGTAAACTCATTCACTATGATTATTCCAGATGACAAGCTATTAAACTTGTTGACTACCCCTGCATCGACTTCCGAACAAAAGAAAAGTTCGCACTTAGCAGGATGTTTTTTTGGTCATTGAGTATGATTTTTTTACTCGGGAGGGATCACAAAATGACCAATTTATCCTATAGGAAATTCAAAAGAGATGATTCGATTTTTATTGATACTCGTATTCAAAAGTTTATTGAATTTTTCCCTCCTTTCGAAACGAACGAATCCGTCATCTCTAAAAATTATTGGAACATTTTTTATTTTTACGTTCATGTGGTAACTCTTATTTGCTACTATACTCTTTTGACATTTCCTCTCAGTCCGCAACTTTATTTTAGTTTTCACAGTTCTGCACATCTGTGTTGTTTTGCACCCTGAAAGCTCTCCCGTGTAAATCAAATGTGTATCAAATAATTGTTTTCCTAAATAAACGAATTAGTGTTTTAAGCAGTGAACGCCAAATTATTGAAATAACAAGCAATACAAATACGAAACGTCACAAACAAGATGAAATTATATCGACATATCCGTTCATTTAGAATTTTAAGTAATCCATGCAGCAAGCAGGGGTTTCATTCAACAGCTCGCCATTTTATGCCAAACAATACGTTAAATGCATCTAATCCATCGGGAAATGATGGTAATGCGTTGTCATCGCACAAGGCATATGATATGGTGAAGCAGATGAGTGAGATCGATCGCGATAATCTTCGTTTTGCATTGAATCAATTTGAACTCGATCAAATAAAGATCAAATTTGAAGGTAAGTTTTCCGAATAGAGAACAGTTCCGTTGATTTCAATCATTTTATCTCATCAATTTTTAACAAGGGAAAACTGGAATGCTTATTAGATCATTTTGATAAGATAACATCCAAGTGAACGTTTCCCCATCCAAAGAGCAAAAGTAATTAAAAAAAGATATTTAGCGAAAGACTAGCAATAATATTTTCCGTTTATTATCTTCCTTATCGTCACATCTTCATCAAAACAAATAACTGGATGTTTATATAAAATTTGTTACGTGCTTCTAAATCATGAAAAAAAAATTGAATGACACAATCCTCTATTCAATTTATTTGCTCATGCTACATCATCAATCACCTGTGCCGCCGTATACTGTTGTGTTTTGTACACGTTCGCTTCGCTGATATAAAAACCGAAAAGGCATTTTATGTGTCAGGATTTACGTCATGCGGGTAAATCACTAACTTTATAACGCCACAACTTATTGATTTAGTTTTCGTTCCCGCACAATCCCATTCAAATTATTTTTAAAAGTGAATTCAATCAATCGATTTTATGCTTCATACTAACCGTTTTGTGTACACATAATCTGCCTCATTAACATTAACAACAAATCCCGTGCGAATTGGTTATTTCCAATATGTCTCGATAATATGTTTCATTCCACAGAAAAAATCATTTTTACATTTTTGTTTATTGTGATAAATTGGCGGTGTGCCAGGAGTACAAACATTTCTCTATAGTGAACTTACTTAAGAAACAGATAATTTAACAGACATCCTTCGAATGCAATGTCAGTGTTTTCGTTTCAATAATTTCCGTGTAAGTTTCAATTATGACGTAACTCTCACAAGTTCCGTTTTATTACCTCAAAAAAGTGTTTGCCAATGTTCCTAAAGCTCTAATATTTGAAAGGACAACTTAAAATATATTTCACCTTCACATCTTAGAAAACGTTATAAAGCTTTACGTTATAATTGAATTTAGGAATAGCGAAATGTATAAAGCGCACGCATTTGTTTTCTATGCCCCCCTTCCCTCGACCCCTTAGAAACATGTGTAATTTATGAATAATCCCATGGAAAACTATGTATTTTCTATTAAGACACCTGACCCCTCATGTATTGAGTAAAATGTTGGTTTTCGTTGTATTTTCGACAACATCTAAGAGCTTTTTGGTTTTGAGAGTACTTATTGGTTGCATGAATTTGCAAGATAATAAAATTAGACCGCACATTTAAGTGCCAGTTATAACCAAGAGCTTTTGAACGATGAATTATATAAGTTGTTTAGGGTAAAGGCACCAGTTATCGGCCATGTAGTAGTCTCCGGCCAGCACAAGTAATCAATCAGTATTTCAATGCGAAATGTGGCCGGTAACTATGGTTTGGCCGGAGACTACTACATGGCCGATAACTGGTGCATTTACCCTATAACTGTTTTGTGAGACGGCATTTTTATTTAATTTTGTGAACAAAATGTATGGGCAATTCGCTGAACTATATTGTTCCCAGGTGTACAATTCTCAGTAGTTACAAGATGACAATGTAAAAAATTAAGTGAAACGGAAAGCTTAAGAGACTGGTCTTTTTTCTTGCACTCTCATTTTGTTACTACTGAGAACTTTACGCCTGCTAGCTAACTTAGTTCAAGGGGTAAACAACTAGATAAAATTGTGTCCCACCATTTACTCGTTGTTACCTTATTTAATCAATATGTCGTTATTGACCTTTTATTTATCTGAGGTCGTCCCACCATTTATCTGACTTGTTAACCCCTCGACTTAGTTCGTATATAGAGAGACTTACATAAATATTCTGTATAGCAGTGAGTATCTACACATTTACATTTATTTATTTTGATAAAGTGCGAATAGCACGCGAGTGAAAAAATCTTGTTCCGAGCTTGTGCCTCAATCGACGATTTATGTGAATGATGTCACCCTCGGTTTCGTGTTGACTATTTCAGTAGAATTTACGAAATGAATTCAAACGTATATTATGAAAGCAGTCGTTTTAGCAGACTCTTGAAAGAGGTGCATGTCGCTGTAACCTCGAGTCAGTAATTCTTTTGCGTAAGGCGTTAAAAACAAAGGGGCTAGTTAAGGGCTGAAGAGGGTTGCAAGACCCAAAGTTGCTCAACTTTTTGTCAAAGAAGCATGTCGAAATGTATGATTTGGTTTGAGACCAGCCCTTAACTCAAGGTAGGTCTCAAACGTCAGCCTTTAATGTCTTCTTAAGGGTGGACAGCACTTTGAGTTAAATAAATTTTGCCTATAGCCGAAATGGTCGATTTCGAAATGCCTTTTTGACAAAAAGTTGAATAACTTTGGCCAGAGACCAGCCCTTAACTCAATGTATGTCACAATCGTCTCTCTTAATCAGCCCCTTTAGAATGGCTCTGGTATCTTTCGACCCAACAAGACATTAAGCTCGAAATCCATAAGAGACCTTAGTGTGGGACTTGCAGCCCCTTCAGCCCTTAACTAGCCCCTTTGTTTTACGCAAAAGAATTTCGGGGTCGAGGATCCAGCAAGAATTTTCGGATGTAAATTTAACACACTCTCGATAATGCGTTCTAGCAGTTGTCGAGCTTTTAACATTTTCATTGAGTTGTTGTGAAATTGCAGCCGCCCATTAACTGAGGATTTTTTCATTGAAATTAACGGAAATCGAGGAACTGCTAGAAGAAGTAAATTTTGTATGTTAATCTTCACTGTGTACATCGATGATATATGTCGCCACATGTGGCCACTTGAAGTGAAAACTCTTATTGGCGGAATTTTTTTTTCGTCTAAAATATCGTTTTGTTGCTCATAAGATCGGAATATCTATGAAATTCCGATAAAAAATTGATTTTCAGTTCAAGTGGTGGTGAATTTACTCAACTCAACGATGAATTTACATACCGATGCTTAACTTCACATCGAATTTTTGCGAAAATCACTTTTTGAGCAACCAAACGCCACTTTAGACGAAAAAAAATTTTTCGCCGAAATGAATTTTCAGCTCAAGAGTCATCCAACAATCTAGTGTCTTTTTTCAGAGATCAGAGATCAGACTCCATTTTGAGTTGAATAAATTTTGCCTATAGCCGAAATGGTCGATTTCGAAATCTCAATCGTCAGCCCTGTAAATGCTAATCTAAGCGATTTTTTTACTAAAGTCATGAGACGAGTCCCCTATCAATTTTACATAAAACTAAAATCCAAGATGGGCGCCACTTAAACCGGAAGTGGCCTGTAACTAGTCTATGATTCTTTAGTTCGCATATTCCAACTTGAGAACATTATAATTGGAAGATTAGAGGTGACATGCGTCATTTAATTATGTAGCTAGTGATCGTGGCTCCATTGAAAGATATCCTTTGGAGTGAAACTCGTGAATTAAAAATGATTTTCTTCTTCTGTATTTATACATGCAGAATCTGCATACATATATGCATACATATACATTAATACATTTATTTATTTACCGGAACAAAATAATCGCTTATATTAGCAGTTACAGACCATTTCCGGCTTAAGTGGTGGCCATCTTGGATTTTAGTTTTATGTAAAATTGATAGGGGACTCGTCTCATGACTTTAGCAACGAAAGTGCGTTCGAAAACCGCTTAGATTAGCAGCTACAGGCCACTCCCGCTTTAAGTGGCGGCTATCTTGAATTTTAGTTTTATGTAAAACTCATCGGGAACTCGTCTCATGACTTTAGTAAAGAAAGTGCGTTCAAAAATCGCTTAGATTAGCAGTTACAGATTACTTCCGGTTTAAGTGGCGGCCATCTTGAATTTTAAGATTGCTCTTGAAATTGGGTATTACTTACTCAACAACTTTCTAGAAGATCATTTTCTTATGTTTCGCTTATCTTACGACTTATGAACTTTTGAAACGTTTCTTCAAATTTCGAACCACTGTGCAACGGTGTAAAAAAACCTTTCGAATGCACAACATTGACACCCAAGTAGACAAAAATGTTCACCTCAATTTTCTCTACAACATAGCCCCGGGCCCAAATTTATTTTTAAATATAATTCGGTACTCGGTTACCTCTCACATAGAAAAAGAATCAACAAAATCGGTTAGGATTTACTCGATTTATGTAAAAAATTGGGGCATAGTAGAGACTCAGTTTTAGGGTCCTGACTGAGTCCAGGGGCTTCTAAAAATTTTCTTCCATAAAATGTGACACATTGCTAGGCCTTTTGATTAAAAAAACATTTTTGAAAATTGAAAATGATTTACTCGAGTTTTCTACAAAGTTCCTTAGTTTAGTCTAGGAGCCCAAACTCACAAAAGTTTCTTCCACACATTGCTAGGCTTTCATAGACCTGTCGATTAAGAAAATAATTATGAACATATGCAAAGACCCGTACGTAAAGCCTTCACGTGCGAAAAGACTCGATGTACCAAACTCTTACTATTATCATAAATATAATGCGCATCAGAATGCATAGTCAAGTTCTTTCAGCACTATCAGAATTTAAACGACTCTCAGAAATTACCCAAAGTAATGTAGAAAGCCCTCCCGAAGTACATTTTCTGAAATCTGATACCAATCACGCGTTGTCTAATGTTCTTATCCTTCTGAGTTCTAGAAGTGGCTGAATCTCAGGATTCGGACGTTTTTCGTGAAAATTCTGAAACACGCGTTCGCTAAAATTTAATTCTCTACAACTTTGCCTTTCGGAGCAACTTCTATCTGTCATAGTTCTTGATACATGAATCATCCCTACCATTACTGGAAGTGGCTAAATCTCGGGATTGGGCCGTTTCTGGGGAAAACCCTGAAACAAGTGTTCGCTGAAATTTAGTTCTCTACAGCTTTGTCCCAGAAAGTAGCTTTCTAACTGCCTTAATTCTAGAGATATCTGAGAAAAGGTCTCACCTACCCCCAAAAAACCATGTTTTTGGACACCTTTTCGACCATATTTCCGAAACTACCCGATCGAGTTTGCTCATCTTCGAACTTGAACCATGGAACATATGTACCTTTCAGCGAAAAAAAAGTTCAGGGTGATCGGTGCAGCCGTTTCGAAAAAAAACTTGAGACGGACAATTTTTTAAATATTGGATGTGTGGGAGCCCTGAATTTGTAGTAAAAGTATAAGACCTTCGTACTTCGTACGGGTGTCCAAAAATTGGAAAAGATTTAGTCGAGCTATGTACAAAAAACACGTCAAGATCAAAAATGTTTTTCCATAAATTGTCGGCCATGCCCAGACCTTTCAAAAAAAATTTTCTGAAAATCGGAAAAGATTCAACGACCCTAGCTCGGTGACCCGTCTCATAAAAGATTTTTCGATTATCAGGGCAAAAAAAAAGTTTGTGAGAATCGTTTGAGTTTTACTCGAGTTATCGTGTTGACGAACAGACGGACAACATTTTTTTGCAAATCATCTACGGACAATGATCGATGCTCGCCCCTACGATGTTCAAATCGACTACAAATGTCCAAATGTACAAATGTCGTGCGAAACGCTCAAACGCAATAGACATATTTTCCAAGAACTTCGTTCTTCGTACGGGTCTAAAAAGCTTAAATAGATCGCGTAAGGTTCGTTCGAAAGCTCAACTTGACAGATATACAAATAATTTTGCTAAGTTAAGTCTTCAAACAAACCTTACGCGATTTATTCGCATCGCACGCTAATATAACTGCTCCTTAAGAGGCTAGGATAAGGAATCCTTATTAAGGATAGGTTTGAAAAAATATCGCACTCAAAGACAGTATACTCATACTTTCGAATAATTCTTTGTGCCGTTAAAAGCACACAACATGAAGCAACATCGCATGTTCGAAAGCTCTTTTACGATTTCAAAATTTTTCAAAAATTTCCGCATTGTTAAGGAGAATTTGATATAGAAAGCGTGGGAGAAGACTGCAACATTTTCCCCGAGTGCAATGCTGGAATGACAATTCCTTTAGTTTTTTTGGTTGTTGACCGGAAAAGACATATAATTAAAGTTATAACGATCACTAATGAATAATATAAAACAAAATATTTATCACAAAGACCTTCGTAATCTAAAAGATGCAAGGTTTTACAGGTAGCAAGGACGGCTTTATCGCTCGAGCACCTCTCCTTGACGATTAATTTGAATAAATCACAAAAGATTTATTTGAATAAATCACAAAAGATTTATTTGAATAAATCACAAAAATTAAAGATCAACGCTTTTAGTGAGGTGTCGAGTTTATGTCATAGTGATGTCAGTTTCATGAAATTTCGTTTACTTTGACATAAGCCGACGCGACGTCGCTTTTAGGATTAATCGCTATAAACAAACATAACCAAAGACCCGTACGTATCAGAATAGATGTGACAAACAGAATAGATGTGGCAAAGTGACTCGAACGTACCTAAATATACAAATAAGCAAACAATCCAACGTTTTTTGTTCTTTTATAACTGTAAGAATTTCAAAGATCCATAGAAATTACCCAAGGTAATGTCAAAGGCCCTACCGAAGTACGTCTCAGACCATTCAAATCTAGAAAAGCTTATATCCAAGGACTAAGTCGTTTTTCCCTAAAACCCAGAAACAAGTTTTATCTAAAATTTTATTGTCTACAACTTTGTCCTTGGAAGCAACTTTCTACCTCTCATAGTTCTGGAGATCTGGGTCATCCTGCCCAATTATGGAAGTGGCCATATACCAGGATTGGGTCATATTTCCCCAAAACCCTGAAACACATGTTCGCTTAAATTTCATTCTCTATAACTTTGCCTTTGGAACCAACTTTCTAGCTCTCACAGTTCTGGAGATCCAGGTCATCCTGCCCAATTATGGAAGTGGCCATATACCAGGATTGGGCCATATTTCCCCAAAACCCTGAAACACGTGTTCGCTTAAATTTAATTCTCTACAACTTTGCCTTTGAAAGTAAATCTCTGTATTGCGTATTTAAGCTAATACTGAAAAAAAAACTATCTCTTATCATTTTGGGCAGAGAAATTTATTTTCGCCAATTCCATGGCTCCCAGTGCTCAGTCCCCTGACCCGATTCCCACAAAAAAAAATCCCCAGTTTTTTGGCATCAAATGTTTTCATTTGACACCAAATTGAGCAATTTCCGTGCTTTACTTGCTGAGATATTTGCGAAGAAGTTTCACCGACCCTCGAAAAACCATGTTTTTGGTCACTTCTTCGACCATATCTCCGGAACCACTTGATCGATTTTGCTCATCTTCGAACTTGAATCATGGGAGGCATGTACCTTTCAGAGAAAAAAAGTTTAGGCTGATCGGTTGAGCCGTTTGGAAAAAAAAGTGGAGACGGACGGACGGACGGACATTTTTTTTATTGCTGGTTCGTCATCTCTAGACGATAATAGATGCATCCCCCCCACTCCCACCTCGATCTACCCCATGTTACAATAAAATTGTTGGTAGTAAACGTATAGGACCTCTTGTACTTCGTACGGGTCCAATAAAAGTGTCTATTAAGAGATCATACGTCACATCGTAACTCCTTACGATCAGATCTTATTTCTTTGTCATTAATAGGCTGAGGAATTTTGTTCATATTCACACGTAACTATTTTGCTAAGAGAAATGTTTCGTATTCATATAAATATTTACATAGCAACACGAAAAGGGGGTTGTATTACCTGTTAAACACTGGCACGTGCCAAAATTTATTCTGATTTTAGATTTATCGGTTCCCATCGGCAAACAAATCTTCGTTGATATAACATATTACAAGCTATGAACCATCAATAATTCGCCATCATTACTATGCACTGCTTGGCATACTTTTGGTGTAATAGAAAGGCGAATGGACACATAATGATTCTATGTCTCGAGGTCACGAGTATCAAGGGATTTTAAGTCTATTTTGGTTGCCTGTGTAGATTGTACATACAATTTCCACAAAATCTTCTCAATATTACAGAAATTTATTCAGTCAGTGCCCTAACTTGTAGTATTCGCTTGATAGAATCCATTTACCGTATAGTGTTTGAGTCAAAGGATTTTTTGACTTCTCGGTAGGACCTAACCAGTTTCTTAGAAGCTTGGTTTCATCTTGCAATGCTATCTAACCGCATTTATATTAATTCGCCTATTGCTCTACAAAGAACACTCTAACCAGCCGTTGAGTTGTCTCTCTGTATCCTAACGCTGATTGCAGAAATAAAATTCTACTTTCTAAATTACTCAAATAAATAATTGAATAATTGGCAAATGAAATTTATGAGTAAGAATTCTAAAATAAATACATAGGCGAAATGGCAGCAAGCAGATGGAGAACGCCTAAACAGTCACACATTCCCGGCCATATCGAACATCACCAGTCGGGTATTTTCTACGAAACTGCAATTGATGATGAAACCAGTCAAAAATTGGGTACGATTATACTTTAAAATGCTTTAGCAGTTGTGGATGTCGACTGTTGTTGATGTGAATGTTGTAGTTTCAATGAATAACATCGAATTTGTCACAATGTGAACATATGTTTTGTCACTTTGGATGCAATAAAACTATCGTTGTTGGCGGTCTTTCCTAGGATATTAAATTCAATATCGTTGCTGGGTGTGTCTTTTACCTTCACGCCAAAACATTGTATGAGCTTTCAGTAATTTTAATGCTTTTAACACCTCAAGAGGATTCGAAATTGCATTTTACATACGCTTCACTTTATGTTAAATAATGCATGGTACACAACTCTTGAGAACATAAACATAAAACGCCAAAAAAATGTTGAACAGATGAAATATTTTACATTTCAGGTTATAGACCACAAAAAATAAAGAGTTTCTTGTGAAGTATAAACTCTAGCAAAAAAATGTTTTTTTGTGAAATCGACTTGTTTATCAAACTTTAACCGGTTCGAATCAGAACTATAAAGCATGTAAATATAAAAATAACTCTGCACGATGCATGATTTAGTATCGCTTCCATCTAACGTATCTCAGAATTGATTTCGCTTTTGGTAATAAAATTTATTTTCTAGTTGAGGCACATGCTGTAATTCCTCCCACGAAAGACGAGTTAATGAAAAGTAAGTAGTTAAAATCACCATCATCTTCGCATCATTCTCCTTTATTGGTCGTTTTGTATTTTCCGGTACATAATGAGATCTTTCTGTTGTAATCAATGAAAATAAAACAGGATTTATGGATACCACATCGAAGGGTTTTGCTTTCAGTACTTTAATTTCGCGGTCTTTTTATGTTGTACTTTTCGAATAAAATCGTCCAAATCGAAATCTTATCGCCTTATTCATACGTATACCATGGTACACCAATGCTGTAGCGCAGCCCAAATATCAGGGGTATGGGCCGCGCCCCTCGAGACCCTACGTGACCCAAATCTCAGAGAGCCACGCGCTTATTGTAACAAAAAAATATTTTGATGGAAAACGTGCTCGACTAGCGAAAGGAGCGTAAATGCAAGGGACCCGTACGCATCAGAATAGATATTACACAATGCCTCGAACTAAACCTAAATAAATATCTCCACAAATAAGCCAGAGACGAGAGCCGAAAAAAAATTGGCGGCGGCGTAGCCGAAAAAAAAGAGTGGCGTCCGACGGCTAGATCGGTTAAGCCGTCGAAAAAATGCCGGTGGCATTTAGTTCTAGCCGCCGCGCCGATAAAAAAAGTTGGTTGGCGGCAGCTACAGTATAAATTCATCAAATTCAAAATCTAAAAACACATTAGGATTCAAAAGTCTGGTTTCAGGCTGCATTTTCCGTGATTTCCATTTTAGTCCGACTTTAACAAACTAAATTTTAAAACATATGCAAGGGACCCGTACGTATCAGAATAGATGTGGCAAACAGAGTTGATGTTACGAAAAGACTCTAACGTATTTAACTAAATATTGCCTTAACTCTTAAGTGTATGAAATTACGTCCACATTAAATTGTATTGGAAATTGCCGAGAGGGCAGTATTGAAAAACCCGTCCGAAGTTACGGTGTAAAAAACCCTTCTGAAAGCACAAAATTCATCCCCAAATAGACAAAAACGTTCATCTCAATTTTCTCTACAGCAGACCCCTCGGACAAATACTTACATAGATAAAAATATTTCCCTCCATTTTCTCTACAACATTGTGAAAAACCATTTTTTGTCGAGCGCAGGCCTTAGGACCGACTTAGGACCATAAAGAAATGCCTCGGACACATACACACATATAATTCGGTACTCGATTACCTCTCTAAATGGAAAAAGAATCAACAAAATCAGTTGGGATTTATCCAACTTATGTAAGCGAACACTTTGGGCGAGGGGTGACGCACTTCTGCGGTTTATCGAATAAATGGAATAAATGGAATAAATATTGGAATAAATGGAATAAATGATAATTTTTTCAAATTCGTCAAAACCTCAAATAGACTTTGAGAGAATAAATGGAATAAATGGAATAAATGGAATAAATGTAGTGCGCCACCCCTCGACTTTGGGCCCTAGTAGAAACTCAGCTTTAGGGTCCTGACTGAGTTCAAGGGTTTCTAATCAAAAAATGTTCTTCCATAAAATGGGAGACAGTCCTAAACTTTTCGATAAAAAGAAATTTAAAATCGGAAAAGTTTACTCGAGTTATGTAAAAAAGACCAATCCCATAAAAGATTTTTCGATTACGTTTCAGGGTTGAGTTTTACTCGTGTTATCGTGTTGACAGACGGACGGACATTTTTTTATTGCTGTTTCGCCATCTAAGGACCATGATCGATGCTCCCCCCCCCCCTACTCCCGGGTCCAAATTCGATTCGTTGAAAACGTCGTGGTAGACGCAATAGACCCCTTTTCGAAGCACTACGTTCTTGGTCTATGACTGAACTGTGAAAAACATTTCCTCATTAGGAAAGTATGCAAGATGTCGCTAAAAAAGGGTTTGAAGTGAGCAGTGTTCGTTAAATTAATCAATAGATATTAAAAATACATAGTATTTTGTTCACCAAGAGGAGAAAATTGCTCGATGTGGAATTTCCTATTTCCAACATAGGCAAACACAAAGATTTTCATGCGTGTGAAGCGTGAATAACCGTTTTTATAAACGAAACAAGCACATCAACCTCGCCATTTTCAAAAACGATGTACCGTTGTACCCCGTAGGTAGGAAAGAAAGTATTAAAAAATTTTGAGTGTAGAAAATAAATAGGAAGCACATGAAACCCATGATGACCTAGATCTATAACTTCCTGCAAGGAGGACCGACGACACGACAAGAAATTTTAATTCGTCGAAATTTTAAGAAACAATTACCTGTCACAGAATGCATAGAAAAAATATGAAATCTCTTTGTGGATTTGGGGACAAGGTGTTTGTATGATTTTTCAATTGATGATTACACAAAACTTCTTACTAGCTTTGAAAAATATTTTAATTTCTTTAAGATGAAAATATGAAAAGTTGAGTAGGAGAAAAATATAAGGAAATATTTTACAATGATTTATAAATGAGCAAAATGCACCAGCCGCCGAATCCATCCGACCCTAAGCTCTTGCGGCGGCTTGCCGTAGTAAGCCGACCAAAAACCTCGGCGGCGCACATTTAGCCGTCAGCCGCCCATTTCGGTTGGCTAAAAATCGACGGCTCTTTTCTCTGAAATAAACCACGTTTTTGTCCACTTTTCCAACCTTAACTTCGAAAGGCTTCTAACGTATTCGTCCAAATTGAATCCCGCCATCATTTTTTCAATTATTTTTCAGGAAAAAAAAGATTTTGAAAATCGGATAAGATTTACACGATTTATGTAGAAAAAACACGTTGGACTCTAGTAGAGACTCAGTTGTAGGGCCCTGCCCTAAAAAAATGTTTTTTTCACTACCCTAAAAATACTGTTAGACCTCAAAAGCGTTTTTTCAGTTTTTTCGAAAAAAAATTCCGGGTGAGAAAATTTTTTGCCGTTTTTGAGATCTAAAAATATTTTGAGGGTAGTGAAGAAATCTATTTGAAAAAAGCTTTTTTTTCTGCTATTCCTAATATCGGGAAAGATTTACTCGAGTTAAGGAAGGACATTTTCTCTTATTTAGACCCCGAAACGAAAAAGTAACCAACTCCCGGGTCGAAATTCGAATGGTTACAAACATCGTCCTAAACGAAATAGACCCCTTTTCGAAAAACTTCATTCTCGTACGGGTCTAAAAAGATCTGCCTCATTTCAGCACACTTGAATCTTATAATGAAACCCGTGAGCCTTTTGAGGACGTACATAACAACGTTCCCTTGCAAAGAATATTCATTCTGTCTTTTTAATTATTTTTATGAAAATAAATTTTCTCACACGAAAAAAATAAATTAATGATCTAATTCAAGAACCGCTGTGTGCAGTTCTTCTTTAGTTATTGAGATGCGGTATCTACTTCATGTAAATTCTGGTGCCGTCTGTCTGTTTGTGAAAAGTTAGTGATGAGGGAATCATGGGCGCGCGGTAGCATTGCGCCCGTGACGCAAGTCCCCATACGATTAAAAAAATCAGAAATTTTTTTTCGTAGACTGCGGAACCATATATACAGCTAAATTTTGACTTTTTTCCCTTGCGTCGTACCCCCCTGAGACCTAGTTTCGGATTCTACGTAAAATTTTGATTGAAATCGACCTTTCACTCATTAAAATCGGTCCAGTAGATCCGAAGATATGACCTTTAGAAAATCGTCATTTTCCATACAAAATGTGCTGCTTCATAGAAGCCAAAGAAAATGTATACATCCTACGTTAGTTAGTTAGTTAGTTAGTTAGTTAGTTAGTGGGTGAGTTAGTTAGTTGTGGCATTTCCATTTGTATGAAAAACGACTTTTTTGGCGATTTCTCGAAAACTGACGGTCAGATCTTCTTTAAATTTTGCAGGGACCTTCGGATGGGCATTCCACGCCATCTAAGATTTTAAAAAAGTGGGGTCACCGGCTTCGTTTGGGCGCTAGGGCTCCTGGAAGCTCCCATACAAATCCCATATAAAATAATGTATATGTGTGTGAGTGTCACAGTTGGGTGAGTGAGGTATTCAACTTCCATTAGAGTTTTTGATATTTTTCGTTTATTCTCGATATGAGTGAGGTCATCCAATCGGGCTTAATAGGTTTATGGGATTCTTGTGGATTTCTCTAGCACTTTACAACTTCCATCAGGTTTTTTGATATTTTTCGGTTATTCTCGACATGAGTGAGGTCATGCAATGGAGGTTCCT
>CM055403.1:136979327-136995603 GCA_029228625.1 Pseudolycoriella hygida | reverse complement strand
AATGTGACGCAAGTCGTTGTCCCTTCTTCCAAAACAACTGATATCACAACAAAAACCCTTTTAAAAGGGAAATGTGACGCAAGTCGTTGTCCCTTCTTCCAAAACAACTGATATCAAATTGGGTGACGCTGAACGCTTCGAAACGCAAAAAAACTTTCAAAATATTTTCACATTTGATTAAAAAAATGCGTCACAAATGCCGGACCCCCCCAGCGTTATAATTTTTCTACGCTTTCAGCTTTCATACGCAAAAATTTGATTTCCTGTACAAAAATACGCCATACATCCCATAAAGTCAAATTTTTGCAGTGTGAAAGCTGAAAGAACAGAAAAACTATAACGCTGGGGGTCCGGAATTTGTGACGCATTTTTTTAATCAAATGTGAAAATATTTTGAAAGTTTTTTTGCGTTTCGAAGCGTTCAGCGTCACCCAAATTGATATCAGTTGTTTTGGAAGAAGGGACAACGACTTGCGTCACATTTCCCTTTTAAAAGCGTTTTTGTTGTGATAACGAATACTAATCCTGAGTAATTTCTATACACGAAAGAATGTTCGACGTTTGTGAAAACGTTCACAATAATTAGGGAACATTTCGATAAATTGACAAAAAACAGAACAATTAATTTGTCAAGGAGATTATTCTACCACTTCTTTCTTCTCATGACAATGGTATTTTCAGTTATCTTAACTCAATTAATTGATTACATCATCCATTCTTTCTTTTCTTATTGTCCTGTTTTTTTTATCATCTCGTAGTTATTTTCCTGTTGAGGGTCGCCATGGTGCGTTTTTATGCAAGGTTTAAAATGGTATAACGAACGTAGCGATATTGAAAACACCCTGGGTAAACGTGTAACATGGAGGAGACTTTGTGTCTTAGAATGTCGAAATAAGCAGCGCGTTTCCCCCTAACTTGGTGAATATCAATTTTCTCCTTCCCTACTACGCTCCAAATCTCTACTTAATTGCACACATGATCTAGATTCATTCATTCATTTATTATCTCATTCCATGCCAAGGTTTCCCTTATGCAACACAAGTGTTGGGCATGGCAATCACTTCACACGCAATAAGTATTAAAGCTAAAATCCACCAAAATCGATCTTAAATAATAAAACAGCAACAGCTAAGTCTATTTTAGTTTCCATTCGACTTCAAAAAACAACCGGCAGACAGAAAATTGTATGTCACTATCAGTCTTGTGCACTCATCCAATGTAAGGAAAAAAATAAATCGTATTAAACCTTCCAATAGAAAGAATGATTTTGTCCAATAAAAATAATAAATGTCCAATAAAAACATTTTTTCCAATAAAAATATTAAATGTCCAATAAAAAAATTAATTTATTTTGTAAAAGGAAAATGTATTTTTTTATTTGTCATTAAATATTTTTATTGGACAAAAATTATTTTTTATTGGACATTTATTATTTTTATTGAACATCCATCATTTTTTTATTGGAAGGTAAAAAATATATAAACATATGCAAGGGACCCGTACGTATCAGAATAGATGTGGCAAACAGAGCTGATGTTACGAAATAACGCGAACGTATTTAAGTAAATATTGCCTTAACTCTTACGCGTATGAAATTACGTTCACATTAAATTGCATTGGAAATTGCCGACAGGGCAATACTGAAAAACTCGCCCGAAGAGGCGGTGTAAAAAACAACAACATAGCAAAAAACCATTTTATTTTGTTAAAGCCCGACCTAGGGCCATAAGGAAATGCCTCTGACACATACTTTTATAGACCAAAATGTTTCCCTCAATCTGCTTTGCAATATGGCAAAAAAAACCCGGGCCCAAATTTGTTTTTAAATATAATTCGGTACTCGGTTACCTCTCAAATAGAAAAAGAATCAACAAAATCGATTAGGATTTGCCTGATTTATGTAAACAAACACGTTGGGCCTAGTTTCAGGGTCCTGGCTGAGTCCAAGGGCCTCTAATCAAAAAATTTTCTTCCATAAAATGTTAGACATTCCTAGGCCTTTCGATTAAATTTTTTTTTTGAAACTCTGAAGATATTTATACTTGAGTTATGTACAAAAAAATGTATGGCCCTAGCAGAGCCTCGTTTTTAGTGCCCTCCAAGGGCTCAAAATCAAAAAAGTTTCTTCTACAAATTGTTGGCATGCCCTGGCCTTTCAATCAAAAACAAGTTTATGAAAATCGGAAAAGATTTACTCGAGTTGTGTACAAAAACCACGTAGGGCCCAGCAGAGACTGGTTTTTAGTGCCCTAGCTAAGTCCAAGGGCTAAAAATCAAAAAAGTTTCTTCTATAATTTGTCGGCCATGCCCAGGTCTTTCAAACAAAAAAGAGTTTATGAAAATCGGAAAAGATTTACTCGAGTTGTGTACGAAAGACCAAAAACCGCTTAAACGGCCCTAGCTCGCCGATTGGGCCGACAGTACCCAGACTCAATCCCATAAAAGATTTTCGATTACCTTTCAGGGAAAAAAAGTTTTTGGAAAGAAGTTTTACTCGAGTTATTGTTTTGACGGACGGACATCTTTTTTATTGCTGATTCGCCATCCAAGAGGATGCTCCCCCCTACTCCCAGGTCGAAATTCGACTGGTTGTGGTTACAAACGTCCTGGTAAACGCAATAGACTCCTTTTCGAAGAACGACGTTCTTCATACGGGTCTAAAAATAAAAAAAAATATCACGAAACAAAACAAATCCAAAGACAAAAGACAAACGCTATAGAGAACTCCCAGTAAGACGCTGGGCAGAATTACTGTGGGCTTTCACCACATAAACTCTGCCGTGGTTAGTACATACAAAACAGCCATTCCCACGTAACTACTCACCGTTCTAAGAGTCTCTGCCGAAAGAGATTGTGAGTGCCGGAATTTTTCACCACAGGTTGCAGGGAGTCAGTAATTCCTTGAACAAATAAAGACTTGCTACCACTACTGCTCTTAGCTCCAGACACTAGACACAACTAAACTGATCGTACGACCCAAGTGCCCACGGCATATAAAATCCCACAAATAACCTGGAGAACGAGTCGCAGTGAGCCTGTAAAGAAACCCCATGGCTCTGTATTTAAAATGTTCCTCCAATCAAAAACCCAAGAACCGATTAATGTAGTCTAACGCACTATCAAATTTACGGAGGCCGTAAACATAACGAATAACTGAGTGTTAATCAGTTTTCTCGCTGCCGTGTCAAAATCATGCGAGAAAACTTCAGAGCAATAATTAAAGTAGGGCATGAGCAGAGTTTTCGCTAGTAGAAGCCGTGTTCTCAGTGGGGTCGGTCACCGATGCAAGTGACCGTAAAATCCTAAGACCAGAGAAAACTTTCTGGTAGATATATTCCACATGATCATTTCAAGATATTCCACCAATATACCCAAGCCCTCCCTCAATTCTTCACCCAAGCTCTCCCTCAATTCTTTACCCAACTTTACCGCCTTTCTTAAAACTCCGAATTCAAACAATTAAACCAAGATCCCAAGCTAAATTATTTTTTCCACATGTCTGAAATTATTCACGACTTTCTATATCACAAACATGCAGAAAGTTTAAGGAAAGTGGTTTTTCCCTTGCGTTATGTTTTCGTTAATTCAAACGAATGTTGCGAATCTAGTTATTTCAGCTAACGGTCGAAATTGATTTTCTTGAAAATAAATTTGTACCACGCCCGTATTTTTTCCATTCCCCTCCCTTGTAATTTTTCATATAAAGGAATTTGATATGAAGTGTCTGCTTTCATACAGTCTCCCCGTGTGTGCAAATGGCCTTTTCTTACTGGTATGCCCAATTGAATTTCCCAATATTTGCTGTAATTCAACAATATTTCCCCACAAAAAAATTCATTTTTCCGTTGGGATTTAAAGAGTGCTGTTGCGATTTCTAAGTTTGTTACATAATTTTTAAAACCATTCCTCTCCCAGTTTCGTGATTTTCTTACTGGAAATGGGAAAATAGGTTACATTGTGCAAAAGAAAATTGAATTTATGAGAATTTTAAACTTTGTATGACTTTTATGACTTTTGTGCTATCATTTTTTAGGAAATTAAGAAAATACAATTTTAAGTCTTCGTTGTTTCGTTTAGTTATGATCGTAAATGCTGTGCCATTCCTTGGATTCGGTTTTCTGGATAATTTTTTTATGATCGTTGCTGTAAGTTTGTTCGTATTGTCCAAGGATAGTATAAGTAACGCCGACTAAACTTCTCCCGATCTTCCAGGGTGATTATATCGAACATACGATGGGTATGTACATGTGCATTTCGACAATGGGTGCAGCTGGCCTGGGAAATACGATCAGCGATGTGTTAGGTTTAGGATTGGCACATTATGTCGAACGATTTTGTGAATTTATCGGGCTGAGACCACCAAAACTCACTCAAGAACAAATGGAATTGCGAGCGAGTCGTCGCGTTGCAAGCTATGTAAGTTGTTGACTTGTGATTTTCGTTGTAGTTTTTGTCAATGTAAATCCTAATAGGGACGTGCGATTGGTATTACGATTGGATGTTTGTTGGGAATGGTTCCTTTGCTGTTTATGAATAAAAAGATACCGGATAACAATCAAGGTAATGAAAGTGAAACACCAAAACCGATTAAGTTGTAAATAGAAAAGTGATTTAACTGAAACTCCTTCGAAAAGTTGAAGTAACGTGCGGATTTATTTAATTTTAAGATCAAAAGTGTTCTTTTTTATATCAAGTAATCGCAAATTAATTTGCAATGTATTTTACATTTTCTTTTTTTATTTCATTCCACAAATAAGTTGAAAGGTTTTGCGCTCAATTATTCGTATTCGATGCATGAGTTTCTTCCTCACACTCACGCGTAATGAGGAATAAAAGGAGGAAATTTTTCTTTTTCTTTACAAACATTTAATTAATTTAATTAGAAGGAATTCGTTACATGCTTCCTTATTTTTTGTGAAAAACTTTTTAACAAATTTTATTAAAAAAATTTGTCAAAAAAGGGTCTTCTGACTCTTCAAAATTAGGTGTGAGGTGGTGGTATTCTATTATCCTCACTGTCACAAGGTTCCCGGTCAACGCAGGGGTGTGATTCATTCGTTAATTCATGAAAATATCTTACCATCAAAAGGTAACAAAGTCATGATGACGAGTGTGGAAATTATGTTTTTTCCCGGTATCCAAATTTGATTTCCCATTTTTTTAAAGTAAAATTTCCCGATTTTGGTAACCCAATTTCCCAATTTCGAGGATATGACTTACATGGCGTTTAGTTGCGGATTAAGGTTGAGCACAAAGAACAACCGATAGATAACTTAACCGTTCAGGATATGATTAATTATGCGTGCGTAGCGAGTGAAATTTTTTAACGAGTTTCTTCCAACTTTTTTTCCTTGATGCGGGGGAGTGCAACGCTTGTCTTTCATTTTCCTACATTTTTTTCAAAAGTAGAACAATCACAAAAAACCCTTTTTAAAAGGGAAACGTGACGCAAGTCCTCGTCTCTTCTTCCAAAACAACTGATATCAATTTGGGTGACGCTTACAGCTTCAGAACGCAAAAAATTCTTTTGAAATATTTTCACTTTTGATTAAAAAAATGCGTCGCAAATGCCGGACCCCCTAATGTTATAGTTTTTCTGTTCTGTGATGTGTGGAGTACGGGTAGCCAAATTTCTGGCGTGCGAAATCTGAAAGCGCAGAAAAATTATTACGGGGAAAGTTAACCGAAGGGAGCAGTTTGATAATCATATTAGGAACGGCGACATTAGGGAAAATTTAGGGGTTTCGTCAGTAGAAGAGGCTGCAAGTGCTAGTCGTCAGCGCTGGTTGGGGTCCCGGGTGTTTTTAATCAATTAAATCAAACCTAGAAGTCAGGGGACTCTGTTTAGGTGAACGAACTATCTCTTTGGCGGACGATAGAAGGGCATGGAGGACGATAGTTCACTCTTCTGGTGTTGTGACATTGGGCACTAATGGTCTACAAAATTTGATGATGAACTTATAAAATGCGGGAAGTTGTAAATTCATCACTCACTTTACTTTGACTAACATTTATAATAATTGTTTCAAAAATGTACGGTCGTGTGCTTATAAATATACTTGTTATCAAGTTTCAGCTGTTTTCAAAGTTTTCCATACAAAAAATACACCTAAAAAAGAGATAATGTTGATAATGTTGAAAACAGCATAACAAGTTTGTACTTACCAAACTGCTTCATTATTGAGCATTTTTCCATCCTCCGCCATGTTCCATATAAAAATGATCAGTGGCACAACATTATGAATATTATGACGCTCGCTGGTTAAATTCGTAGCGGTCCATGGAACATTGATATTGTCTGATGGTTTTTGGAGCAATGTTCCACGCGATTGCGTTTGTTGTGCCTTATGATTCAACCCAGTGGATTGAAATGATGTCCCCGGGTTCTTAAACAAGCGTAGAAACTGGAATGTTCGCTTTTCTCAAATCGGTAACGTTCGGCTACCATTTCCGACTGAAGAAGTCAATGTTCCTTTCCTTAGCGTAGTTTAAAAGCGCTTCGAAGAACTCTGCTTCCACAAAGTACCAGCGCACATTGCCTGGTCCGAAATTAAGGTTGACTGAGCAAGCCACTACATCTTCCTGGTGAGCATCGGTTCGGTTACCTACGACTACATCATAAAAACAACATATGCAAACCATGCTTTGTGCGAAATTTGACCGGATTCTTTTTTAACATTTCATTACTTCCTGAAACCATTCAAAATAACCCCTGGGGGTTATTTCATCCAGGGTTATTTTGTCCGGGCTATTTCGTCCGGGGTTATTTTGTCCGGGCTATTTCGCCTGGGGTTTTTTTGTCCGGGTGTTTTTTGACCTAGAGCCGATTGAAATATTCCGAACTTTTTTCCTTGAAATAAATTTGAAAATGAAAATTATGTTTCCTTTACGCGCTACCTGAGCTCGAAATGAGGAAAGAAAGATACAACGTGAACCAGACAGCGCGATGACTCATTGTGGCAGCATTACTTCATGAGTGCCTGTTCAATTGAACAAGTGCTGAGCATGAACTTTTGTTTTAAACGTAAGACGTGGCTTTGTAAACATTAAAATAGAATGAAAATGTAATTTTTTTACTTAGATACCGTGGTTCCGTCGGTAGAGAATTGGACTCTTAATCCAATGATCGAATGATCGAGCTCAGGTAGCGCGTAAAGCAAAAAAAATTTTCATTTTCAAATTTATTTCAAGATAAAAAGTTCGGTATATTTAGCCATTTGAAATAATTTCAAATAAACTTACCAATGTCAACCAATTTGGCCAGTCCCTTGACGCAAACAAACGGTTTTTTCGAGCACAACGAACTTAAACGAAGACTCGACGACTTCTTCGAACGATAAATTATTGGTGGTGGTTCTAACTGAATCATCTTTGGGCACTGTATTTGTTGGAATTCGATATAGGCGCAGTGAATAAATAAATACGACCGTACTCGTTGAATGCTGTGACAAGAAGAACTTTATTTTCAAATGTTCTTAACACTATGTTACAGTGATAGTCCAAGACTGTGAGACCATACGATCAGTATCTCTAAATTACTTTTCCAACACACCCACTTAATGATAAATTACTGATCATCATCATATATAAAACAAAAAATAACAAAAAATTTGTCGACCCATAAAATTCAAATTTCTGAACGAGATATGATATCCCTACACTTTAACAGAACAATCACTGTCCATACAACTATTTCACTGTATGCAGTGACACTTTATTTTTCAAATAAATTCGATTCTTTAAACAACATAACATTGATTGTTTCTATTCAAAAACCAGTACTGTATGTCATAAAATTCGCGACCGATTTCTTACCATCCATTTTAGCGCACTCTTTCGCCATGTGATCAAGTTCACCACATTTATGGCAACGATATTTGAACGCTCCAGGAGCATCCACTGACTTTGACTTCACCACCACCATTTGTCTTGTTAGCAAGCTTCGGATGTTGAAGAAGCAAAGTTTTGACTGAATCCAAGGTCAACTTAGCTGTAGAATTTTCGATCGCCATTACCAAGGATTTGTATTCAGTTGGTAGACCCGCCAACACTAGTGATGCCAGCAATTCACCGTCCAATTTCAAACCGTTTCTTTTCACCTTCAGTGACGTCATGGTTATTTGGTTGATGTAATCCTATACACAACTTTCCAGATTCAATTGTACCAATTGTTTGAGTAATTCTACCTTACGACATAATCCGCTATCTTGGAAAGCAGTTTGAAGACTTTCCCATGCTGCAAAAGCGGTTGTTGTATCGATGATGTACGACAATACACTTTTATGAACCAACAAATTGATTTCTGACCATGCTTTCAGATCTTTTTCTTTGTCTGCAGCTGTTGCTGCTGCTGCTAATTCTGCCTGAGTGCATGTCCACAATCCTTTGATGACGAGAAAAGATTTCGCGTAAATTTTCCATGTGTTGTAATTTTCTCTTCCCATCAGCTTTTCGAATTGTCTACTGTTTGTCGTTTCATCGGTCGCCATTTCGCCAAAAAACTATAAACCCGAACAACTTCCAACCAATTTTCGTCTCGATTTCCTCTGGAAACACTTCTTTCAATTCTAATTGTCACTTCTATCCCTCAACGTTACGCACATAATTTGATTCTGGTTCAATTCAATGTTCATTACGATGGTTAACTATTTTTTTTTTTTTTTGTTTTTGTTAAATTTATTCAAACAATCCGTAAAAAGTTATAGAATCTTAAAGAAATGACTGTACGCGATTTTAGTGCATTTTTGAGTAGTTGTGCCAGCTAAACTAAGACTCTCCCCGGAAAAGTGTCTTCTACAATTTTCTTATAGCAATTAGCGCTACCACCCGTCACAATTCCATTAGGTTCCTCGAACGCGTCATTTTGAGTTTGGGTGATTTCACAAAGAATGACCCTTAACTCTTAAGTGTATGAATTACGTCGACATTAAATTGGATTGGAAATTGGCGAAAAGGCGATATTGAAAAACCCGTCCGAAGAAACGGCTCAAAAAACATTTCCAATCCTTAAAAAAGCCCAAAATTGAAACAAACATGAACGAGAAAGTGTAGGTTCGCGTATCGTGAGTTGGGCTTTGGGAAAAAATACTTCGCAAATGCCGGACCCTCCCAACGTAATAATTTTTCTGCGCTTTCAGATTTCGCACGCCAGAAATTTGGCTACCCGTACTCCACACATCACGGAACAGAAAAACTATAACATTGTGGGGTCCGGCATTTGTGACGCATTTTTTTAATCAAAAGTGAAAATATTTCAAAAGAATTTTTTGCGTTCTGAAGCTGTAAGCGTCGCCCAAATTTATATCAGTCGCTTTTGGAAAAAGGGATGAGGACTTGCGTCACGTTTCATTTTTAAAAAGGGTTTTTGTTGTGATATCAGTAGTTTTGGAAGGAAAGAGGAAACAAATTTTAGAGATAAATTTCCGGCGAAAAAATTTCCGGCCAAAAAAAGTTGTGTTACGTAACAAATGGGGGAGGGGGAGGGTAGTGACTTTGCGTTCGATTATAAAAAGTTTTTTTTATCTTTAAAAGCATTCTAAAGCTTCAACTGTTTTCATGAATTAAGGAAGCATGTATTTTAATATCAGAAATATATTGTAACAACGCTTCAAAGGTACCAACATTGGCAACCGCATATGTGTTGAAAAAATATCAAAATTAAAAAAAAAATACTTGGATTCGAAATTGTAGAGCTGCCAGATGTTGGTACATGTCGGACGACAGTATTACATGCCCGAAGTAAGCTCCGAAACTTATCGATTTTGTACTTGGGGCACGCTATTTAATGTGTGGCACGTATAAAAGCTCAGCAAAGCTCATAAAAACCTTTCAATAAACATAGACAAACCTCATTAAATATAAAGCATTGCATTTTATTCTGCGCTTATCGTACTTTAACGAGTATTTTATCAAATAAGTTATTTTTCGTATACTCAACTAATTTTTATCGCTTTTATTAAAAATGTATTAACGAAAACTCTTCGTTCTGTTTTATAAAATCTATTTATTCTTTTTGTTATTTATAAAATTGTATATAATTGTTAACGATTTTATTAAATTTTAAAGCTTCAAAAGCTGTAAAAATATCTACGAGTCTTCGGGTCCATGAAACAAACATTTTTGATGTGTAGAAAAATTGTATAGAAAAGTATTAGAAACAAAACAAAATTTAGTAATAAATTGTTCGTATAAAATCATTCTGGAATGAAGAAAACTATATTTTCGCAACTATCACTTCTAAAAATCTTCCCTGGCACATCTATTAGCTATTAAACTAGGAATTGAGTAGGAAATGGATCTACTGTTAATTTTGTTACTCCAACGTAGTTTTATCTGTGAACCGAAGATACCGAATGGCGGTTAATTACGAGAAAATTCTATTCACGAAAAATTGAGAATTCCATGACTAAAGGGCTCAAAAGGTAAGGTTTGTGTGAAAGCTCAACTTGATAAAAATAAATTTGTTTTACCAAGTTGAGCTTTCACACAAACCTTACGCTATGCGATTCGTATCGCGTCCAATATAATGATCTCTTAAGGGCGAGGCTATGGGGCAAATATTGAAGGGAAATCTTTTCACAACCAAAACATATCCTTTGAAAATCCATAGAGAAATCTGAAAAAATATTGAGAAGGGAAAATACTATCAATGGTATGTAAAGATCATCTAAAATTATACGAAAAACCTTCTTGCGAATTTTGTGAAAATCCTTTGAAGATCGGCGAAGTTTTTAAATATTTTGGCTGCGAAAGCCATGCAAATTTAGAACGTCCTTTTTTTTGCGGAAATACCAGAGGTCAGAGGATGTCGCGGTGGAAAATTCTTTTTACGCAAATTTATCTTTCTATGACAATTATCCCCCAGTTAGGTATTTGCCCCCAGCAGGATACATATTTCCCTGGCGGGTATTTACTTAGCTGGGGACAGAGAGAAACATAATCTCGCCAACAAGTTTAACGAGTGAGATGGTCGCAATACGCTCGAGTTTCTTTGTCTGGACTTTTTTTTACTCCAGAGTTATGCATTGAGTTTTTCAAGTTAGCTTTGAGCGCTTTGAGGTATTTTTTCCCGACATTATCTTTTATGATTACGTTATTTCGAGAAAGAATTTTTTTCATCCCCAAAAATTATTATTGAGAAAAGTGGTTTGTTGAGTACCTTTAATGTGGTGAGAAAATAAACAATTTTTACAACTCGAATGTGAAAAATGCTTTTAGTCAGTGGAAACAATATGTAAATGTATGACTCATTTTTCACAGCCAACGATTTTTTGCAAAAATTCAAGAATTTTATCGTGGTGGTTTGACAACATGCAAATTGATAAAAAAACCTAATCGACAGAAATCAATTCGTTGTACAAATCACCAACCCACATAGAGTTATCAGTTGAAGACAAGAAAATATATGCAATATTTTTCGTTAGTGAATAGCTAATGGTTATTTGATTGAGAATGTGATTTTCTTTCCTTTCCACTAGTAAAGCGCATGTAATGTTCTGACTTGACTTGCCCCATAACTCAAGACTGCAAATGTATACTTTTTTTTGGATTGATTTGATTTGAGTAGAAACTTTCAAAAGAACTAGATTTAACTAGATAGATGTTTTGCATGACATTCTATACATCCACGATATACCAGAAACAACTAGAAAATAGCATCCATTATTCATACGGACCAAAGAAACCTCTGGTATGCAAATTAAAATACTAGTTTTTTGGATGATGATTTCTGCAAGATAACGTGACAAAAACACACAAAATTTTAGGACTATAATATAATTTTAGAGAACTATAAATTTACATAACTTTTAAAAACTTCTGTCTCTAACAAAAGATTTGCATTATGTTGAAAATTGTCTAGGTGTGTGTATTCACACTCAATGGGAAGAACACCTTTGGGACGTTTGCGTGCGAATTAGTGTGTGAAAGTATTCTCAATTAAAAATGCAAGAGTACGATTCACATTTTCCCGCGAGAATATAACTTTTTAAGTGGAAGAATCGTAAGATTGTGCAATTTTGTTGTTAGTATTTCCAGCAGGTATAATTATTCGTCTTACTTTTCGCTGCAAATGTATAGTTATTTGTGTACCTGTTTTGGAAGATTGAATTTTGGCAATTTCGCGAATTTTAGACCGAACGAAATGCCCTCATTTTCGCCCCCGTCGCATGTGAAAATATTGTAGAATACACAGAATTCGTTTTACCTATGAGAATACCACACGAAGGGGTCACACAGTAGAGTAATATGAACTTTATGTTTCTACGTTTGTATAGACACTGCCATCATAAGGAAAAAAACTTAGAAAAAATTAGCGAAGATTTTCAACGAACTTCGCCGAAAAAAAATCAAATTATCCACAAAATTAATCAAAACAATCGCCGAAAAACTTTTAATTTAATTTTTTTTTTCGACGAATTTCGATGAATATCGTCGCTGATTTTCTCTATGTTTTTTCCCTTATAACGCCAGAAGAGTGAGAAGAGTTTTACGCTTTAAGTTCGTTGAGAAGAGTAAAACTAATTCTACATATCGTCGGTCTCATGACAAAGTGACGCAACTGCAACAAAATATATTCGCTTTTTTGCAGTTGCGTCACTTTGTCATGAGACCGACGATATGTAACATCCTAACAAACTTAAGATTCTTTCACTGTAACACTAAACTACTTTCTCTCGATATTTTCATATATTGTCCTAGAACGCATCTCTTTATCACGTTCTATCGAAGAATGAAAGGGTACGATTGCTACACGATTCTTAAAAAATGTGTTCACTTATTCCTGATGGGGTCATAGTAGGCCGAGGCTGTTCACTTTCATACAAAACTCTCCTAGTCTATCTACAAAATTTGCTATTGCAGCACTAACCCTATTTATGAAAACATTATTGGAAAATCGCCACTCGGGTCACTGTTCAGAGGAAGTCTTCTACTTCTTTTACAGCCTTATTGTTATCCACTGCTGGATGTTGTTGCCAGTTCGTGTTACTCTTCGCTTTATGCTGTTTGTCCATCGTTCTGGTGGTCTGCCCATAGGTCGTGTTGGGGGCTGTTCACAAACGACGTACGGATTTTTTAGCGATTTTTGACACCCATTATTTTGTCATGTCGCTCAACGCCACTTCAGAAAGATTCATTAAATTACCTCGTCAATATTGACAAAACATTAACACAGCAATTAATTGGATTATATTGGAGGCGATACGATTCGCATCGCGTAATGTTTGTGAGAAAGCTCAACTTTAAAAAAAAAGTATTTTCATCAAGTTGAGCTTTCACATAAGTCTTACGCGTGAAAAAGTTAGTACGTACGACTTGACTTTCACCCCTCCCCCCTCCCCCACCGAACGAATTCTGAACCAACTTCCTTCTCTAAAACCTTTAGGTCATTTGTGAGCAGCCCCTTGTAGGCGGTCTCCAGTTCATAATGGTATTGAACCAACATCCTTGCGATGTGTACTGCCCAATTCCACTTCAGAGATGCTATTCTTTCCATAACGTCAACGACTTTCATTTGTTGACGAATCCACTGATTTGTTTTTTATCTCTTGGCGAAATTCCAAGCATACTCCATACGTCATCACTGGGAGGACACACGAATCGAACACTTTCCGTTTTAGACATGAAGAAGCTTTTAAATATCAATATGCGTCCAACAACGTGTCACCACCTAATATAATGGCTTCGACCGGCAGCTCATCCTCACCAGGAGACTTTCCATTTTTCCTTTCCATTACTGCTGCCTTAACCTCTTCCTTAGTTATATCCGGCAGCTCTTCGGATTCTACGTTCATAATTACTGGTCTATCACGTCCAGCTGCGTCTGTCATGGTCGTTGACTTCGGTCGTTTTGATGAAAACAAATCTTCATAAAATTCCTTTGCAACATTCAATATTGCATTCCGGTCCGATTGAATTGTTCCATTTTTGTCTCGTAATTTGAAGATTTCCTTTTCGGCATCCGTCGTGTTGCAATTCGCTTCGATAGTGCGTTGGGCTAGTTGAACGTTGTATTTCCTGAGATCTGGTCTCATCGCCTTATTGATAAGTCTGGTTATTCTACTGAATCTCTTTTTCCGTTCTTGATCAACTCCATTTATTGAATCGACAACCTTGTTCAATTCGTCCAATGTACTGTTCTTGCTGTCTACATCGGCTAAATCTAGATTCATTTTTATTGCAAATTCTTCACTCAGTTCTTTCAGTCCTTGCACATCGATCATTCGCGTGTACCATCGTAACACCATCTGCACTCGCCCAAGTCTCCGCTGAATCTTTCCAGTGAAAAATGAGTTTATTGAGACGAAATTTTGCTGCTGGAGAAAATTGAGTAATGTATCACCTCGTTCATTTCTTTGATCGTAGCTGAAATTACCGGTATCTTAGTAGAGTGTATAATTTGGTTAAGACATTTGGTATATAAGTAAGTTAAACCAACACACCTAAAAGCATCGTACTGAATAGACGTGTATGTAAGCGGTTATACTATTTTTTTTATTAAGATGCAGTCGTTTCACCATTCGGTAAAACACACACGGTGGCCTAGGTTTGGGCCCATTGTGTTAGCTGTGAGTCTAAACATTGGCTGTTGCTTCAAACCTTCCTGAGCTACTAATGTAATTCAGTATGGATTGAGTTCTATGTTTCTTGCCTAGATGAATGCCGGAAAGTTACACAGGTAGTGTTCGGCTGTGTCTGTGTGGTGTCCGCACAGACCGCAACCTGGGTCAGATCGTTTTCCGATTGTAGTTAGATGTTTGTTAAAACCGTAATGTCCTGTCATCACTCCAGTGAAAATTTGTAGTCTCGTACGGCTTATGTTTAGAAGAAATTTGGAGTTCTTTTTGCATATTCTGATACAATTCTTCGTCTGGCGGCACGTTGGGATACTTTGCCAGTGACTTATGAATTTTCGTTCCCTCATCATTTTGATGATGCTTTTATAGTGTTATTGGGTAGTTCCTGTCGATGGTTCAGGTCCTATAAATCTTTTAAGCGTCCCAGATCTAACTAGTTCATCAGCTTTTTCGTTGCCTGGTATGACACTATGCCCCCAAAACTATGGCACCCAAATGAGGTCTGTATCGTGCCTTTATCTTATACTGTCCTGTAGCCACTCCTCCCTGGTTGGAATACTAATATTGAACTTTCTATCAAACATGTGTTGGACTGCTATTATATCCGTAGGCATAGCTAGCGAAGGTTCGTGCTTTAGCGCCGAGCACCAAATACTAGAGTGGTTTGTTTTCCTAACATGTTCCTTATTGACTAGTCTGCTAAGAGTGTTGATGGCCTCTGTTTCTATGTAGATGTGTAGCAGTGTCAGATTGAGCATTGCCTCTAGAGCCGCCATGTATGCCGTGCGTTGGAATTTGTTTAGTTTCGTCTAGATATGTTTATTTTTGCAGATATGGTTCCAGAGGAGGCTGCCGTAGATCAGGATTGGTCGTATTATGGATGTGTAGATCCAGAACATCACTTTGGGAGATAGCCCCCATGATTTCCCATATGCTTTTCTACATTGCCATAGAGCGAAAGTATCCTTGTGAAGCCGTTCGTCAAGGTTATCAGTCCAGTACAACATATTATCCAGGATGATACCCAGATACTTGAGTTTATGTCATCATCATCATCATCACACTTTATAGACCGTTTGTACCTTTCGGTGTGAGGTCTTTACTACTGATCATGGACCACCCTTCTCCATACCCCCCTATCCTGTGCCAAGGAGATGGTTTGTTCGCCTAGAGAAAGTCCCCTACCTTCTAAATCGGATTTAATTGAGTCTATAAACCTTCTCCTTGGCCTACCCCTGGGACGCACACCCGGGACTTGAGCATCCAATATCCTCTTTGGTAGCCTGCTATTACCCATCCTCTGAACGTGCCCGTACCCCCGCAGACGACTAATCCTTGCCGCCTCTTCCACTGATGTAACCCCTAAGTTTTCCCTGATGTCGTCGTTCCTAATATGATTGTCCCACTGTTCCCTCCGATTTACTTTTGCTATGCTCCTAAGAACCCTCATATCAGAAACCTCCAGGTCATGCACAAGGTATCCGCCGTCCACCCAACTTTCACTACCGTATAAAATCGTTGGTCTGAAGATTGACCTGTGAATAGCTAGCTTTGTGCCACTACTTAACTCCTTTTTGTTGAACACATACGACCTCAACTGACTGGCCACTGCATTTCCCATTCTTCTCCTTTCTTCAAATTCCCTAACTAACTTGCCATTCTCCGAAAACATGGCTCCTACATATTTAAACTCAGAGACC